>JAHZTW010000003.1:41103950-41115116 GCA_020283515.1 Alliaria petiolata
AAGATCCATTCTTAATGTTCTTCACCTTTTCTTTCCACCAAACATCATGGGTTAGGAGGAAAGGGTGAAGAAAGGATTTATGCCACACATCATGGATAAATCTAATTTGGTTTCTTAAGGTTTAGAGAAATAACTAAAAGAGTAAGAATTTATGTTTTTAAACCCCAAGTTCGAATCTTCAACTTCCCTAAGCATGATTCCCAACCTAGAATCTGTTTTTAATAATTTACAACCAAAAAACCATTTTCCTCTAGTTTTATGTTTGTTTATCTTGATTAAATTTCCATTAAATAGTTTAATTATGCAATATAGTTTTATAAATTTGTAAAATTGTGTTTTTATCATTCTATTATTTTTAGGAATTGCTTAGAGTCTTGTATTATTACCTGTTGTTGATTTGGTAATTGTTTGAATTTTAGAAATAGTTTTTCTTATTATCTTGCTACTCACCTTCAAATCTGCTTAGCTTCATATAACTTTTGTAATCTTAGTAGCTTTCACCCCAAGGTTGGATTGACATCTAAAGTACTACAACTGCAAAAAGACCTTTAGGTTTTGATTATCAAACCGGTTAAAATCCTGTTTATCAAAAGGTCCCATGAAGTCTATGCCCCATACATCAAACAACGCCACTTCCATGATTGGGTTTTGGGGCATCTCATCTCTTTTTCTTATGTTCTCCTTCCTCTGACAAGGTTCACATCTCTTGATGAATTCATGCGTATCCTTGAACAATGTAGGCCACCAAAATCCACCTTGAAGAACCTTTGTAGCTGTCTTGAATGTGGCGAAATGACCCCCATACTTAGACCCATGGCAATGAAAAATCACACTCTCAACCTCTTCTTGTGCCAAGCATCTTATATAAATCTCATCAGCACATCTCTTGTTAGAGATAAGGCTCATCCCAATAGAAGTCTGACACATCTCTCATGAACTTCTTCTTGTGATAGTTGTTGAGATGAGTTGGTTCTTCTTTGCACACCAAGTAGTTAACAATGTCAGCATACCAAGGCAAAGCCTTGTCCTCTAGACCTTGAGTCTCTTGAAGCTTCTTCCCAACTCCTTGTGCACTTGCAACACTCTTGATCATCATTATTTGCTCCGGTAAAGAATCATTGAGTGGTAAAGCATCTTCAGTTCTCATCCTTGACAAGTTATCAGTTACACCATTCACCACACCCTTCTTGTCAACTATTTCCATATCAAACTCTTGAAGAAGTAAGATCCATCTAAGGAGTCTCGGCTTGGTCTCCTTTTTAACATAGATGTGGCGCAATGCAGCATGGTCCGTGTACACTATCACTTTTGATCCTACCAAATAAGTTCTGAATTTCTCAAAGGCAAACACCACCGCCAAGAGTTCCTTTTCCGTTGTTGCATACTTGGTTTGAGCCTCATTAAGTGTCCTACTTGCATAATAGATCACATGAAGCTTCTTCTCTTTCATTTGTCCAAGAACAGCTCCAACAGCATAGTCACTAGCATCCGCCATTATCTCAAATGGTAGACTCCAATCCGGTGCTTGAACAATAGGGGCACTTACAAGTGCCCCTTCTTAATTGTCTCAAAGGCTTGCAAGCATTCTTCATCAAACTGAAACTCCACTTCCTTACAAAGGAGTCTTGTCAAAAGCCTAGCAATCCTTGAAAAATCTTTTATGAACCTTCTACAGAAACCGATATGCCCAAGGAAACTCCTTATGCCTCTCACATTGGATGGTGGCGCCATGTTGACCATTACATCTGTCTTGGCTTTGTCTACTTCTATTCCTTCCTCATAAATCTTGTGACCCAACACAATCCCTAGGTTGGCCATGAAATGGCATTTCTCCCAGTTAAGTACCAAGTGAGACTCTTCACATCTTTGTAAAACCCTACAAAGATTAGAAAGACATGCAGAAAAAGAGGCACTGTAATAACCCGGTCTAAGAGCTAAAATACCCGGACAGAGACTGCGGTTATGGAGACCCTTCTACACAATTTTAAAAATTATGGGATTTGGCATGGAGGTATCCAAGACTCTAAGGAAGACCATGAAAAAAGAATCAGCTCAAGAAAAAGTCTCCCGAGACCTACAAAATTCACGCAATCCGGTAGACACTCCAGAGCTGCGGAATGAGTCAATCGGAGGAAGAATTATTTCGGCCAAGAAGCAAATAACTCGTGGGTCTAAGCAACATCAACTACGGTTAAGAGGAGTCCATTCATCAATTAATATGGCCAAGATCTCGAAGAAAACAAGAAGAAACCATAGATCCGAAATTATCATCCGTTATGCCCATTTCCGTCGAAATCACGATACAGTTGAGTAATTCTTTGGCAACCAAGGAAGGAGTCCGAGTTTCATGCATCATTGGAGGGCAAAAGAGGTGTTTTCCATCAGCCAATTTTGTCACATGGGTATTAGGCATGAAATGAACAAAAAGGAGAAAAATATGCAATTTTGGACCAATGGAAAGCTCCCACCTCAAGCTTGAAGATAAGGATGAATTGGCTAGCCTAGGAGCTATGAAATGAAGCCTAGGGTATAGGCTAAGACGTGGCTTGGAGTGAAAGAAAGGAGGAGTCTAGAATTTACCCATCTTAACTTGTTACCAAGGGTAACTTTTTGGCTATAAATACTCCATTCCCCTCATTCTTCATTCCCACTCCTAAACCCTTTTGCAAACCTTAGAAAGAGTGTGTGAGTGTGTGTAGAATAGAGAGAGAGCTTAGCTTTGGAAGCTGCTTGGTAGTGTAAGCTAGTTCCGCGTCCAGTTCGAGGTGAGTCCCGGTAGAGGTGGACTATCGCGGTTGCTGTTTGTAACGCAGTGTAGATCTCAGATCTGCATTGTAGTGCAACACTAGCCACGGTAGAATAGGTTGATTGCTTGTATGTGTGTGTGTGGCTAACGTGTGTTGCAGGGAAGCTCGGATATGTGTAGATCCGAGGGTATACTAACGTTTTAGTGCAGGTTTAGCCTCAGATCTGTTAGATCTGTGTGCTACGAAACCCGTTGGGTGAGGTAATGGTTTGATGCATGTCTGTAGGACTTGTTATCATCCTTACCGAGTGGTGAGAAGGGTGTAAGGACTGCCGGATCTCTGATCCACTTGCATGTTCCTTCACCGTATGAGCGAGTGTACGGTTTATGATAAAACACGTTGCATGGCTGGAAGGTCATGTATGCGGAGTTGTATTAAACGTGCATGAGCGAGGTTCAAGCAAGTGAGGCTTGTAACCGAAAACGAGAGTTGGGACTAGAGAAGTTCTGGCTTTGCCGTCACTCTAGGGCGCTAACTTCTCGGAGATTGTGTGGAGGTGTGTGTTGGCGTTTGATCAAGTGTGGATCAACGCGATGTGAAGTATAATGGTGTTCGATCCATTATACTGCGGAGTCATGTTGGTGGCGCGTTATCCTTCATGACTTAGTGACGGTGTGGTCGGGGTTCCCCGTTCCCCATATTTAGCTAACGACTGCTGGTATGGGAAGACTCGGAGAGACGGGATTGCAGCCCAGGGCCGAGTGCTATCCGACGGGATAGCGGGAATCCAGCAAGAGTGGCGTGGATGGTCCCGCCCGGGATGTGAACTCACTTGGCGGCTCTCGGATGGAAACCCCGCCGAGATGTGCACCGACCGAGGAGCTCCCGGGATACCGATGTTCCGGCTTGGCTTGTCTTTGTGATAGTCAAGTGCAGGGTGTTCGTGGTAGGGGAACTGGCCGACCCACTTGGAGAATTCTCTGTGTCCACGCGAGTGTGGTAGTGTGTGCGTTGTGAGAACGCGGGTGTGGTGCTGAAGTGGTAGCACCGTGGTTTATATTCACGCTTGCATATAGATCTAGGGTTGCATGCTTCGGCTATTTATTTTATGTTGCTTCGGCTATTGCATGATTGCTTGCTTGCTTGCTTGTTTACTGTCTGGGGATTTTCTTGGGGTTTTCTTTTATTTTTAGTGGGTCCTGGACTCACTGAGTAATCTTAGATTACTCATCCCCCTTTTCTCCTCTCTCGCAGGAAACCGTAGTAAGCTTTGGGATTAGAGGGTGCTGTGGACGTTAGGACCGCCGGAGTAGTTTCGAGTGCTTTTGTAAAAAGTAGTAAGTTTGTTAGTACAAGGGTTTTCAATATATTTGAAATCTCGGACGGATCCGCTATGTAATATAAATAAACGCTTTGTAATATGTATGTTTGAAATAAAAGCGGATTTTTCTTCCTATAAAACCCTTGTGTCTTCCGCTGGTAAAATGGCTTAGTCCGAGTCTACACAACTCTCGGCTGGAGTACGTGTTGGCAAGCCTTAGGCTTCAGTCGGGAGGGTCGAGCTAACTTGCCGGGACGGCCTTAAGCTTAGATGAGTTCTAAGACGGGCTGACCTATCGAGTGAAACTCGGCATTTGTAGCGTCTCCGGTCGGGACTGGTCCTATCCCGAATCGGGGGTGTTACAAAAGGTGGTATCAGAGCATGGTTTACGTATCATGCTTTCGGAAGCAAGGGATTTTTCAAAAATGTTTTCAAGAATGTTTTATCGAGTCAAAAAGGAGTCGCAAAAGCACTATTAGGAATCCGGTCACGTCCACAGAGTAGGTCTAGGTGGGGTATTGGGGAAAACCTTTTCCATTAGGATAAACCAAACCGTGCAGATCTTTATCGATGGACAGAGATGGCACCAAGGAACCGACAGGGTGAGAGGAACCAAGGGAATTCGTGGTTTGGTGGATATGAATCGGATGGATCAGATTCATCAGGGAACTCAAGTTCGAATGAGGAGCACTTCTTCGAAATTACTGACTACGATGCTTACGCGGGACAAAGAACAGTAGAAGGAGAAAATCTTGCAGATCAATTCACCTATATGTTTGGCCAACAGACATATGAAGGAATGGTGGGAGGAGAACAATACTACCCAGAGTGCACCAATACCAAACTCAGGGCCGGAGATTATTGTGCCATCTACGGAGATTATTAAAATATCATCCGGAGAAACTACACCAAACTCATGGGATCAGGACAGCCCAACGAGTCCGTTACCTCGCATCCCGATGCCACATGTCTTTGTACCGGGATACGGCTTATACCCATACATGCCAACGGAGTCCAACCCAATAGATTATGTGTACCCTTTCATCGTCACTGAAAGCGGTACTGAGGACATGACTGCAACTGTCCAAGAAAATCTCGCAAGAAGAGAAGGCCGAGTTGAAAACGCTTATCCAAGCGAACGAATCTACGGAGAAGAAGGATTCGTGGATCCAAGGTATTCACCAACCCGTTGGACGGAAGAACTCACACGCATCCCAACTGGCCCAGAGGAAACCATTGAACGTCCAACCGACGAATACATTGAGATGAATCTAAACCTGGAGAACTACACGAGAGTTTCCTATGACATAAGCCAGCTGTTCGGACAATCGTCTATACCGGAAACTAATCTCCGCGAACCCAACTACATGGTAACTCCGAACGAGACGAATGAAGGAATTCAGACCCACACCGATGAGAACATGAATTAGAAGGAACCGACTCCGACATATGAGCAAGGTGAATCAAGCCGGGGAGGAAGACGTCCAAAGAGAACTCCTCGTATGAGAGTTCTGCCACCCGAAAGGGTAATGATGAGATCACGATGTAGCAATTGCGGGGAACGTGGACATTTCCCCCACTCCTGTCCCAATATGCCAACTTCAAAGTCGTCGATCCCTAAACACAAGATGTGTACTGAGTGCGGATACAAAGGAGCGCACAAAAAGAATTGCTCGATGCGCCGAAAGCCACAACCACCGAATATCGCTCACCGCCCTGTCACCCGTTCCGTGTCTCGCCAGCAGGAAGAAGATCAGACTCCCAGAAGAGCTAGGGAAATCGGTGTTAAGTTTTGGTCCAAGTCTGAGCCCAAAACAAGGTAAGTATGGATGCTAACTCAGATCTCTTGCGTGTGGTGTGTGAAAGTCCCGTAAATCTAGGATCTTAGGTAGAACCCGATCGTATCCTAGTGCGTGAGATTAGTAAGGATTTCTCGGTAAGCCGACTTCGTAAAAGAACGACTTTACCTTGAGATTTCTGAGTAAGTGAGAGTTAGATCCCAGAAAGTAGAGGTAGGAAAACCCATCTTCCGTTAGTCCGAACCTCTAAGATGTAGATCAAGGAGATCTAGGGGAATATAAAAGATGAGAATGGGATGGGGTATGGTAGAAGTGTAGATCTGGAATAAAGTCAAGATAAGCTACGCAAATCAGCGGTTGAAGCCAAAGTAAGAAAGAAGAAAACAGAAAGCTAACCTTAGAGAGACGAGAGCAGACGGCCACATCCAGAAAAGCAACGGTATGAGACGAAGCAAATAATGAAATGGTGGTGAAATGGTAAATCCGAGGTTACACCAAGAAGAAAGGCGGCCAGAAGAATAAATGATGGTATCCTAGAAGAAGATGATTCGGGACGAATCCTATTTAAGGGGGGGAGAATGTAATAACCCGGTCTAAGAGCTAAAATACCCGGACAGAGACTTCGGTTATGGAGACCCTTCTACACAATTTTAAAAATTATTGGATTTGTCATGGAGGTAGCCAAGACTCTAAGGAAGACCATGCAAAAAGAATCAGCTCAATAAATATTCTCCCGAGACCTACAAAATTCACGCAATCCTGTAGACACTCCAGAGCTGCGGAATGATTCAATCGGAGTAAGAATTATTTCGGCCAAGAAGCAAATAACTCGTGGGTCTAAGCAACATCAACTACGCTTAAGAGGAGTCCATTCATCAATTAATATGGCCAAGATCTCGAAGAAAATAAGAAGAAACCATGGATCCGAAATTATCATCCGTTATGCCCATTTCCGTCGAAATCACGATACAGTTGAATAATTCTTTGGCAACCAAGGAAGGAGTCCGAGTTTCATGCATCATTGGAGGGCAAAAGAGGTGTTTTCCATCAGCCAATTTTGTCACATGGGTATTAGGCATGAAATGAACAAAAAGGAGAAAAATATGCAATTTTGGACCAATGGAAAGCTCCCACCTCAAGCTTGAAGATAAGGATGAATTGGCTAGCCTAGGAGCTATGAAATGAAGCCTAGGGTATAGGCTAAGACGTGGCTTGGAGTGAAAGAAAGGAGGAGTCTAGAATTTACCCATCTTAACTTGTTACCAAGGGTAACTTTTTGGCTATAAATACTCCATTCCCCTCATTCTTCATTCCCACTCCTAAACCCTTTTGCAAACCTTAGAAAGAGTGTGTGAGTGTGTGTAGAATAGAGAGAGAGCTTAGCTTTGGAAGCTGCTTGGTAGTGTAAGCTAGTTCCGCGTCCAGTTCGAGGTGAGTCCCGGTAGAGGTGGACTATCGCGGTTGCTGTTTGTAACGCAGTGTAGATCTCAGATCTGCATTGTAGTGCAACACTAGCCACGGTAGAATAGGTTGATTGCTTGTATGTGTGTGTGTGGCTAACGTGTGTTGCAGGGAAGCTCGGATATGTGTAGATCCGAGGGTATACTAACGTTTTAGTGCAGGTTTAGCCTCAGATCTGTTAGATCTGTGTGCTACGAAACCCGTTGGGTGAGGTAATGGTTTGATGCATGTCTGTAGGACTTGTTATCATCCTTACCGAGTGGTGAGAAGGGTGTAAGGACTGCCGGATCTCTGATCCACTTGCATGTTCCTTCACCGTATGAGCGAGTGTACGGTTTATGATAAAACACGTTGCATGGCTGGAAGGTCATGTATGCGGAGTTGTATTAAACGTGCATGAGCGAGGTTCAAGCAAGTGAGGCTTGTAACCGAAAACGAGAGTTGGGACTAGAGAAGTTCTGGCTTTGCCGTCACTCTAGGGCGCTAACTTCTCGGAGATTGTGTGGAGGTGTGTGTTGGCGTTTGATCAAGTGTGGATCAACGCGATGTGAAGTATAATGGTGTTCGATCCATTATACTGCGGAGTCATGTTGGTGGCGCGTTATCCTTCATGACTTAGTGACGGTGTGGTCGGGGTTCCCCGTTCCCCATATTTAGCTAACGACTGCTGGTATGGGAAGACTCGGAGAGACGGGATTGCAGCCCAGGGCCGAGTGCTATCCGACGGGATAGCGGGAATCCAGCAAGAGTGGCGTGGATGGTCCCGCCCGGGATGTGAACTCACTTGGCGGCTCTCGGATGGAAACCCCGCCGAGATGTGCACCGACCGAGGAGCTCCCGGGATACCGATGTTCCGGCTTGGCTTGTCTTTGTGATAGTCAAGTGCAGGGTGTTCGTGGTAGGGGAACTGGCCGACCCACTTGGAGAATTCTCTGTGTCCACGCGAGTGTGGTAGTGTGTGCGTTGTGAGAACGCGGGTGTGGTGCTGAAGTGGTAGCACCGTGGTTTATATTCACGCTTGCATATAGATCTAGGGTTGCATGCTTCGGCTATTTATTTTATGTTGCTTCGGCTATTGCATGATTGCTTGCTTGCTTGCTTGTTTACTGTCTGGGGATTTTCTTGGGGTTTTCTTTTATTTTTAGTGGGTCCTGGACTCACTGAGTAATCTTAGATTACTCATCCCCCTTTTCTCCTCTCTCGCAGGAAACCGTAGTAAGCTTTGGGATTAGAGGGTGCTGTGGACGTTAGGACCGCCGGAGTAGTTTCGAGTGCTTTTGTAAAAAGTAGTAAGTTTGTTAGTACAAGGGTTTTCAATATATTTGAAATCTCGGACGGATCCGCTATGTAATATAAATAAACGCTTTGTAATATGTATGTTTGAAATAAAAGCGGATTTTTCTTCCTACAAAACCCTTGTGTCTTCCGCTGGTAAAATGGCTTAGTCCGAGTCTACACAACTCTCGGCTGGAGTACGGGTTGGCAAGCCTTAGGCTTCAGTCGAGAGGGTCGAGCTAACTTGCCGGGACGGCCTTAAGCTTAGATGAGTTCTAAGACGGGCTGACATATCGAGTGAAACTCGGCATTTGTAGCGTCTCCGGTCGGGACTGGTCCTATCCCGAATCGGGGGTGTTACAGGCACCATACACAGAGAAGCCATCCATGGAAACTTCTACCATTTCCTCAATGAGATGGGAGAAGATACTCATCATGCACCTTTGAAAGGTAGCTGGAGCAATACATACCCCAAATGGCATCCTTCGATATGCAAAGGTGCCATAAGGGCATGTGAAAGTGGTCTTCTCTTGATCATTGGGATGAATGGGTATTTTAAAGAACCCACTATACCCAACAAGGATACAATAGAAAGGATGGTTAGCCAATCTCTCAAGCATTTGATCAATGAAAGGAAGTGGGAACTGATCTTTCCTAGTAGAAGCATTAAGTTTTCGGTAATCAATACACATCATATGGCCAGTTATGGTTCTAGTCGGTATCAACTCATCTTTTTCATTCTTGATCACAGTGATTCCACCCTTCTTAGGGAAAACATGCACGGGGGAGACCAAGTGCTGTCACTAATAGGATAGATCACATTTGCTTGTAAGAGTTTCAAGATTTCTTTCTTCACTACTTCCTTTAGGTTTGGATTTAATCTTCTTTAATGTTCAATTGAGGAAGTGTTTTCATTTTCAAGGTGAATCCTATGAGTGCAAAGTATAGGAGATATGCCCTTGATGTCACTCAAAGAGTAACCAATAGCTCTCCTATACTTTTTCAACTCATTAAGAAGAGAGTTGAGCTCATCATCACTTTGGTATTCATTCACAATGACATGGTAAGAAGAGTTAGGACCCAAGAAAGCATACATTAGTCCAATGGTAAGTGATTGAGTTCCACCCTTGGAGCTTTGAGTTCACTCCAATCCTCATCAAGGTCCCTTACCAATTCGCCATGCTCAAACTCATCTAGACCTTCCTCTTATCCTTGACTTGAAACCTAAACCCCTTAAGGACTCTTTCTCGTGAGCAAATTTCACTTCACCCTCACATGAAGCTAACAAGCTTGAAAATATATCCTCCCCATCTTGTGCCTTGCGAGAATCAAGCATAAGCATGTATGCTTGTGTTTCCTCATGCAAGTAGCCATTCTGTCCATGTGGTTTGGTGAGAGCCACACTAAGATGGTCTCCTTGACATAGCTCTTCAAGCAACTCATCCATAGTTTCAATGTAAAACACTTGACCATCAATGGTTGGCTTCCTCAAGGTCTCTTTTATGTCAAACTTCAGCTCAACCCCTTTTCCTAGATGTGATATACTCATATATTTCGTATATTTAGTATGCATTTCGAATAGGTTTTCATGCATACATCATTCATAATAGGCTAGTTTGCATCATTTGTCTCATTCTAAGTCCTAGAACACTTTGCATTAGCATATGCATGGTTTCTTGCATGTTTGCATCATTTTCAGGTTGTCTAGAGTACTTGGAGCTGTGATGGATGTAGAGCATTGACAAGAAGATGAAAGAAGAGTCTAGGAGTTGGCAAGAATCAAAGGAAAACTCGGACAAAACCAAAGAAGCCGAGATCGACCGGCCAATCGAGCAGAATGACTCGATCTAGAAGAGATCGACCGGCCGATCGACCAACCTGAGTCGATCACTTGGCAGATCGAGTGGACGATCGACTGGCCAACTCGATCACAGGGCAGAACGAGTGGACGATCGACTGGCCAGCTCGATCACAGGGCAGAACGAGTGGACGATCGACCGGCCAGCCCAATCCAAGCCCAGATCGACCACTCCAACTCGATCAGTCGAGTCAAGCACACCAACCTTTCCCCAACTTGTCTAATTGTCTTCTACTGAGGGGACCACATTGGCATGAAAGTCAAGCAGCCCTTCTTTTATGGAAAGGGTGGAGAATTTCATATTATTTCTCTATGACCAAAGAGAAAAGGAGATGATGATTCATCCACTTATGAAAATAAATCAAGAAACACTTATCATAACTCACTTTTACTTCATTATTGTAAGTTAGGCGTGGAGAGAGAGAAAAGAAACAATAGAGAGAGTTCTTACTTTGTTCTTGAGTGTTCTTCATTTGTTTTTCATTGTTCTTGCTTGTTCTTCATAGTTCTTGTTTGTTTCTTGTTTATTTCTTTTGTTAAAACTTTTGTATTTTGTATTTGATTCAAGTATCTTTGTCTTTCTAATGTCAAATCTTTCTTCTTGTTTAAAACCGATTATGTTCATCAGCTCTAAACTTATGTTTAAGAGAGGCATGAACATGATTTGTGAGTAAACCACCAAGGTTTGGGGTTGGGATGATTAAG
>JAHZTW010000003.1:41116058-41121058 GCA_020283515.1 Alliaria petiolata
CTCTAATAAAAAGGGCAATTTACAATTTAGAGCGGGTAGCGGGAATCGAACCCGCATCGTTAGCTTGGAAGGCTAAGGGTTTTAGTCGACGTCCATTGATCATTTTTATATTTTTAACGTCTCTAATTCAAAACCGAACATGAAACTTTGGTTTCATTCGGCTCCTTTATGATGGATGGAGAAATTCCCAAATAAAACAAGACGGGAACGAAATCAAAATCAAAATTCGACCCATAACATCTATGTTAGCTTTTTTTCCGTCTGGGTGCTTTCACAGAAATTTTTGCTTTCTAGATGATCCTTCTAGAAGATAGAAAAGGAGAATTAGAACAATCTTTCTAGTTACTTCGTTCTTTATTTCTATTTAACGGAATCCTTAGGAAAAGTATTTTGTTTCCACCGAGCTAAAACAATATAATATGTCGATGTCTTTAGTAAACCAAAGTTCTCGTTTAATAGCTATTTTGCTTCAATTTTTTCTATACCAAAAAATAAATAGGATTTAGTTACGATTAGAAAGAAACTTTTCTGGCTTTATCCATGGATCTTCTTGTTATACTTATTGAATTGTAAATAGTCATCCAATTCAAAAATTATGTTTCGGAATTTCATAATCCAAATTTACAATTGATTAGAGTCTTTGGATACAAATTACGAGAATCTATAATCTTCCTCGAATCTTTCATTGAAAGGTAAAGGACTAAATCCTTTTTAAGAAATAAAGTTTTTGATCGGAAGATTAATCAAACCGAGAGACCCTTTAACTATTAAAGGGGTTAAAGGAACGAATCACACTTTTACCACTAAACTATACCCGCTACAATGCAATTATTGCATATAAAAGGACCTTTTGTCGAACAAAGTAATCGGAAGTGTAATAAAAAAATCTGAAAAAATTTAGAAAATTCTAGCGTAGACTTAATAAAATTAGTCAAAGCGGGGATTCTTTTTTTTTCAATTTCAGATCTTTTTTGTCTAAAAATTCATCGGATTAGTCTTTTTAACTTTAACAAAAAAAAAGGCCCGGCTGGGGACTGACCAGGCCAGGCTATTAAAATAAAAAAGATATTTTACTTGTGTTTGGACGAGACAAAATCAAAAAAGGATTCTCTATTTCTATTATTGTGGTTTTATTTATTTCTCTTTCGAACCTTTTCTTTATCTAATCTTTATCTACATTTTTTATGTAAATAGAATTACTGAGATGGTGTAAATAGAATTACATTTTTTATGTAAATAGAAGTGCTATAAAAAAGTTATATAAAGTTATATATATATAGTAATATATATATATTAATTATATTTATATATATAAATAGATGATATATATATTTATATAATAATATAATAAAAAAAGAAAGAAATTATATATATATAATAAAATATAGAAAATGAAAATATATATATAATAAAGAATAATCTATAAAAAAAAAAGTTTTTTAAGAATAAAGTAGAGGAGGTTTTTTTAAGTCTTTTTTTTTCTAATGGAACCTAATAAGTATCCCTTTTCGATTAGGAGAGATGGCTGAGTGGACTAAAGCGTTGGATTGCTAATCCATTGTACGAGTTAATCGTACCGAGGGTTCGAATCCCTCTCTTTCCCTTTCTCCTTTTGATGATGTAAAATCCTAATAAAATTCGAACGTTTCCACTAATTAAATAAAGTAATTAAAAATAAAAACCTTTCTTTTTTATTCTTCACGTCCCGGATTACGTCCTGGATCATTAGATAGGAATCCAAATATGAAGAGAGAAACAAAGAATATAACTACAGTGTATACAAAAAGTTTGAGAGTAAGCATTACAAAATCTCCAAGATCTTACTTTTTTTTTTCAAAAAAAAAAAAGAGAATAGATTCTCTATTTTTATACCAAATAGCTAATTTTAATACCAAAAAATCAAGTGATTTATTTTTTTTCTAGAAAAAAAAAATAAAAATAAAAAGTTTCAGCAAGTCAGTTGTAATAAGATAATAGTCGAGTCTTTCATATTCAAACAGATTTGCATACCAACATTTAGATATTTGTTTTGGTGAACTCGAATCTAATTAGGTTCTTTAAAAATTCAATGTTTGAATTGAGAGTTCGTTCCTACGTCAAGATTTTTTTGATCTTTTGACTTGTTGGAAGAATAAAAATTTTGAATTTTTCTAAGATAGTATTAAGAATTTCATCGAAAACTTACAGCTGCTTGCCAAACAAAGGCTAAGAGAAGAAAGAAAAGCGGTATTACGGGCATAACATCTACGATTGGATTCAAAAAGGCGTAGGCCTCCGGCAATTTGGCGACTAAAAAAGTGCTTGAAAAAAGGGCAGAATTAAAACTAATACAGATCAAATTAAATATATTAAGCATAACAAAAATTGGTGTTCTTGTGGATAATTTAATTTTGATTGAGTTAGTAATCTATTTTTTATATAAGGAAAAAAATAAAGAAAGATAGTCTAAAAAGACTTTGTTGAACTTACTCAATCAAAAATCCTTTTATTCTCTTATGAGAATAAAAGAAATAATATTTTCATACAATATCTTAATTGAATTCTATGTAATGATCAATAAAGTCAGTTTGATTTGCTATCTACACGTGTCAAAACTCTAGCACCAATGTAATCTATATTTCATTTGGGCTTAAATTGAATTGACGAACAACCAATAGCAATATTACTCTTTTAGTAGTCTTGAATAAAAATAGAAATGGGGCGTAGCCAAGCGGTAAGGCAACGGGTTTTGGTCCCGCTATTCGGAGGTTCGAATCCTTCCGTCCCAGAGTAAAGTCATTACGAAATCAATCTTCTATTGCCTTTGTACACCATCTTTCTCTTTCTGTTTAAAAATCCAATATTTTTGTTTTATAAAATATTGAAATGAAAAGAAGAATCAACTTATTTTTCATCATTTCAACCGAATTCAAAAAAATCTATTTGCTTTTTTTATTTGTGTGTGATGCAGGTAAGTAAGGTAGAACCGCGGATTCTAAGAGTTTTAATTAAAAAAAAATATATATTTATATATATAAATATAGATTTCTATTCAAATTTTGATTTTACATATATATGCAATCTAATATGGGATTCATTTGAATTCTCACTGAACCTCTTTACGCGTAAATTCACTATTCCATTCATAGAGAAAGAAAAAGTATAGATTACGATATACTGACTGAACTATGACTATTCATGATTCTATAATTGAATCAATTACACAAACTAGAGGAATGTTATGGTAAAACTTCGTCTAAAACGATGTGGTAGAGAGCAACGTGCGACTTGAATTGAAGGACATGATCTGCTGTGGATTTTTTGATCCGCCACTTTTTATGTAGGAATATAGGTGCTCTTATCTCGACATTTTGTGTTCTATTTTACTAGAGTCCTACACTTTTTTTGAATATAAAAAAGAGTACAGGATGGAGCTCGAGGAGAATAGAAAGTTTTGATTCCTTTCGCAGGAGTAAGGATCTAGGGTTAGTGCGAATCAATAAGTTGGAACAACTTCGTAAGTCTTTTTATTTTTATATTAAAAAAGCCCTTTCAAGTAATTTTACAATGTAAAAGGAAATTTTCTTAAAATTGTAAAATTCTTTGAATCAAAAGTCTATTATGCGTGAATCAAGCGTTTGTATGATTCTTTGATAGAAAGAAAATAAATCATAAACAAAATAAGGGGCTTGTTGCTGCCCTTTTTTAATAAAACGATTCAAGATCACCGAAGTCATGTCTAAACTCAAAGATTCAAAGTAAGGATAAAGAATCCTGAAACAAGGAAATCCAGTTTTTAATTGTTTTATCAACTAGATCAGAATGAAGAATCAAAATTGATTCTAAAAAATGAGACAAACAAAAAAAGGGTTAGAGACTACTCAATAAAAAGAGTACTTAAGGATTCTCTGTTGAGATATTTGAGAGTTATTTAACTTGAGTTACGAGAGTACGAATGCTTTTTATGAAAAAAAAAGATTTAGGGTTTCAATACTCGCAAATTGATTTAATTTTTTATTAATCTAGTTAATATTTGAATTTTAGACAGAGAGTTCACTTCTACTCATTGAATTTTTTTCTCGAGACGTACGAGGCCAAAGCCTCTTATACGTTTCTAGGGGGGGGGTATTTTTCATATACATCTATCCCAATGAGCCGTTTATCGAATTGTTGCAATTGATGTTCGATCCCGAAGAGAAGGAAGAGATCTTCGGAAAGTGGGTTTTTATGATCCGATAACTAATCAAACTTATTTAAATCTTCCTGCTATTCTCGATTTCCTTAAAAAAGGCGCTCAACCAACAAGAACAGTTCATGATATTTCAAAGAAGACCGGGATTTTTACGGAATTAAGTCTTAATAAAACGAAATTGAATTAATGAAATATAAAAAAGAGGATGTGAAAGACTCATATATAGCTTGGTATCAAATTTTATCTACTCTTTTCTTTCCTCCTCTTTCGCTTCCATCATATTTATTTTGATTTAGTAGAATTTCGATTTATTATTAGTATTCTTCCTAAGGTACGAATACTAAAAAATACCCTGCTAACAACTACTATGTTTTATAATCATAAACAAATTTATGAAAAAAACTTTGGATTCTAATTTTTGTATAAATACAAAATTTTACTGTATAGAAAATAATATGTATGTATATGAATAAAATTAATATTATTATATGAATAATTTATTCATTATTCATAAAAAATTAAAGGCCATAAAAAATGGGTTTAAAAAAGTATAAAAAGATTTGAGATTATCCTACCCGGTTTAGTTTTCATTCATTGTATGAACTAACAAACCAAGGGGTTAATCTTTTTTATTTCTTTTTTCTATTCTTTTCGCTATATTAAAAATTCACAATCATATTGACAACAGTGTATCGACCAAATATAATTCTCTCATAGAGAAATAGATCCATTTATCCCTGACGCACACATGACTCGATTTGTTTTTTTTTTTTTTCTTTATTCTGGTTGTATCTACATATTTGCAGTACTTTCTTTTTTTGTTTTTGGG
>JAHZTW010000003.1:41128558-41136852 GCA_020283515.1 Alliaria petiolata
CTGGGTCAACTATTCAATCAAATGATATTGAGCATGTTTCCCATCTCTTCTCGAGAAACAAGTGGGCTATTTCTTTGCAAAATTGTGCTCAATTTCATATGTGGAAATTCCACCAAGATCTCTTCGTTAGTTGGGGGAATAATCCGCACGAATCGGATTTTTTGAGGAAAATATCTAGAGAGAATTGGATTTGCTTAGACAATGTGTGGTTGGTAAACAAGGATAGATTTTTTAGCAAGGTACGAAATGTATCGTCAAATATTCAATATGATTCTACAAGATCTAGTTTCGTTCAAGTAACAGATTCTAGCCAATTGAACGGATCTTTTGATCAATTCATAGATCCTTTCGATTCCATTAGTAATGAGGATTCGGAATATCACTATCACACATTGATCAATCAAAGAGAGATTAAACAACTAAAAGAAAGATCGATTCTTTGGGATCCTTCCTTTATTCAAACGGAAGGAAGAGAGATAGAATCAGACCGATTCCCTAAATACCTTTCTGGATATTCCTCAATGCCCCAGCTATTCGCGGAACGTGAGAAGCGAATGAATAATCATCTGCTTCCGGAAGAAAGCGAAGAATTTTTTGGGAATCCTACAAGAGCCATTCGTTCTTTTTTCTCTGACAGATGGTCAGAACTTCATCTGGGTTCGAATCCTACTGAGAGGTCCACTAGGGATCAGTAATTGTTGAAGAAAGAACAAGATGTTTCTTTTGTCCCTTCCAGGCGATTTGAAAATAAAGAAATAGTTAATATATTCAAGATAATTACGTATTTACAAAATACTGTCTCAATTCATCCTATTTCATCAGATCTTGGATGTGATATGGTTCCGAAGGATGAACTGGATATGGACAGTTCCAATAAGATTTCATTCTTGAACAAAAATCCATTTTTTGATTTATTTCATCTATTCCATGAACGGAAGAGGGGGGGATACACGTTACGCCATGATTTTGAGTCAGAAGAGAGATTTCAAGAAATGGCAGATCTATTCACTCTATCAATAACCGAGCCGGATCTGGTGTATCATAAGGGATTTGCCTTTTCTATTGATTCCTACGGATTGGATCAAAGACAATTCTTGAAGGAGGTTTTCAACTCCAGGGATGAATCGAAAAAGAAATCTTTATTGGTTCTACCTCCTATTTTTTATTAAGAAAATGAATCTTTTTATCGAAGGATCAGAAAAAATTGGGTCCGGATCTCCTGCGGGAATTATTTGGAAAATCCAAAACCAAAAAGAGTGGTATTTGCTAGCAACAACATAATGGAGGCAGTCAATCAATATAGATTGATCAGAAATCTGATTCAAATCCAATTCCAATATAGTCCCTATGGGTACATAAGAAATGTATTGAATCGATTCTTTTTAATGAAGAGACCTGATCGCAACTTCGAATATGGAATTCAAAGGGATCTAATAGGAAATGATACTCTGAATCATAGAACTATAATGAAAGATACGATCAACCAACATTTATCGAATTTGAAAAAGAGTCAGAAGAAATGGTTCGATCCTCTTATTTTTCTTTCTCGAACCTAGAGATCCATAAATCGGGATCCTAAGGCATATAGATACAAATGGTCCAATGGGAGCAATAATTTCCAGGAGCATTTGGAACATTTCGTTTCTGAGCGGAAGAGCTGTTTTCAAGTAGTGTTCGATCGATTATGTATTAATCAATATTCGATTGATTGGTCTGAGGTTATTGATAAAAAAGATTTGTCTAAGTCACTTCGTTTCTTTTTGTCCAAGTTACTTCGTTTCTTTTTGTCCAAGTTACTTCGTTTTTTGTCCAAGTTACTTCTCTCTTTGTCTAACTCACTTCCTTTTTTCTTTTTGAGTTTCGAGAATATCCCCATTCATAGGTCTTAGATCCACATCTATGAATTGAAAGGTCCGAACGATCAACTCTGCAATCAGTTGTTAGAATCAATAGGTCTTCAAATCGTTCATTTGAAAAAATTGAAACCCTTTTTATTGGATGATCATAATACTTCTCAAAAATCGAAATTCTTGATCAATGGAGGAACAATATCACCATTTTTGTTCAATAAGATACCAAAGTGGATGATTGACTCATTCCATACTAGAAAGAATCGCAGGAAATCTTTTGATAACACGGATTCCTATTTCTCAATCGTATCCCACGATCAAGACAATTGGCTGAATCCCGTGAAACCATTTCAGAGAAGTTCATTGATATCTTCTTTTTCTAAAGCAAATCGACTTCGATTCTTGAATAATCCACATCACTTCTGCTTCTATTGTAACAAAAGATTCCCTTTTTATGTGGAAAAGGCCCGTCTCAATAATTCTGATTTTACGTATGGACAATTCCTCACTATCTTGTTCATTCACAACAAAATATTTTCTTCGTGCGGTGGTAAAAAAAAACATGCTTTTTTGGAGAGAGATACTATTTCACCTTCGTCAATCGAGTCACAGGTATCTAACATATTCATATCTAATGATTTTCCACAAAGTGGTGACGAAAGGTATAACTTGTACAAATCTTTCCATTTTCCAATTCGATCCGATCCATTAGTTCGTAGAGCTATTTACTCGATTGCAGACATTTCTGGAACACCTCTAATAGAGGGACAAAGAGTCAATTTTGAAAGAACGTATTGTCAAACTCTTTCAGATATGAATCTATCCGATTCAGAAGAGAAGAGCTTGCATCAGTATCTCAATTTCAATTCAAACATGGGTTTGATTCACACTCCATGTTCTGAGAAATATTTAAAGAGGAAAAAACGGAGTCTTTGCCTAAAAAAATGCGTTGACAAAGGGCAGATGGATAGAACCTTTCAACGAGATAGTGCTTTTTCAACTCTCTCAAAATGGAATCTATTCCAAACATATATGCCATGGTTCTTTACTTCGACAGGGTACAAATATCTAAATTTGATATTTTTAGATACTTTTTCAGACCTATTGCGGATACTAAGTAGCAGTCAAAAATTTGTATCCATTTTTCATGATATTATGCATGGATTAGATATATCATGGCGAATTCTTCAGAAAAAATTGTGTCTTCCACAAAGGAATCTGATAAGTGAGATTTCGAGTAAGTCTTTACATAATCTTCTTCTGTCCGAAGAAATGATTCATCGAAATAATGAGTCATCATTGATATCGACACATCTGAGATCGCCAAATGTTCGTGAGGTCCTCTATTCAATCCTTTTCCTTCTTCTTGTTGCTGGATATATCGTTCGTACACATCTTCTCTTTGTTTCCCGAGCCTATAGTGAGTTACAGACAGAGTTCGAAAAGATCAAATCTTTGATGATTCCATCATACACGATTGAGTTGCGAAAACTTCTGGATAGGTATCCTACATCTGAACTGAATTCTTTCTGGTTAAAGAATCTTTTTCTAGTTGCTCTGGAACAATTAGGAGATTGTCTAGAAGAAATACGGGGTTCTGGCGGCAACATGCTATGGGGTGGTGATCCCGCTTATGGGGTCAAATCAATACGTTCTAAGAAGAAAGATTTGAAAAGAAATTTCATCGATATCATCGATCTCATAAGTATCATACCAAATCCCATCAATCGAATCACTTTTTCGAGAAATACGAGACATCTAAGTCATACAAGTAAAGAGATCTATTCATTGATAAGAAAAAGAAAAAACGTGAGCGGTGATTGGATTGATGATAAAATAGAATCCTGGGTCGCGAACAGTGATTCGATTGATGATAAAGAAAGAGAATTCTTGGTTCAGTTCTCCACCTTAAGGGCAGAAAAAAGGATTGATCAAATTCTATTGAGTCTAACTCATAGTGATCATTTATCAAAGAATGACTCTGGTTATCAAATGATTGAACAACCGGGAACAATTTACTTACGATACTTAGTTGACATTCATAAAAAGTATCTAATGAATTATGAGTTCAATACATCCTGTTTAGCAGAAAGACGGATATTCCTTGCTCATTATCAGACAATCACTTATTCACAAACTTCGTGTGGGGCTAATAGTTTTCATTTGCCGTCTCATGTAAAACCCTTTTCGCTCCGCTTAGCCCTATCCCCCTCTAGGAGTATTTTAGTGATAGGTTCTATAGGAACCGGACGATCCTATTTGGTCAAATACCTAGCGACAAACTCCTATGTTCCTTTCATTACAGTATTTCTGAACAAGTTCCTGGATAACAAGCCGAAAGGTTTTTTTATTGATGATATTGATGATAGTGACGATATTGATGCTAGTAACGATATTGATCGTGAACTTGATACGGAGCTGGAGCTTCTAACTATGATGAATGCGCTAACTATGGATATGATGTTGGAAATAGACCGATTTTATATCACCCTTCAATTCGAATTAGCAAAAGCAATGTCTCCTTGCATAATATGGATTCCAAACATTCATGATCTTGATGTGAATGAGTCGAATTACTTAGCCCTCGGTCTATTGGTGAACTCTCTCTCCAGGGATTGTGAAAGATGTTCCACTAGAAATATTCTTGTTATTGCTTCGACTCATATTCCCCAAAAAGTGGATCCCGCTCTAATAGCCCCGAATAAATTAAATACATGCATTAAAATAAGAAGGCTTCTTATTCCACAACAACGAAAGCACTTTTTCACTCTTTCCTATACTAGGGGATTTCACTTGGAAAAGAAAATGTTCCATACTAATGGATTCGAGTCTATAACCATGGGTTCCAGTGCACGAGATCTTGTAGCACTTACCAATGAGGCCCTATCAATTAGTATTACACAGAAGAAATCAATTATAGACACTAATACACAGAAGAAATCAATTAGTAGCTTTATAGACACTAAAAAGTGTAAAAAAATATGTTTTCAAAACCCAAATTCGAATTTTCAACCTCTCTAAGAATGAATCCCAACCTTGAATCTGTTTTTAATCTTTCAAAACTTAAAATCATTTTTTCCCTGTTCAAAGTTAATTGTTTTCTCTAAAATTCTCTAGATTAGCTTAATTATGCAATATAGTTTTTATAAATTTTTAAAATTGTGTTTGTGCTATTTTTAGTATTTTAGAAATTGTCTAGAGTTTTGTTTTCTGCCTGGTATTAATTTGGTAGCCGTTTGATTTTTAGAAGTAGTTTTCGAAAATCTTGTAACTTAGCTTATATTTGTCTAGTTAATCCAGTTTAAGATTTTGATTTTATAAAATTAGTAGATCGGTTGTTTTATTGTTTAGGAGTCATCTAGCAGTTGTATAACCCTTCTGTAGGGATTTTAAAATAGTTTTCGTGTCTGTTTGATAACCATAAGTAATTGTTTTAGGATTAATCCCCAAATAATCCGAACTCTGCTTAGCTTCATAGAACTCTTGTATTCTTAGTACCTTTCACCCCAAGGTTGGATTGACACATAAAAGTACTACAACTGCAAAAAGAGGCTTTAGGTTTTAATAAGAAACCGTGAAAAAACCTGTTTATCAAATGGCGCCGTTGCCAAACTTGGGTTTTAAGTGAAAGTATTAGGATTTGGAGATCATTGGAGACTAAGTTTTTATTTTACATTTGGTTACTAATTTTGCTACTATTGTGCTTGTGTTTTCAAGTACATGAACCTGAGGTCTAGAGGTGACAACAACCTGCTCACGCCACTAGACAACATCCACCAGCTAGGAAGCGCAAGGCATAGGAGGGAAAGACTACTACTCGAAATTGACGAGTACCATCAAGAGGTGATGGCTGGCCACGACCAAGTGGAGGACCCGCCTCAACATGCTGCTGCTGGCAGAGGCATTGGACACCCTCACCACCTCCAAAGAGAACCACGAATCATTGGTGAGGGTGATGCACCAAACACCCACACAAACCGTTTTGGCATCACTCCACCACCGGTGCAGAACAACAACTTCGAGATCAAACCTGGTTTTGTCTCTATGGTCCAGAACATCAAGTTCCATGGCCTGGCTATGGAAGACCCACTGGAGTACTTGGACAACTTTGAACAAGTGTGTGGAATGATCAAGATAAACGGCATCTCGGAGGATAGCTTCAAGCTACGGCTTTTCCCATTTTCTCTTGGGGACAAAGCCAGGAATTGGGAGAAGACCCTACCTCAAGGCACAATCACGTCCTGGGTTGAATGCAAGAAAGCCTTCCTGTCAAAGTTCTTCTCAAGCACAAGAACGGCTAGGCTAAGAAGTGAGATAAGCGGTTTCACACAAAGGCAGAATGAGACCTTTATTGAAGCAATGGAGCGGTTCAAAGACTATACAATTCAATGTCCTCACCATAGCTTCACTGAGGAGACACTTCTGAGCACAATATACCGTGGATCATTGCCTAAGATTCTCATATTACTTGACTCGGCAAGCAAGGGAAACTTCCTTGGACAATATGTGCAAGAAGGCATGGAGCTGATAGAAAACTTGGCTTTGAGTGACGGTAATTATTATGAGGACTATGACCGTGCACCAAGAGGTCATGACCTGGAGGCACACAAGAAGGAGATAAAGTCACTCCATGAGAAGATTGACAAGCTGATGCTTGCTGGCCAAAAACATGTCCACTCCGTTGGTGAAGCCGCAAATTTGTTCCAAGACCGACGTGAAGAGGAGTTTGAGGAAGCGAATTGGGTTGGTGGCCAAGACTATCCTAAGCCACAGGGATATGCTCCAAGGTATCAAGGCAACAACAACAGCAACAACTTGTCTTATAGAAGCACAGACATGGAAAATCCAAAGGACCAAGTGTACCCTCCACAACAAGCAAATCAAGGCAAACCGTTTGTACCATACAACAAAGGTGGATTCCAACAAAACGGTGGATATCAAGGGCAAATACAGGGAGCCTACCAAGAACACCAACAGCAAGGGAACAAAGCGTACCCTCCTGGTTTCGTGCCTCAGCAGTAACAAACTCCAGCGCCAACTCAAGATTCGGTACAAGCAATGTTCCAACAACTTCTCCAAGGCCAAGCATCTAACGATCAAAAATTTGTTGCTATGAACAACCGGCTGGACTCCTCCCTTAGTGAGGTCTCTACACAGATCAGCAACATCAACAACAAAATTCGTCAGCTCGAGAAAGGAAAAGCTAGCACAAGCGGCCAAGGTAGTGTACCCGGCCAATGTGAGGCAAATCCAAAGGAGTATGCACATGTCATCAATCTAAGGAGTGGAAAGGAGGTAGAAGCACGGTCTACAGCGAAAGACAATGAGGACATTGTCATTCAAGAAGAGGGGAGTGATCTTTCAAATGATCAAGAGATCACCTTTGACAATGTCTACATTGAAAGGGTAAGAAAAGGCACATAAGCGGTTTTGGAAAAAGAAGTGGGGGAAACAAGCAAAGAAAAAAATATTTTCGTACCTCCACCTTACAAACCAAAGCTCCCCTTCCCTGGACGCTTCAAGAAGCAGCTGATTGAGAAGCACAGAGCCTTGTTTGAACAATATTTGAGAAATGTTGAGCTCAAATGGCTGTTGCTTGATTGCTTGGCCATGGTGCCGAAATATGCAAAGTTCCTGAAGGACACGCTTGCCAAGACAGCTAAAGGTTGTAAAGAGGTCATGGTGTTGAGTCAAGAGTGCAGTGCAATCATCCACAAAGAGATAGCACCAAAGAAGCTAGGAGATCCAGGCTCATTCACCATACCTTGTGCGCTAGGGCCGTTGAAGTTTAACAATTGTTTGTGTGACTTAGGGGCAAAAATTAACCTAATGCCCTACTGATATTGGTCAAATATACCCTAAGCAACTCTCTCAAATTAAGAGATCAGTTGTAGTACTTAGGGATCGAATCCACAGAGAAGGGATAGTCACACAACAGTTTTCTAAATTCGAATTAAGCTAAGTAGAAATATGGAATTAAAAACAGAAAGCAATTAAAAACGATGTAAGTTCAGGAGATGAAACGCTAGGTTTAGGGAAATTCTCAGGTGATCTAAATTGTAGGTCTAGACAGAATGTTAGGAATTATTAAGCACTGTTCTTGAACTCGAAATACTAATGTAAAATCAACCAACTCTCGCTGCGAAGATTATCTATGTCTAAACCCTAGAATTCCAACTCTCGTTGCAAATTCAAACAATTCAGACAAGCATTAATGTTAGGTTCGATTGTTCACAAAACCCTAAACCAAATCTCTTTGCGAATAGGTATTTTGCTCATCTAACACTAGTTCATGCAATCAATAAAATTCTCGTGTCTACTAATTAACCTAAGCTCAGATTCTAGGTCATGAAGCTAGAATAAGCATTAAACACAAATCCAGATGAAGAACTCTAATGATTTTATCCTAACAATTTAATTTGACCTAACAATTCATTAATCACC
>JAHZTW010000003.1:41143293-41187197 GCA_020283515.1 Alliaria petiolata
GACATCAAGCTTAACTTCGATATCAATGAGGTTTTGAAGAAACCAACCATTGGTGGCCAAGTGTTTTACATTGAGGCAATAGATGCTCTAGCTGATGAGCTCCTTGAAGAACTAAGCCAAGAGGACAACCTTCTGCTAGCCTTGACCAAGGAATGTGGAGAGTTTGGGTATCTTAATGTGGAGACACAAGAGTATGCCAAACTACTAGACTCACGCAAGGCTTTGAAAGAAGAGGAAGACACCTACTTGGAGCTGGATATGGAACGTCCTGCTTTTGGAATTGATGCTGGCTTAAGAGAGAACGAAGAGGACAGTAGCCTCAATACAAGCCAAGGAGAGGAGTCGAGCGAGCTGCTTGCTCCAAAGGTGGACCTCAAGCAACTTCCAAATGGGCTAAGGTATGCTTTCTTAGGTACAAATGACACTTACCCGGTCATTGTTAATGATAATCTGAATGATGATAAGTTAGTCACTCTCCTTAGGGAATTGAGAAAGTATAGGAAAGCCATTGGGTATTCTCTAAGTGACATCAAAGGCCTTTCACCATTACGTTGTACTCATAGGATTCATTTAGATGATGAAAACACTTCTTCAATAGAACACCAAAGGCGCTTGAATCCTAACTTGTAAGAAGTGGTTAAACAAGAAATCCTAAAACTCTTAGAGCCTGACGTGATATACCCTATCAGTGATAGCACGTGGGTCTCTCCAGTCCATGTGGTACCTAAGAAAGGGGGCATCACGGTTATAAAAAATGAAAAAGATGAGTTAATTCCTACTAGAGTTATAACCGGCCATAGGATGTGCATTGACTATCGGAAACTCAACAAAGCCACTAGGAAAGACCACTTCCCACCGCCATTCATTGAAGAATGCTAGAAAGATTAGCCAACCACCCCTATTACTGTTTTTTAGACGGTTATAGTGGCTTCTTTCAAATCCCGATTCACCCAAATAATCAAGAAAAGACAACATTCACTTGTCCTTATGGAACTTATGCATATAGGAGAATGCCTTTTGGTTTATGTAATGCTCCTGCCACATTTCAAAGATGCATGATCTGTACATTTTCTGACTTGATTGAGTAGATGGTTGAGGTATTCATGGATGATTTCTCCGTGTATGGCTCTTCCTTTGGTGTTTGTTTGTCTAATTTGTGCAGGGTACTCAAGAGGTGTGAGGAGACCAATCTCGTGCTCAATTGGGAGAAATGCCACTTCATGGTAACATAGGGGATTGTCCTTGGTCACAAGATCTCAGGAAAAGGAATTGAGGTGGATAGAGCAAAGGTGGAAGTGATGCTCACTTTGGCGCCTCCGGCTAACGTGAAAGGCATATGAAGTTTCTTTGCGCATGCCGGCTTCTACATGAGGTTTATCAAAGATTTCTCCAAGCTAGCACGTCCCCTCACAAGACTACTATGCAAGGAAGCTGATTTCATCTTCGATGAGGAATGCCACCAAGCGTTCAAAACCATTAAAGGCGCGCTAGTAACCGCACCAATAGTCCAAGCTCCGGATTGGAACTTTCCTTTTGAGATCATGTGCGACGCTAGTGACTATGCTGTAGGAGCTGTCTTGGGGCAGAGGAAATACAAGAGGTTGCATATACTATGCTAGCCGCACCTTGGACGATACACAAGTGAAATATGCAACCACCGAAAAGGAGCTCCTAGCGGTTGTCTTTGCGTTTGAGAAGTTCCGGTCATACCTGGTGGGCTCTAAGGTGATAGTCTATACTGATCATGCAGCACTGAGGTACATCTACTCTAAGAAGGACACCAAGCCAAGGCTTCTGAGGTGGATCCTTCTCTTGCAAGAATTCGATATGGAGATCAAAGATAAGAAAGGCATAGAGAATGGAGTAGCGGATTATCTTTCTAGGATGAGGGTGGAAGAAGTCTTACCTTTGGATGACTCACTCCCTGAAGAGCAGCTTATGATGGTCAACACCGTGGTATGTGCAAGGCTAGAAGAGAAGCTTGAAGAAGTTTTGAGTCTAAGAGAAGAAGATCTCCCCTGGTATGCAGATATTGTTAACTTCTTAGCATGTGGAGAGGAGCCTACTCATTTGGACCGGTACCACAAGAAGAAATTTATGAGGGACGTCTCAAACTACTTTTGGGATGACCCTTACCTATACAGAAGGTGTGTGGACAGCCTATACCGAAGATGTGTCACAAGAGAAGAGGCGAGAGACATACTTCTACATTGCCACGGTATGACATATGGAGGTCATTTTGCGAGTTTTGAGACTGCTACAAAGGTTCTCCAAGCGGGGTTCTGGTGGCCTACACTCTTCAAAGATGCACATGAATTCATCAAGTCATGTGAAGCATGCCAAAGAGCCGGGAACATCACCAAAAGAAACGAAATGCCACAAGTGCCAATCTTCGAAGTAGAGATCTTTGACGTGTGGGGGATTGATTTTATGGGCCCATTTCCACCATCATATGGCAACAAGTACATTCTTGTGGCAGTAGACTATGTGTCTAAGTGGGTGGAAGCCATAGCCTCACCAACAAACGATTCAAAGGTGGTGGTTAATCTTATCAAAACAATCATCTTTCCAAGATTTGGAGTCCCTAAGGTGGTGATTAGCGATGGAGGCAGCCACTTCATCAACAAAGTTTTTGAGAGTCTCTTGAGAAGACATTGTGTTAAGCACAAGGTGGCCACGCCCTATCACCCTCAAACAAGCGGCCAAGTGGAGGTTTCAAATAGACAAATCAAAACTATACTAGAGAGGACCGCGGGAGTTACAAGGAAGGACTGGTCTAGCAAGCTTGATGACGCTCTTTGGGCGTATAGAACAGCCTACAAAACTCCCATTGGAACCACGCCTTTCAAACTCCTCTATGGCAAGTCTTGTCACCTTCCTGTGGAGTTAGAGCACAAAGCTCTTTGGGCCGTGAAGCAACACAACTACAATCTCAAGACTGTCCAAGAAAAGAGATTAATACAACTTCAAGAGGTTGATGAGCTAAGGATGGACGCTTATGAAAGCGCCAAGATTTACAAAGAAAAGACCAGGGCCTTTCATGACAAGAAGTTGGTACACAAAGAGCTCAAAGAGGGAGGCATGGTTCTACTCTATAACTCAAGACTGAAGCTGTTCCCCGGAAAGCTCAAGTCTAGGTGGTCCGGGCCGTTTGAGATAAGAGAAGTACTACCATATGGAGCAATTACTTTGGTTGGGAAGACTGGAGAAAATTTCACAGTGAATGGCCACAGAGTCAAACCCTACATGGCGAGTAACTGCAGCAAGGAGAGCACCACGTTGCCTCTCCAAGACCCCCCACTAGCCTAACCAATTAAAGTCAAGCTTAGAGACTTAAAACAAGCGCGCTTGGGAGGCAATCCCATGACTATCATTGTATATATTTTTCTTTCAAATTTATGCTTTTTATTTTGAGTGTGTGTGACCAGGAACAAGAGAAAATGGAGAACCAAGAACCGTGCCTACAAGGCCTAAGCACAACAAACTCCAAGGTACCAAAAACTCTAACCTTTGTAAATATCATGCATTTTTGGATTTTTATTTTTATTTTTGATTGATGGTCTCCCTTGAATTTTTATTACACAAGAGACTGTGTAATTTAAGTTTGGGGGAGAGGTTGAGAGATTTAATTTTGTGTTTTGTGCTCTTATTTTTCCCTTTTTGCATATTTGA
Source organism: Alliaria petiolata (assembly GCA_020283515.1). Taxonomy (NCBI): domain Eukaryota; kingdom Viridiplantae; phylum Streptophyta; class Magnoliopsida; order Brassicales; family Brassicaceae; genus Alliaria; species Alliaria petiolata. Next base: position 41,146,966 of record JAHZTW010000003.1, read on the forward strand.
GTCTTCATGCATAAAAAAATTGCATAGAAAAATAAAAATAAAAAAGTGTAAAATTGTTAAAAATTTCAAAAAAAAAAAAAAAAAAATATTCATATAGCTCGCATTTGCATTGTAAAAATTGTAGGATTGAGTCTAGATTTTTATTCATGTAGGTTGCATCATTCATATGCATAGGGGGCAATGATGAAAATATTTCATGTGAAAAGTGTTTTAAGCTCATGTATTGGTTCAAGGCCCTAGTTAGTAATTCTTTGATGCTTTGCACAACTTTGAAATTAAGTTCTAACCATCCTTGGATCATTTGACTTGATTTTCGGTGCTTAAAGTTGAAACAAGCATGAATTGAATCTTTCCTAAAAATCGGAACCTTAACATGAATATCTAATTATCATACTTGTGCATTTGGAAAAGAATACATGGATTACAAAAAAATATTTAGGCTTTCTTATTCACTTCACCACTCTCTTGTAAGCCTAAATAGAATACCACACCTTGACCCTTGCCTTATTTCAAGCCAAAATTCTTGTGTGTTTACAAATTGTGAGGCCTTATTTTCTGTTTGAACTTGGCATAAAGTGTTAGGTTTAGGGCGACATGTTTAGGCTCTCATGATGATGCTGGCTTTGCATATTAAAGCTAGCTTTATGCTTGATTTGGGATTGGGAGTTCACGGTTTTGAAAGAAAAGGTGTTGAGGAAATGAATGAAAAAGGGATAAATAGTTCTAAGTGGTTGGTCTTGATTTATATTATGAAAAAAAAAGAAGCTCAAGTTAAAAGAAAAAAAAAAGAGCCCTAGAGGACAAATGCATAAAAGAAAAGTTTTTAGAATGGGGCTATGTAAAGAAAGAAAAGAGCTAATATTTGTGAACTTACCACTAGCTATAAGCAAGGTAGAAGAAGTTTCCCTAAAAGAGAATGTGATTGATGGAGTTCTTGTGTGTTTATGCTTGGTGTGTCTAGCCTTGTTGATTTGGGTAGTCTATAGAGGGTGAGTGAGCTTGGAAATCAAAAAAAAAAAAAAAATGAATGAGAAAAGGATTAGGATCATTATTAGTATACTTGGGTAGATGTGAGTCTAGTCATGTATGCATGCATTGCCTTTTACCTTTAGCATTGTGCATAAGTTCAAACCTTTTTGAGAGAAACCAATGCTTGGAGTACCCATTTGAATGAGATCATAGCCTTGTCCCTTGCCAAATGTATTCGGTTTTAAAAAGCACAAGTTTGATTCACGGTTTGAGCTTAATGAATGTTAAAGGTTAGAATTCTTNAAGAAAAGTTTTTAGAATGGGGCTATGTAAAGAAAGAAAAGAGCTAATATTTGTGAACTTACCACTAGCTATAAGCAAGGTAGAAGAAGTTTCCCTAAAAGAGAATGTGATTGATGGAGTTCTTGTGTGTTTATGCTTGGTGTGTCTAGCCTTGTTGATTTGGGTAGTCTATAGAGGGTGAGTGAGCTTGGAAATCAAAAAAAAAAAAAAAATGAATGAGAAAAGGATTAGGATCATTATTAGTATACTTGGGTAGATGTGAGTCTAGTCATGTATGCATGCATTGCCTTTTACCTTTAGCATTGTGCATAAGTTCAAACCTTTTTGAGAGAAACCAATGCTTGGAGTACCCATTTGAATGAGATCATAGCCTTGTCCCTTGCCAAATGTATTCGGTTTTAAAAAGCACAAGTTTGATTCACGGTTTGAGCTTAATGAATGTTAAAGGTTAGAATTCTTGGATTGCTTGGAATAAACACGTCATGATTTGAAATTTGATATGTGATGATTATGGCTAAGTCCTTTTGAGTAAATGCTTGTGTACTGAATCCTAGAATTTAGAATTAGGACCTTTGAATTAATACATTTGAAAAACACTTTTGGATTTGAGCCCCCGTTTTTAATCATCTCTCCCTAGCTTGAATTTTGTTTGCTTGAGGGCAAACTAAACGCAAGTTTGAGGGAGTTGATATACTCATATATTTCGCATATTTAGCATGCATTTAGATAGGTTTTCATGCATACATCATTCATAATAGGCTAGTTTGCATCATTTGTCTCATTCTAAGTCCTAGAACACTTTGCATTAGCATTTGCATGGTTTCTTGCATGTTTGCATCATTTTCAGGTTGTTTAGAGTACTTGGAGCTGTGATGGATGCTGCGCATTGACAAGAAGATGATAGAAGAGCCTAGGAGTTGGCAAGAATCAAAGGAAAACTCGGACAAAACCAAAGAAGCCGAGATCGAGCAGAATGACTCGATCTAGAAGAGATTGACCGGCCGATCGACCAACCTGAGTCGATCACTTGGCAGATCGAGTGGACGATCGACGATCGACTGGCCAGCTCGATCACAGGGCAGAACGAGTGGACGATCGACCGGCCAGCCCGATCCAAGCGCAGATCGACCGGCCGATCGACCACTCCAACTCGATCAGCCGAGTCAAGCACACCAACCTTTCCTCAACTTGTCTAATTGTCTTTTACTGAGGGGACCACCTTGGCATGAAAGTCAAGTAGCCCTTCTTTTATGGAAAGGGTGGAGAATTTCATATTATTTCTCTATGACCAAAGAGAAAAGGAGTTTATGATTCATCCACTTATGAAAAGAAATCAAGAAACACTTATCATAACTCACTTTTACTTCATTATTGTAAGTTAGGCGTGGAGAGAGAGAAAAGAAACCATAGAGAGGGTTCTTACTTTGTTCTTGAGTGTTCTTCATTTGTTCTTCATTGTTCTTGCTTGTTGTTCATAATTCTTGTTTGTTTCTTGTTTATTTCTCTTGTTAAAACTCTTGTATTTTGTATATGATTCAAGTATCTTTGTCTTTCTAATGTCAAATCTTTCTTCTTGTTAAAAGCCGATTATGTTCATCAGCTCTAAACTTATGTTTAAGAGAGGCATGAACATGATTTGTGAGTAAACCACCAAGGTTTGGGGTTGGGATGATTAAGGGGTTTGAAAACTAGATTTTGGATATTTTCTTGTTCTTCATCTAATTCTCGTCTTGGATTTGGGGGTTTTAAGGTCTAGAGATTCTCGATGGAGATCTCTTTAATCGAGGGATTTCCTTATCCTAACAAGACTTAGGAAATCCCTTAAAACCAAATCCAAGAGACTAGCTCATCCTTTCCCAAACGCCATGGATGTTTAGGGAGCTAGTTAAGCCATATTTAAGATCCATGCTTAATTTTCTTCACCTTATCTTTCCACCACACATCATGGGTTAGGAGGAAAGGGTGAAGAAAGGATTTACACCACACATCATGGGTAGATCTAGTTTGGTTTCTTAAGGCTTAGAGATAGCACTAAAAAGTGTAAAAAAATATGTTTTCAAAACCCAAGTTCGAATTTTCAACCTCCCTAAGAATGAATCCCAACCTTGAATCTGTTTTTAATCTTTCAAAACTTAAAATCATTTTCTCCCTGTTCAAAGTTAATTGTTTTCTCTAAAATTCTCTAGATTAGCTTAATTATGCAATATAGTTTTTATAAATTTGTAAAATCGTGTTTGTGCTATTTTTAGTATTTTAGAAATTGTCTAGAGTTTTGTTTTCTGTCTGGTATTAATTTGGTAGCCGTTTGATTTTTAGAAGTAGTTTTCGAAAATCTTGTAACTTAGCTTATATTTGTCTAGTTAATCCGGTTTTAGATTTTGATTTTATAAAATTAGTAGAGCGGTTGTTTTATTGTTTAGGAGTCATCTAGCAGTTGTATAACCCTTCTGTAGGGATTTTAAAATAGTTTTTGTGTCTGTTTGATAACCGTAAGTAATTGTTTTAGGATTGATCCCCAAATAACCCGAATTCTGCTTAGCTTCATAGAACTCTTGTATTCTTAGTACCTTTCACCCCAAAGTTGGATTGACACCTAAAAGTACTACAACTGCAAAAAGAGGCTTTAGGTTTTGATTAGAAACCGTGAAAAAATCTGTTTATCAAGATGCAAACTGATTTTCCCATGCTTCACATCAATGATGGCACCGGCTGTAGCTAGGAAGGGTCTTCCCAAGATCAAACGATCCTTTGGCTCTTCATCCATCTTAAGCACCATAAAATCAGTTGGGATGATGAAATTGCTAACCTTTAGAGGCAAGCCTTCTAGAACCCCAATTGGTATCCTCACACTCCTATCAGCAAGAATTAGAGAGATGCCACATTCCTTGTACTCGGTGAAACCAAGCTTCTTAGCTATTGAATAGGGCATGGTTGATACTAGCCCGAATATCACACAAGCAATTTTCAAAACCAAGAGGACCAAGGGCGCATGATATAGTGAAGGAACCGGGGTCTCCAAGGCTCTTTGGTATCACCTTGCTTTGAATTATTAAACTACACTCTTGAGAAAGTAGCATAACTCCTTGGACATCCCTAGCTCTTTGTGCCACAGCATCTTTCAAAAACTTAGTGTATTAAGGAATCAACATGAAGGCATCCATCAAAGGCATCTTGAGCTCAATGTTTTTTATTTGTTTGTCAAACAAGGCCTTGTATTTCTCCACCAACTGTTTCTTAAACCTCCTGGGGAAGGGAAATTTAGGCTTGTAAGGTGGGGGAACAAAGGTTGACTCCTTTTGGTGCACATCCTCTTTTGGCTTCTCATTTACAACTTCTTTACTTATCTTTGCAATGTACACATCATTAAAATTTATAGCTTCTTGAGCTTTTGTAAAGCTATCCTCCCCAACTTGAATTTCAATGTCACCATTGAATAAAGGACTCTCTCTTGAAGGCAACTCCTTTCCACTTCTTAAAGTGATGACATTGATGTATTCTTTGGGGTTTGCCTCACATTTTCCCGGTAGATTGTCTTGAGAATTGGAGCTAGAAGACTTGCCTTTGTTCTCAAGTTGCTTGAACGTTTGTTGAAGACCTCCTATTTGAGTGGCAAGCTCATTAAGTGAAGAGTCCATCCTTGTGTTAATCTCAGCAATCTTCTTTCCCACATTAGCATCACTATGAGCTTGACCTTGAAGTATTTGTTGAAGCATTAGTTGAATGTTGTCCTGTGGAGGACCTTGTGAAGCTTGAGTAAAACCTGGTGGAGCATTGTACTTTAGACCACCATAGTTGGCTTGGTTTCCTCCTTGGTAGTTAGACCTTGGTGCATAACCCTTTTGTTGATTGTTGTAAGGTACAAAAGGTTTGCTTTGAGTGGCTTGTGGAGGGTAGACTTGTTCTTTGGGGTTGGCTATATTAGTACTTCTATAAGAGAGGTTTTTATTCCCCTTATAGTTGTTGTTGTAGCTGTTGTTGTATCCTCCTTGGCAACCCACGAAATTGACCTCTTCTTCACACTCTTGAGACCCAACTTGATCATCACAATCTTATTGATTCTCACCAACAAAATGTACATGCATTTTAGTGGAGGACATGAGCTTGTCCATCTTTTCATGTAGAGACTTCATTTCTTTCTTGTGAGATTCATATTCACTTTCCATTGGAGCTCTATCATAGTCTTCATTGTAATTACCATCACTCAAGGAAAGATTCTCTATAAGCTCCAAACCATCTTCTACTTCTTTTCCTAAGAAGTTTCCTTTACTTGCTGTATCAAGAAGCATTCTAATCTTTGGAAGGACCCCTCTATAAATGGTGCTTAGTAGAGACTCTTGTGTGAATCCATGATGAGGGCATTGCATTGTGTAGCCCTTGAACCTTTCCCATGCTTCATTAAACGACTCATTATTCTTTTGAGTGAAACTTGAGATTTCATTCCCTAACTTGGCAGTCCTTGAGTTGGAGAAGAACTTAGATAGGAATGCCTTCTTGCATTCATCCCAAGAGGTGATGGTTCCTTGAGGCAAGTTTTTCTCCCATTGCCTTGCTTTGTCCCCAAGAGAGAAGGGAAAAAGTCTTAGATTGAAAACATCCTCACTCACACCATTCATCTTGAATAATCCACAAACTCTATCAAAGTTATCCAAGTGATCAAGTGGATCCTCCATTGGCAAACCAATGAACTTGTCTTGTTGAACCATGGAGATGAAGGCTGGCTTCACTTCAAAGGTGTTGTTGTGAACTGGTGGAGGCTGAATACCATATCTATTTTGATGAGTATTTGGAGCATCACCAGCCCCCATTGAAACAAGAGTTTTTATCTCTTGTAAGCAATTTCTCAATTGCTCATATCATTGCAATACTTGAGATATCAATCTATCTTGGGAGTTCAATGCAAAAGGAATACAATGTTTGGTTTAAGCTAAGCCAAATTCGAAATTGAAGAAACAAGGAATATTAGAAGCAAACCACAAGCTAAAAGAGATACTACAAGACTAATTATATGAATTAAAACAAGAGTTTTCCCTAATTGTACATTAATCAAGCGATTAACTACTAATCAAGATTACTAATAGACTAAAAACGAAACCTAGGGATGGAATCATTGATTTGGGCATTCAAATGGCCAACCTTGCAATCATTTAAGCAACTAAACAAGTTATCTCTATGCCTAGATTACTAATAAAGACTAATCCATGATGTGTGGTATTAATCCCTTTCCTAATCACCTTAATGAACTAATGATATGTTAGCATTAAAATGACGAACCCCTGGAAAAACGCTTCTTCTTCTCAGCTTGATGGTTGTCTCGAAGTGCTCTGGTCGATACACCACGTCGAGACGAACCTCGGCTTTTTCTTTAGTTCTCCTTCCTTCTCTTCAAGGGACTTCTTGCCTTTCTCTTGCAATGCCATCCTTCTTCAACTTCAAGCATGCCTCCATAGCATCCATATTACCTGATAAAGACTCCAAAAGTGCCAAAACATGCAAAGACTATCCAAGGACATCTTAGACTTCTAAATGAATGAAATGTAATGCAAAGATGCCTAATTAAGTTTCTAAATGAGATGAAACTTACACTAAATGGAGGAAAATATGATACAAAATATAGACATATCAACGGGGCGCATGACATTCAAGGTCCGGGGAAATGCCTTCAGCCTGACCATACAAGACATATGCAGCATCTATGACTTCAATGAGGAAGCCCCCTTGGTGGACTTCCCACAGTTCGAGTCAGCAAGTGCTCTATCGGATTTGATAGGTGATGGAAACTTCAGGAGCAACATATCCAAGATGACGAGAGGAACCCTTTGCTAAGATACACACTCTAAATCCAAGATGACGAGAGGAACCCTTTGCTAAGATACACACTCTAACACCTTGCCAACACCCTCTCGGGAAGGACCACAACCGCTACAGTGGCAGAGAAAGAACTTATCTTTCTCTTTTAAGGTGTGAAATAGACCATGTGGGATGAGGGGTGGCTCTCGGGTATGTAGAGGATCCAGTGGATGATAACTTTGGAGCGGATGTAAACTATGGATGTATTTTGGCATCTTCACAAATGAGGTACAAGGGTTGGGCACTAAGAGCAAGGGCATGCTCGATCTACATTTGAGGTTTTCTTACTCCTCTGTTTGCAAAAGCGAGAGTAGATCTTTCGTTTTTCTAGGCATCCACAGAGTGGGCTTACATGGACCACAATTACATGGTTGCAATGGGTTTCTTTGGACCTCCCCCTACTCCTAACACATATGCCTATCAGTTCACCAATAAGGAGAATGAGAGGAAGGCTTACATCCTCCCTAACCTGAATGACGTGCTAGTAGATTGCATCGAAGGCCTTGAGTTCTTGCCCTCCGATGACGAGTGTTACATGACCATTGGAAGCACAGCTGCAATTCCAATCTCCCTAGATTCCTCCTCGCCATCCTCCTTCTCCTCCTCGCAGTTTTGAGGTACCACCAACACAACCTTGTAAATATCATGCATTTTTCATTTTGTTTTTGTTTTGTTGAATTTTGGTCTCCCCTTGATTTTGTTTGACACCGAGATGTTGTCATTCAAGTTTGGGGGAGAATGTGTGCTTTGACATATTTTTATTTGGATCTTAATTTTTATTTTCATCCTTGAGTCTTGCATACATCCCTATTGCATAGAAAATACAAAAAAAAAACAAAATTTCAAAAATTCCAAAAAAATTCATATAGTTGCATTTGCATATGTAGAATTTTTTAAGATTGAGTATAGATTTTTATCACTTATGATTGCATTCATATGCATTGGGAGCAATGATGAGCTTATCCGTGTAGTTTGTTAACTCTTGTAATCAATTCAATGCCCTAGTTAGTTGTTCTTTGATGCTTGTGAATAAATCTTGAAAGTAAGGAAGAAACATGCTTGGACCACTTCATTTGTCACTAGATTTTGGTTGAAATATGGTCTTGAATTTGATAACCAACTCTACTCATTTGAACCGAATCTTGTCATTTAAATATCATGCCTCACATTGAAAGTGAACTTAGAGCCTTCTTACTCTCTTTGACACCCCTCTTGCTAGCTCAAGTAGTACTCCCACCTTACCTTACCTCCTTTGAAACCAATTGTTCTAGTGAAATTGATTGTGAGGCATTATTTTTGATTGAACTTAGCATAAAGTGTTAGGTTTGAGATGACAATCTTAGGCTCTCATGTAAATTCTAGCTCTCGCATTTTGGGGCAAGCTATAGGCTTAAGATTTGGGATTTGGCTGTGGTATTGCTTGGTGTGTTAAAAAAGAATTATATGCTCGCATTATAGCATGACGAGTTCTGGAAGGAAGTATAAAGAAAAGGGATGGAAAATAGGCTTGGTAAAAATAAGAGAAGCATAGTTTGAAATGGTGAATCTGGTGCTTAAAAAGTAAAGCTCTAAGTTTGAAAAGTGCTAGATAGTCTTAAAAAAGAAAAAGAAAAAAAATCAAAAGAGCCAAAAAGGCCAAGGAAAAGAAATACTACCTAGGAATAAAAACAAGAGCTAAGTTGATAAAAAGATTACACCATTCACTATGAGTTAAAGGGTGAAGATGTTTCCCCTTAGAGCCTTAAAAGAAGAAGTATGTTTGAAATTCATGGGTTTAGCAAGGCACAAAGAGCCTTGGGAGAAAAAGGATAATTTTAGAGGGTTGAGTGAGCTAAAACAAATTAATGAGAGGGGTATAGGACCATTGATATCATTTCGGGTAGATGAGAGCCTAGTCTTGTATGCATCACTTGTTTTTTTTTATTTTTAGCATTATGCATAAAGTTCAATCTTCTTGGAGTGAAACCCACGTTTGAAAAGAAAACCAGATGAATTGAGATCACTTTTATCTCAAAGCCTAGTCCCTTAGCCAAATGAATTCACTTGCTTTACATTGTCATGATTCACGGTTTGTACTTAATGAATGTTAAAGAATTGGTTTGATAGGGAGACTTATCTAGATTTAGTTCTTAGTGAATTTGAATGTTGAGATAAGCATGACTAAATCTTTTGGAGTAGGACGAATTCATATGCATCTTAGAATTAAGAACTAGGACATTAAGTTCATTATGTTTGTTAGCAATCTTGGATATTGAGCTCCCCCACCTTAAAACTTCTCTCTCGGATTTGTCTTTGAATTGCTTGAGGCCAAGCAAAAGGCAAGTTTTGGGGAGTTGATATACTCATATATTTCGCATATTTAGCATACATTTAGAATAGGTTTTCATGCATAATACATTCATAATAGGCAAGTTTGCATAATTTACCTCATTTTAGATCCTAGAACACTTTGCATTAGCATTTGCATGGTTTCTTGCATATTTGCATCAATATCAGGTTGTTTTGAGTGCTTGGAGCTATGATGGATGCTGGGACATGATGAGGTTCGAGAAGGAGTTTAGGAAACACTTTGGAAAGCTTGGACAAACAAATGTGGGCTGAGATCAGGGAGGAGATCGAGCAAGGCAGGTCGATATAGACGAGATCGACCACAAGATCGAAGTACTCAAGCTGATTTCAAGGAGACGAACGAGGCCTAGATCGACCAAGTCAGTCGTGTGACTGTAAGGACCCGAAGACACCATCCAGGAAGAACGGACGCAAGATCAGGGTCACAAATCGATCTAAGGCAGAATGATGCAAAGATCGAGCAAGAAGGTCGATTCCGGGATTTGAAACGAGCCGAAGATCGAGTGAAGCAACCCATTCTCGGAGCAAGATCGGGCAAGTGATCAACGACTCAGCTCGATCTATTTTGCCAGGCGCGCCATCTTATCCAGACTGCTCATCATTCTTGTCCTTTTGTGAGGGGACCATTCTCCTTTGCCATATATATGCTTTTTACCTAATTTTGGAAGGCCAATCCGAATTTTATGCTCTTTGTCTCTCTTCTTTTAGCTTACCACCATTATTAAGGTTTTAAGCTTTTCTTGAAGTTTTGTAATCGCAGTTTTGATTTTATTAAGCAAGAACTTGTCTTTTAATCTTAATCTTCTAGCGGTTTAACGTTAATCATATTTAGCATTTCAGATCTTATGATTATGGAGTGTTTAAGCATGATTAGCGAGTCGTTACCTTAGGATTTTAGGCCGAGGGGTTTAGGGAGGTTTAAGAGGTTAGATCTAGAGGTTTAACATGTTTTTTATCCTTAACTCTTCTTGGTTTGGAGGGATTAAAGCCAAAGAGTCTCGATGGAGATCTTTGAGATCATAGAGATTTCCTTATCACAAAAGGACTTAGGAATCTCATAAACCCATCCAAGAAAGTAGCTTCTCCAATCCCACGACACCAAAGGCACCAAAGGTTGAGCTCAAACCTCTTCCACAAGGGTTAAGGTACGCTTTCTTAAGTCCTAACTCGTCTTACCCGGTCATTGTTAATGAAAACTTGAGTAAAGTTTAATTATCCTTCCTTTTATGCGAATTGAGAAAGTTCAGGAGAGATATTGGTTATTCTTTGGATGACATCAAAGGTATATCTCCTTCTCTTTGCACACATAGGATACATCTAGAAGATGAATCCATAACTTCTATCGAACATCAAAGAAGGTTAAACCCTAGTTTGAAAGAAGTTGTAAAGAAGGAGATTCTTAAACTTCTAGATGCAGGTGTTATCTATCCTATTTCGGATAGCACTTTGATTTCACCTGTCCATTGTGTTCCAAGAAAAGGGAAGAATCACTGTAGTTAAGAAAGAAAAGGATGAGCTAATACCCACTAGAACCATAACTGGCCATAGGATGTGCATTAATTATAGAAAGCTAAATTTGGCCACAAGAAAAGATCACTTCCCTCTCCCTTTCATTGACCAAATGTTAGAAAGATTGGCCAATCACCCATTCTATTGTTTCTTAGATGGGTATAGTGGTTTCTTACAAATCCCAATCCATCCAAATGATCAAGAAAAAACTACTTTCACTTCTACATATGGAACATTTGCATATAGGAGAATGCCTTTTGGACTTTGAAATGCTCCTCCTACATTTCAAAGATGCATGATGTCCATATTTTCTGACTTGATTGAGGAGATGGTGGAGGTATTTATGGATGATTTCTCCGTATATGGCTCCTCCTTTGGTGTTTGCTTGTCAAACTTGTGCCAGGTTTTGGAGAGATGTGAAGAGACAAATCTTGTCCTCAACTGGGAAAAATGCCACTTCATGGTTAGAGAAGAGATAGTGCTTGATCACAAGATCTCAGAGAATGATATTGAGGTTGACAAAGCCAAGATATAATTTAAGATGAGCTTGGTGCCTCCAAGCAATGTGAAAGGCATAAGGAATTTTTTGGGCCATGTCGGGTTCTATAAAAGGTTTATTAAGGACTTTTCCAAGATATCAACACCACTCACAAGGCTATTTTGCAAGGAGATCGAATTTGTGTTTGATGATGAGTGGCTTGAAGCATTCTTGAAGATCAAAGAGGCTCTTGTGAGTGCCACAAAACCCAATCTTGGAAGTGGATTTGTTTGATGTTTGGGTCATAGATTTTATGGGGCTTTTCTCATCCTCTTATGGCAACAAATACATCTTAGTTGCTGTTGATTATGTCTCCAAGTGGGTACAAGCAGTAGCAAGTCCCACAAATGATGCCAAGGTCGTGGTAAAGCTCTTCAAATCCATAATCTTTCCAAGATTTGGGATTCCAAGAGTTGTGACAAGTGATTCTCGGAGTCATTTCATTAACAAGATCTTTGAGAATATACTCAAGAAGCATGGAGTTAAGTACAAGGTTGCAACACCTTACCACCCTTAAACAAGTGGGCAAGTTGAAATTTATAATAGAGAGATCAAAACCATTCTAGAGAAGATAGTTGGTGCTACAAGGAAGGATTGGTCATCCACGCTAGATGATGCACTTTGGGTTTATAGGACGGCCTTTAAGACACCCATTGGGAGGTCACCATTCTCTCTTCTCTATGGGAAGTCTTGCCACTTACCTATGGAGCTTGAGTACAAGGCATTGTGGACAGTAAAACCTTTAATATCAAGACAGCCCAAGAGAAGAGATTGATCAATCTCCAAGAGCTTGATGAGATTCGCTTGGAAGCTTATGAAAGCTCGAAAATCTACAAGGAGAGGACTAAAACTTTCCATGACAAGAAGCTTAAGCCAAAGGAATTCAAGGCTGGCGATAGAGCACTGCTATATAATTCTAGATTGAAGCTATTCCAGGGTAAGCTCAAGTCAAGGTGGTCCGGGCCTTTCACAATAAAGGAGGTTTTGCCCTATGGTGCTGTTACTCTTTATGGCCAAGAAAGGGATGAGTTTACAGTGGATGGACACAGGCTGAAACCATAGTTGGATGATTGTATAGTTGTAGAGGCAACATCAATTCCTCTGCAAGATCCACCACATGCTGAAGGGTTTGAAAAGTCAAGCTAAGTGACTTTAAACAAGAGCTCTTGGGAGGCATTCTCATGTTTATCTTTGTATATATTCGCACTTTTTGTTGCAAGAAGTTTTCTGGCAGCGTGTCGAGCTATGTATTGAGCTACAAAGCTTGATACAGCTCTCACAGGGCTTTGGACGAAGCGTGTCAGACATTTGTATCGAGCTACTAAGCTCGATACAGTTCGTCCAGGGAAAAAGACCAAGGCGTATCAGGGAATTGTATTGTGCTACCTAGCTTGATACAGTTTTAAAAACCAGCATCTGCAAGTGTTTCGAGCTATATATCGACCTACATAGCTCGATACACTCCTTTTCCGGGTAAGTCAACGGGGTTTGACCGGTTTAATTTGAATTTAATCATTCAAATTAAACCGGTTTTCCCCCATCTTCTTCCCCAAAACACGAATTTTGCCTCACTCCCTCACACACACGGGATTTTTTGGCTCTCTCTCTCTCAATTTTCAAGCAAATTTCGTGTGTTCAAGTGCTACTAGCTCGAATTCTTGTGCTAGTTCTGTTTCTAAGCCCATTTTTGTTCATCCCTTCGTTCGTTCACGAGGTAATCAACCCAAAACCAAGTTTTTCATCCTTTTCTCTAATGGTGGAAAATTTGGGGGATTATGTATTAGGATGTTCGAATTGGTTGTTTAGGGCTTGAGCATTGCTTGATTGTGGTTAGGGAGTAGATTTCGAGTGCTACAATAGGATTTCATGTTTAATTTTCGAAATTTGGACAATTAGAGTTCATAGTGTGAAAATTCAAATTACTGTCTTGAACCTTGTTAAATTTTGGGGCTTTCACTTGCATTAACTTGCATTAACCTTGCTTATGGATTTCCAATTGATAGCACTCGAAATTAGGCAACTTGAATCTCTGCAAAAGTTTTGTGTATGCCAAATTTTGCTTAGTGTGAAAACTAAGGTGAATTTCGAAATTATGGCATTGTTTCTTGCTTGGGCTTGCTTGATGATGTTGATTGTTAATCAAAATGAGTTGCTAATGCCATATCCGAGCTTTGCTTTTTTTAAAGGTATAATGGAATCAAGAAGAATTGGATACTTACCACAACAAGGAGCGGGATTGGTGGAATGGACTGTTGAGGAGAAATGAGCACGCTTGAGGCTTGAGAGAATGCATTTTGAGCCTACCAAGTTTGCAAGCCGAGCGTTCTTGCAAGATATAGGGTTGTTGAAAACCTATGATGAGCTACTTGAGAACACGAGGCTCATTTCTTTGTCAACCATGGACTGTCCAACATACCCGGAGGCTATCTTGTATTTTCTCTCTGCAGAGGACTTCTTTTATGAAGATCCAAGCCTCCCAACACCATCAATGGGACTTATGACATTCAAGGTCTGGGGGAATGCCTTCAGCCATACCATACAAGACATATGCAACGCCTATGACTTCAATGACGAGGCCCATCTTGTGGAATTCCCACAGTTCGAGTCAGCAAGTTTTCTATGGGATTTGATAGGTGATGGCAACTTCAGAAGCAACAAAGTCAAGATCATGTGGGTCAGGAATCCTTTGTTAAGACACACTCTTCAGCTCCTTGCCAACAATACCCTCTCAAGAAGAACCACATTGCCACAGTATCAGAGAACGAACTCAGCTTTCTCTTTCAAGGTGTGAAGGATACCATGTGGGATGAGGGTTGGCTCTCGGGAAATGCACAGGATCCAGTGAATGATAACTTTGGAGAGGATGTAAACTATGGATGCATTTTGGCATCTTCGATAATGAGGTACACGGCTTGGGCACTAAGAGCAAGGGCATGCTCGGTCTATATAGGAGGCTTTCTCACTCCTTTGTTTGTAAAAGCAGGAGTAGATTTTTTGACATTCGAGGCATGCACGGAGCGGGCTCACATGGACCACAGTTACATGGGTGCAATGGGTTTCTTTGGATCATCCCCGACCCCTAACACTTATGCCTATCACTTCACCAATAAGGAGAATGAGAGGAAGGCTTACATCCTTCCTAGCCCGAATGAAGTTCTAGTGGATTGCATAGAAGGTCTTGAGTTATTGCCCTCCGATGAAGAGTGCTACATGGCCATAGGAAGCACGGCTGCAATCCCAATTTCCATAGACTCCTCCTCGCCATCCTCCTTCTCGTCTTCATAGTTTTGAGGTATCTCCACCTCCCTTGTACATACTTCTTTAGATTTTCATTTTGTTATTTTGTCATGTTGATTGAGGTTTCCTCTAGACTTTTATTACACAAGGGACTGTGTAATTTAAGTTTGGGAGAGAGGTTGAGAGATTTGACATTGTGTTTTGTGAGTCTTATTTTTCTTTTTGCATATTTGAGTTGGGAATTCAACCAATTTGTACCCCAACTAATAGAAGTGTAGCAGATTAGTACCTCAACTATTTTAGTGTGTGAATTAATACCCGAACTCTTAATAATTAGAATTTTAATACATGAACTCCCTGTTAAATTGCCGAAACCAACATTGATCATTTTACCGTTAGTCGACGTACATGTTCCGTTAATAGAGATGAAGGAATTCGGCCAAATCGTACCTGAACTAATAGAAATGTAGCGGATTAGAGCCTCAACTATTTTATTGTGTGAATTAGTACTCCAACTATTAATAATTTGAATATTAATACATGAACTTCGTGTTGATTGGTGGATTAAATATCAATTACCAAATACATACTAATTACTTTTTTATATCATATAATTTGTACAATTAATCAAATAATTAATAAAATTATTTCAAATCTTCTGGTTATTTCTCGGTTCGGTTCGGATAATACCTGGGATCCGAATGATTACCCAAAAAAACGAAATTAACTATCAAATTTAAATAATTATCCATCTTTTTTGGTAATTCGGGTTAATTAACAGAAAAATCGGCCAAGGTTTGTATAATTAATCAACTGTTAGAAACAAATCTTATTAACTTCATATAGATTTCTTGGAACAAATCTTATAAGTTTAAAATATACCAGATTTTAAATTTAAGTCAATTCCATTAAAATTAAAATAGAGCAGATTTTAAATTTTTTTGTTCATTTAAAAACATTTATGATGTCACTCGATTTTACAATAGAATTGATTTTATAATAGAATTAAAATCAATAGATAGGATGTTATCAACTCAACAAGATATCATTTGATTTGTCATTTGATTTTAAACCGAAAATGAATAAGATTCTCTTTCAAAGCCTTTTGTATATAAACATGTCCCTCTTTAGTGTTACAGTACAGCGTCGTATATATTAGATATAAGAAATGAAATGTTTTGATTACTATGAAAATGAAAAAAAAAAAGAGATAGAGATTAAAAGCAGAGAAATAACAAAGATGAAGAAGTAGCTAATGGAATAACAAAGATGAAGAAAGATCTAATGGAATGTACTTTTTCTAGGTTTTCTTTCTTTGGTAAAGAAAATGTGAGAACGAAATATGGGAAGAGTACTATTTTTTTTTTTTAATCAAAGGAGGACTAATTAATAGTTGATAATATTGAGTTGGATTTCTATAGTTACCAAAAATATGAGGAGAAAGGGTTACATTTTGATTCTTACAATTTACACTTAAAATTGGAAAAAAACTCATCCAAACTCTTTCACATCAAAGAAATTGTAAAAATATATAAAACATGAATTTGAATAATTATTCGATTTTGAATAATTAACCGAAAAGTAATTATTTGATTAATTATACCAACCTTGACCATTTTCGGTTTATTAACTCGAATTACCCAAAAAATCTGGATAATTATTCGGCTAATTATTCAAATTTGATAAGTAATTTTGATTTCTCGGGTAAGCGTTCAGATTTCAGGTATTATCCGAACCGAACCGATAAATAACCAGAAGATTTGAAATTATTTGATTAGTTATACAAATTATATGATATAAATAAAGTAATTAATATTTATTTGTTAATTGATATTTGAGGCTCTAATCCACCAAACAACACGAAGTTCAGGTAATAATATTCAAATTATTAATAGATGGGGTACTAATTCGTACACTAAAATATTTGAGCCTCTAATTCACTACACTTCTATTAGTTCGGGTACGAATTGGCCGAATTCCTTCATCTCCGGTAACGGAACATGTACGTTGACTAACGGAAAAATGGTCAATGTTGGTTTCGGCAATTTAACAGGGAGTTCAGGTATTAAAATTCCAATTATTAAGAGTTCGAATATTAATTCGCACACCAAAATAGTTGATGTACTAATCCGCTACACTTCTTTTAGTTGGGGTACGAATTGGCCGAATTCCCTATTTGAGTCTCATGCATACATTTAAGGCATAGAAAAAAAAACAAAAAAAAATTGAAAATTTTGAAAATTTTCCAAAAAAAAAAGTCATTTAGATGTTGCATTTGCATATTAGGATTGAGTCTAGTTGCATTTCATATAGGATTTGCATTCATATAAATTGGGAGCAATGATGAGCTTATCCTTGTAGAGTGCCAACTCATGTAATCAATTCAATGCCCTAGTTAGTAGTTCTTTGATGCCTTTGAATAAGTCTTGAAAGTAAGGAAGAACTATGCTGGGACCACTTCACTTGTCACTTAGATTTTGGTAGAAATAGGGTCTTGAATTTGATAACCAACTCTACTCACTTGAAAATAATTTTGACATCTAATTATCATGCCTTGCATTGAAATTGAATTCATGGATTATACATATTTGAGCTTTCTTACTCACTTTGACACCCTCTTGCTAGCTCAAGTAGTACTCCCACCTTACCTTACCTCCTTTGAAGCCAAATGTTCTAGTGATATTGCTTGTGAGACCTTATTTTGATTGTAGCATAAAGTGTTAGGTTTGAGACGACGAGTTTAGCCTCTCATGTAGATTCTAGCTCTCACATTTTGGGGCTGGTGATAGGCTTAGAATTTGGGGTTGGGTCCTGGTGTTGCTTGATGATTTAGAATTGGAATTGTGATATGATCATGGAAGGCCTTAAGAGCAAGGAGAAGCTTAATACTGAGGAGCTTCATGCCGAGGCCAAGGAAAAGCTTGATGCCGAGGAGCTTCATGCGGAGGACAAAGAAAAGCTTGATGCCGAGGAGTATAAGCTTGTAGTTGAGGAAGATCAAGAAGAGGATCAAGAAGTTATCAAAGGTCCCATGACCCGGTCTAAGACTAAGGCATTTCACAATGCCTTAGAGATATTGGTAAATCAGATACAAGACGGTCCATATGATGAAGCAAAGGCAAGAGCTATCACATTGATATGCATTCAAGCCGGTGAATGATAAATGGGCTAGTAACATATCTTGTGCTCTTTTTTCCTTAAAGAGTTTTGTCCCTTTAGGTTTTCTCTATAATGTTTTTAACGAGGCAAGTGTGTTACTTTGTCATTACCCATTTTATCATTCACTTGTCCAAGCCCATTTCTTTCTATATTTCGGGGCTTGGAAGTTCATGAGTTACTTTCTACACTTAGTTATTTTTGCGTGTTGTTTTTCAAACTTTGTCCGCGCCTTGAATGATCAGTCAAGGGGGCTTGTCCCGAGATTGATTCATTCATATCCTTTAGGGTTTCGTGTCTTCTCATCTCTCTTATAACTTGGCCGAGAGATGAGCTTTGGTTTTTATCTTTCTTTTTATCAAAAACCGTTCTAAGAAGATCATCTCTCTTGGTGCGTAATATCCTTGAGAAAACCTGCGTGAATCTCTGGTGCATCATATCCTTAGATCCATACAGTCTGTATACAAGGGTCATCCGCATCTCTTGTATGCTTTTCGCCTCTCACTCTTTCCCAAAAATCCTCCAAACCGTTTCATCTTCAAGTAATCCGCAACAATCATTCATCTCTTCGGATCATTTGGCGTATAAGTTAGCTGGTAAGGATAAGATCATAAGAGGGATCATATTAAATTGTATGCTCGCATTTTAGCATGATTTGTTCTGGAAAGGGAGTAGAAAGTAGGGAATGAAAAAGACTTGATGGAAAGTAAGGGAAGCATAGTTTTAAATGGTGGATCTTGTGTTTAAAAGAAAATTATAGCTCTATGTTTAAAAAGTGTTGGGTAGTCGTAAGAAAATAAAAGAAAAATCAAAAGAGGCAAAAAGAGCTAAGTTGTTAAGAGATCACACCATTCACTATTAGTTAAAGGTTCAAGAAATTTCCCCTCAGTGCTATGAAAAAGAAGAAGTGGTTTATGCAATTCATGGGTTTAGCAAGGCACAAAGAGCATTGGGAGAAAAAGGGTAGCTTTAGAGGGTTGAGTGAGCTTTAAAAGAATGAATGAGAGGGGTTTAGGACCATTGATAGCATTTCGGGTAGATGAGAGTCTAGTCTTGTATGCATCACTTGTCTTTTACCTTTAGCATTATGCATAAAGTTTGATAGCGGGATTTTTACCACTTTCAATTAATCTCAACTACTCATATCGTTGATGTATTTGAGATATCGAATCCACAGGGAACTACAGACCTAAACACTAGGAATGCACAAAATTCCTTAAGCTAAGAAAAATAAAATAAAGTGGAGGTTTTATCTAACAACCTAAATGAAATTGAAAACAAACAAAGCTAACAACTTAAGAAATCAATATAAGAAACTAAAGCAAGACAAGAAACTAACGAAAACTACTAATCAGGATGAATAAAGACTAAAATCGAATCCAAGGATGAGGTTATGGACTTTGGGTGATCCTAGAGCTAACATTTGATGTTCAAACAATCACATAAATGCTAATCCTTAGGTTTAGAACTCTAACAAGACTAATCCACTCTCATGGCACTAATCCCTTTGCTAATTACCTAATCAAGAGCTAATCATCATTAGTGAAAATATAATCAACAAGCATTAAAATTCAGTTCTAATATACCAATAAACACCTTAGACATCTACTTCCATAGGCTAAGCATGTAAGTCTCTTGATTTAGTTGGTTGGGGCATTTCATCAAACACCTTGTGGGTGGGAAATGCCCTTTGGCCTAAATCACTTTTTTCAAAGCTAATCTAGCATTAAGATCAATAAACAAGAAAGGATATAAACATTATAATCCCTAAACATCAAAGATCAACTCTCTAATCACCCTAATCTACCTCATCCCTAGATCCTAATATACTATTCTCTAATCATAGATAAACTAACAAATCTCATGAAAGAAAAACTAGTAAGCATGATTAGAGAAGATGGAGATGAAAGATTAGAAGAAACAAGAATCAAATTGTATTAAGCTTAAAATAAATTTCAAAATCTCCTCCAAACCCAAAGGGGCGTTTTTTAGGTTTAAGTCCAAGAGAAGATACATAAAAATTAGGTTTTTAAGTATTTATAGGGAATGAGGTTAAACCGGGTCAACCCGGAACAAACCGGGTTTTGACCCAGAGGAGCAGTCTTGCGGAAATCGCAATATCTCGCTATTGACATGAAACCACCTCCAGATGAAAGCTGAATCAATTACTTACAACTTTCATGAAGATCGCGAAGGCTGGATTTGAACGGAAAGTCTTCATCTGACCCTGTCTTTATCGTGCTTGGATCTGTATCGAGCTAGGTAGCTCGATTGACGTAGTATCGAGCTTACTAGCTCGATGCAAATGCTCGACACACCGTCTTCAGACTTCCTGTTGGTTTTGTGTCGAGCTTGGTAGCTCGATATGGAGCTTGATATGGTGCCAGACGTTGATCCATATCGGACAACATAGCTCGACACAGCTGCTCGATATGGAGTAAAATTGCTGTAACTTTCTAACCCGGGGTTCGCATGACTTGATTCCAACGGCAATAAAAATCTCACTAGATCCTCTAGAACTTTTAAGAAGACGTCGGAGTCTGAATCTAAGTGCAAAGCCTTCGTCCGGACCCATACATTTCGCGCCTCCAGTTGCCCGATATGCTTCTAAAAGACTTTTACTTCTCATTTGCCTGCTTCTCTTCCTCCTCTAGATCATCCATGAAACTCCAAATAGCCCTCCAAGCCTCCAAAACACCTAATAAGGATTCAATATGTACAAATATGCAACTACCTAAGGTAAAACTCACTAAACTCTAATATGAATGCAAATGGGACTATAAGTGGCTAAATGAATGCAAAAGTACATGCAAAACTATCTAAAATGAATGCAAAAGAACTTCGCCAAACTTGTCTTTTGCTTGCGCTCAAGCAAACAAACATGACAAATCTAAGAGAGAGGTGTGAAAGTGGGAGCTCAATATCCAAGAATGCCAACAAACATAATCAACTCAATGTCCTAGTTCTTAATTTTAAGATGCACTTGAATTCATCTTACTCCAAAAAGAGTTAGCCATGCTCATCACAACAATCAAATGCACAAAGAAATCAATCTAGATAAGTCTCCCTATCAAGTCAACTCTTTAACATTCATTAAGTTTCAATCTGTGGATCATGACAATTCAATGCAAGTTAATTCATTTGGCTAAGGGACTAGGCTTTGAGATAAAAATGATCTCAATTCATGTGGCTTCCAATTCTCATAAGGGTTTCACTCAAAGAGGATTAAACTTTATGCATAATGTTAAAGGTAAAAGACAAGTGATGCATACAAGACTAGACTCTCATCTACCCATAATGCTATCAATGGTCCTAAACCCCTCTCATTCATTCTTTTTAAAGCTCACTCAACCCTCTAAAGCTACCCTTTTCTCCCAAGGCTCTTTGTGCCTTGCAAAACCCATGAATCTCATAAACAACTTCTTCTTTTTATAGCACTTAAGGGGAAACTTCTTCAACCTTTAACTCATAGTGACTGGTGTGATCTTTTAACAACTAAGCTCTTCTTTTTATTCCTAGGTAGTAAGTAGTCTATCTTTTCTTTAGCCTTTTGGCTCTTTTAATTTTTCTCTTTCTCTTTTCTTTAGACTACCTAGCACCTTTTCTACTTAGAGCTATTCCTTTTAAACATAAGATCCACCATTTCAAACTATACTTCCCTTATTTCCTTCCAAGCCTCTTATCACCCTTGTTCTTTCTACTCATTTCCATAACTCAACATGCCAAATGCAAGCATATAATTTCATTCCTAAGCGCCAAGCAATACCACAACCCATACCCCAAATCCTAAGCCTATAACTAGCCCCAAAATGTAAGAGCTCGAATCTACATGAGAGTCTAAACTTGTCGTCTCAAACCCCTAACACTTTATGCTAAGTTCAATCAAAATAAGGCCTCACAATCAATTTCAGTAGAACATTTTGCTTTTAAGGAGGTAAGGTAAGGTGGGAGTACTACTTGAGCTAGCAAGAGGGTGGCAAAGTGAGTAAAAAAGCTCAAATATGTATATTATCCATGAATTCACTTTCAATGCAAGGCATGATAATTATATGTCAAAATTCGGTTCAAGTGAGTAGAGTTGGTTATCAAATTCAAGATCCTATTTCAACTAAGTACTAGGTGACAAGTGAAGCGGTCCAAGAATGGTTCTTCCTTACTTTCAAGATTTGTTCAAATGTATCAACGAACTACTAACTAGGGCATTGAATTGATTACATGAGTTGGCACTCTACAAGGATTAACTCATCATTGCTCCCAATGCATATGAATGCAATTCCTACATGTAATGCAACTAGACTCAATCCTAATATGCCAATGCAACATCTAAATGACTTTTTTGTTTTGGAAAATTTTCAAAATTTTCATTTTTTTTTGGTTTTTTCTATGCCTTAATGAAATGCATGAGACTCAAAATGCATGAAAGAAAAATAAGACTCACAAAACACAATGTCAAATCTCTCAACCTACACAGTCCTTGTGTAATAAAAGTCTAAGGGAGACCATCTTAAGCACCTGATAACACTCCAAACATGCAAGACTATGCAAAAACCTAACCTAATGCATCTAATCCTATCATGAGTGAAGATGTGATGAAAACTAAGATGAAAGTGCAAGAATGAAGTCCTAACTAGCATGAAATATGTGTTAAAAACATGTAATTTACAGAGATATCAACACCCCCAAACTTGCCTTTTTGCTTGTCCTCAAGCAAAAGGCAACCGGAGGGGTGAAGTTTTAAAAGAAAAAGATGTAAGTTTGAATCCAAAACGCCATTTAAAGGAAATCAACTCAATGTCTAAGTTCAGGTTTCTAGGATGCAAGTCGAATTCTACCTATCCAGAAAGCCTTAGCCACATTCATCACAATATCAAGCAAAATCAATCCTAACTTAGATGCACATTCATTAAAAAATTTAAAACGTGGATCTCATTCATGTCTGTCAAATAACTCACTTGGTTCAGGATAAGGTCACGAGCTAAATATGAACTCGTAATGCGAACGGGTTAAGTGTTTAAGTGGGATCACTCATGAAAGGAATCTTCTTAATGCAAAATGCTAAGGGTAAAAACCAATGGATGCATACAAGGATAGACTTACATCTACCCGAACACCTATTTCATTTTCTACCTTACTCTAATTCCTCCCTTCCTAAGCTACCCTTTCCTTTGGCATTTCGCCTTATACCCGTTATTACGGCTCGATTTCACCTTTCCTGGTCATTTCGGGGGACTTCTTCTTTGTCGGAGATCGGTTTCGGCTTTCTGGCTTCTTTGTTGCGTTCCTTGCATTTCACCTTTGGTGTTGTTGGCCGGATTTAGACTTTGTTGATTGGCCTTCTTTTGCCTTCTTTTGGAATCGCCTTTTTGTTCTTTTGTTTTCAAGCCTTTTTGGTGCCGCCATCTCCTTTATACGTGTCCCCGTCCGACTCAGTGGTTTTATTCTCTTTCCTTTTCTGTAAATGTATCAGCAATCGGAAATCACCCCTTTTTCCTAGTCTAACCAGCAATATCGGCCTCAAATTTTGGTATCAAGCCGATTTCAGTGTCTAAACCACCTAACCTAGTGTTGACTTGAGATGTGAGCCAACGTCTACATGGAAATCTAACCTTGTCGGCCTAAACCCAACACTTTTTGCCTAAGGTTCAAAAATGGTGCAAAGGCCTCACATGCTCTCACAAAAGTGTTTATGGTTTAAAACGACGGTTTAGGCTTTGGGTGTGGCCTGGTACTTGGATTAGCAGAAGAGTGGTCAAAAGGGAAAGAGAGTCCAAGTGAAATCTATGAGTTGATCGACCAAGAATGAGATAATTAAATTTTCATTTTAACGGTTCAAGTTTATTAGGGAAATGGTTCAAGTCACAATGCATCAAGTTAAAACCGAATCTCACAAGACAAATTCCAAATGTGGTGCTGCCTTAAGCTCAGTCTAATTCAAAATGCATCAAACAAACAAGAACTAAGGCATTGAATGCATGACTTAAAAATAGTTATTTACAAGGATTCATCATACTTATCACCCTATGCGAATGCTTATGAATCCTAAATGAATGCATCTAGATTTAATCCTAATATGGAAATGCAACTACATGAATCTTTTTGTGGGATAAATTTTTCAAAATTTTTCATTTTTTTTGTGTTTTTCTAGGCAATTTTGATGACTGCATGACGTCTAATCTAAGTGAATGCATGTACTACATACTCCCCCAAACTTAAATCACACAGTCCCTGTGTGATAGAAGAGAGGAAGAATATGCTCCTAATGCAAAAAAAAGTTTAAACAAAAAGCAGAAAAATAAAGGAAAAATGCTTATATAGAATGGTTTTGGAGTGGTACCTCATTGTTCAGTGTGATGTGAGGACGTGGTGTCCTCACTGGTCGAGAAGGAAGGGTTGTCCGGTTCTGGTATCGGGGACTGGCTCGCACGCCTCTTCCTCGATATGCTTCCTTCTTGGCAGGAATGCCTTCCTGGATCACTTAGCTCGTGCTCCCTTGGCAAGAATGAGAAGGAATGCCTCTCTTGAAGCATTTGGCTGTCTGCTTCGTCAGACTCTTCTTCTCCTTCTCCTCTTGGTTCTCCGGATGACATATCGGCTTCAAGTCGTGGTGATGATGTCGACCCCTTCAGCTTCGAGGTGAGCGACTTGATCTGGCCTTTCAGACATTTTACGTGTCCTCTAATCCCTTTCACCGTGGAGACTAGTTTCTTAATTGAGCGATCCTGCCATTTGCAGTACCGCTGGAGTACGTTGATCTGATCGTGAGCCGTTTTGAGGGTTCGATGCATCGCACTCGTGATCGGGTCAAAATGGTAACGATCTGCTCCGTAGGGAGGGAAACCATACTCGTCTGTAGGGTCCTCATAGTCGTCTTCATCTCCTCCTTCCTCTTCAGCGACCATATCGGCTTCCTCCCGATATTCTTCCTCGTAGTCTACATAGAAGTCAGCTCCATAGGGGAAAAGATGCTCGTCTTGCGGCTCGAAATCCAGATGCTGAGGTTCCCTTATCGTGGTCAGGTATGGGTTGGGCAGGAACATCACAACTGCTCTATCTGTAGGAAGGGTGAACTGATATCGGTGTCCATGCCGATATGGCTTCCCGAGAAATTGGCATTTCATCAAGTAATCGATGTCTATTCAGCGAATCCCGTGTGTTGGCTCCTCAAGATCGGCACCAGCTCCCTTCATGATGGCAAATACGACTCCTCCACAGCCTATTTGAGGCCTTTCGCTTGGTGTGGAGATCATCCATGACTTGTACTGGAGGAGCTCCTTGAGCAAAATTGTGATTAGCTCGGTGCTCCGTCCGCTTCCCTTCAGCTCCCTCCTATTTCGGGTCTCTTGGATGATCTCTACCAGACCGTCATCCATTATTTCCAGCTCCTTGGTCAGGACAGCTCCACATTCCTTCCTTGCAAAGAAAGTATGTGCAATGGCTCTTTGCACATATCTCAAGGCTGGGTGCCTTATCCTGGTGCTCTTGTTCACTCCGGGCTTGTAAGTGCCCACCCCAATGTGACCCCACAGTGCCTCCAGCTCCTCCCTTTCGATGTTGAGGGTCATCTCTCGCATATCGCCTTGGCTGAATCCGAATATCGACTCGAGATCCCGAAATGACATTCGGTGTGTCTCACTTCCATATTTGAAACGGATGTAGCCGTCTCCATCTTCCTCTGGAGTCTCCTCTCCAAAGGCGTAGAAGGTCACTTCCAGTGTTGCCAGGAACTGGAAGGTTGCCTCGTCGTGAGACGCATAGGCGTTCTCCATGAATTTCCTCAGACCCATCGCATTGAAAAGGATCTGACAGTCTTCATAGATGCCCAATTCGGCCATTGTTTCCTCATGGGGGTAGCGTGTGGCTTTGAACTCCATTCGCATGAATGCTGCACGTATATCGGCTTGGGTGTGTCGGGAACTCGTACTTCTCCTTCCCGATGCATGTGCGGGTGAGCGCACTACAGCCGCTCGGCTGGAACTTCCAACTAGCTTCTTTCCTTCCCTCTTTTCTGTTTGGTATTCCCTTGATCTCGCAAGAATAGCTCCGCTTCTCGTTGCTCCTACCATTGTACCTAATAATCAAAAACACTCGAAAGTATGTAAGCACAAGGAAAAACTCTAAGAGCAAAGATTATCTTGCATGTATGATTAAACCTAAGGCAACTCTATTCATGACTAAAGAGACCCAAGCAAAAATATTCGAATTACTACTAGATCGGGATAAATGATATACATAGATTTTTCATGCATTCACCATGCATTTAGGACATATTTGCATTCATATTGCATTCATACTTAGAATGATCATAGCTTTTGTCCCATTTTAGGTTCTAAGACATGTTGCATTAGCATGTGCATATGTTCTTGCATTTATGCATCATTTTCAGGACATTTGGTGTGCATGGAGCTAGTTTGGAGAGTAGGCATGGACAAGAGGAGCTAAGAAATTGATTGGAGTCAAGAAGAAACCTAGACAAAAGAGCTGAAGACTAGATCGACCAGCATATCGACCAGTTGGTCGATCCAAGCTAAGAACAAACTGCAAGCACACAGATCGATCGATCCACTTCGGAACGATCGATCCAGCCCGAAGATCGATAGCACGATCGAGGGGCCAACTCGATCCAGCCGGAAGATCGATATCAAGATCGAGCGGCCAGCTCGATCCGGACCAAGACTGACACGGATCAATCGATCCACTTCAGACCGATCGATCTCAAAACAAGCGGCCAAGCAGCGGATCGATCGTTCCACCACAGATCGAGCAGCCGGTCGAACTGAAGCCGAACGGCTAAGGACGGATCGATCGTTCCAACACAGATCGATCGATCCCAAAACGAGCGGCTAGACACGGATCGATCGATCCCTCCATCTGATTTTCATGCTTTTTGCTCACCAACCTCTATCTTGTCTTTAGTGAGGCTGCCATCATTCCTAAGCCTATAGAAGACATCCTACCCTATTTTTCTTGAGGAGCTACAAAATTTTAGAGTTCTCATCTTGTTCTTTAGGTCTAGCCTCCATCTTTGAAGGTTTTTATGCTTTTCATGTTTTGTAAACTTTAAACTTTATTTTATATCAAGTACTTATCCTTAATCTCTTTTCTTGTTATTGGTTAAGCATGTTCATCATATCAAATACAGAGTTTAAGAGAGATTCGAACATGGTTAGTGAGTAATCATCAAGGTTTAAGGTTTTGGTGATTAGGGAGGTTTAAGAGGTTTAACTTGGGGTTTTTATTGTTCTTCATTCATTCTCTTCTTGGATTTGGAGGGCTAAAAGCCTAGAGATGCTTGAGAAAGATCTCTTTGATCTTAGGGATTTCCTTATCTCAAAAAGACTAAGGAAATCCCATAAACCCAAATCCAAGAGATTAGCTCAACCTTTCCCACACACCATGGATGTTTAGGGAGCTAATTAGGCCATGTTTAGGATCTGTGCTTTATGTTCTTCAGCCTATCTTTCCACCATACACCATGGGTTAGGATGAAAGGTTGAAGAAAGGGGTTTTACCACAAACCATGGAAAAATCTAACTCTTGTTTCTTAAGGCTTAGAGATATCTCATTAGAAATGTGTAGCTCTATAAAACCCAAGTTCGAATCTTAACCTCTCTAAGCATGAACCAAATCCTTGAATCTATTTCTAGTATTTGAATCATCAAAGCCATCATCTCTTAGTTTTAAATTTTAATCTTTTCACTTAGCTTGTTAAAATAATCTAATTAGCTTAATAGTTTGATTAGAGTATCTTAATTAGAAAACTTGTGTTCTTGAATGTTTCATAGTTTTTAAAATAGCCTAGAGTATCACTCAGTAGCCTAGTAATCATTTAGCAGTTGTTTTATTTTTATAACTAGTTTTTATAATTCATCTTAGATTGCTAGAAATTGCCAACTTGGTCTGTCTTTAGCATTTGGATTTTTGAAACTAGTAGCACGGTCATTAAAATTCTTAGCAGTAGCTTAGCAGTAGTTTAACCCATCATTAGAATTGTTAAAATTGTTTGCATAGTCGTTTGATAGCTACACGTAGTTTTTATAATTTGTTTCCACCATTTAAACCGAAAATCACTTAGATTTGCTTTGAGCTCTTGCATTCCTAGTAACTTTCAACACCTAAATTGGATTGACATCTAAAGTACTGCAATGACATAAAGAGGCTTTAGGTTTTGATTAGAAACACGAAATAAATCTCTTATCAAAATTTGGCGCTTGGTAGAGACTAAGTTTTTATTTTGATTTTGGTTACTGATTTTCCTACTTTGCTACTTGTGTTTTCAGGTACATGAACTTGAGATCTAAAGGTGACAACAACTTACTTCAGCCTAAAGACAACATCCATCAATTTGGAAGTGCAAGGCATAGAAGAGAAAATCAAAAAGAGTTTAAAGGAACAGTGCAAAAATTTATGGCTGACCACGACCAAGTAGAGGATCCACCTCAACATGCTGTTGCTGGTAGGGGCAATGCAAACCCCTACCACCCTCCAAGGATACCACGGATCATTGGTGCGGGCGATGCACCAAACACCCACACCAATCGGTTCGGGATCACTCCACCACCGGTGCAGAACAACAACTTCGAGATCAAGCCTAGATTTGTCTCTATGGTCCAGAACAGCAAGTTCCATGGTCTAGCAATGGAAGACCCTCTTGAGCATTTGGACAATTTTGAGCAAGTTTGTGGAATGATCAAGATCAACGGTATCTCCGAAGACAGCTTCAAGCTAAAGTTATTCCCATTTTCTCTTGGGGATAAGGCTAGGCATTGGGAGAAGACACTTCCTCAGGGGACAATCACCTCATGGGTTGATTGCAAGAAGGTCTTCCTGTCCAAATTCTTCTCAAGTACAAGGACAGCTCGACTAAGGAGGGAGATAAGCGGTTTTGCACAAAGGCAAAATGAAACCTTTAGTGAAGCAATGGAGCGCTTCAAGGACTACACCATTCAGTGTCCTCATCATGGTTTCACAGAGGATACACTCTTGAGCACTAAATACCGTGGAGCTTTGCCAAAAATTTGCATGCTATTGGACACAGCAAGCAAAGGAAACTTTCTTGGACAAGATGTGCAAGAAGGCATGGAGCTGGTTGAGAACTTGGCTTTGAGTGATGGCAATTATTCTGAGGAGTATGACCGAGCACCAAGGGGTCATGAGCTGGAAGCACACAAGAAAGAGCTGAAGTCTCTCCATGAGAAAATAGACAAGATGATGCTTGGCAGCCCAAAAACAAGTCCACTTTGTTGGTGAAGCTTCAGATTTGTTTCAAGAGGGAAATCAAGAGGAGTTTGAGGAAGCCAATTGAGTTGGAGGACAAGATTATCCTAAGCCGCAGGGCTATGGTCAAAGGTATCAAGGCAATAACAATTTTTCATATAGGAGTACCAATGTGGAGAATCCAAAGGACCAAGTGTACCCTCCACAACAAGAAAATCAAGGAAAACCTTTTGTCCCTTACAACCAAGGAGGATTTACACAAAACAATGGTTACCAAGGGCAAAGACAAGGTCAGTTCCAAGGCCAACAACAGCAAGGAAGCAAAGTCTATCCTCCTGCCTTTGTCCCACAGCAACAACGAAGCCAAGCTCAACCACTAGATAACATCCAAGCTATGCTCCAACAACTTATCCAAGGCCAAGCTTCTAACAACTTGAAGTTTGCTGAGATAAACACAAGGTTGGACTATTCCCTTACTGAGGTATCTAAACAGATCAGTAACATGAACAACAAAATTCGCCAGCTAGAGAAAGGCAAGGGAAGTACAAGTGGCCATGGCAGCTTACCCGGAAAGTGTGAAACAAATCCTAAGGATCCTCTAATCCTTGGAAGGCCATTCTTAGCCACTGCTGGAGCCATCATAGATGTGAAGAATGGCAAGATCTCTCTACACTTGGGGAAAGATATTGAGTTAAACTTTGATATCAATGAAGTCTTGAAGAAACCAACCATTGGTGGCCAAGTGTTTTACATTGAAGCAATGGATGCTCTAGCTGATGAGCTCCTTGAAGAACTAGGCCAATAGGACCACCTTCTGCTAGCCTTGACCACAGAATGTGGAGAGTTTGGATTTCTTAATGAGGAGACACAAGAGTATGCCAAGCTACTAGAATCACGCAAGGCTTTGAAGGAAGAGGAAGACACTTACTTGGATCTGGATATTGAACTTCCTGCTTTTGGTATTGATGCTGGTTTAAGAGAGGACTAAGAGGACAGTAGCCTCAATACAAGCCAAGGAGAGGAGTGGAGCGAGCTGCTTGCCCTAAAGGTGGACCTCAAGCAACTTCCAAATGGGCTAAGGTATGCTTTCTTGGGTGTTAATTACACATACCCTGTAATTGTGAATGAAAATCTAAGTGATGATGAGTTAGACTCACTCCTTAAGGAGTTGAGGAAGTATAGAAAGGCCATTGGTTATTCTTTGAGTGACATCAAAGGCCTTTCACCAATGCTCTGTACTCATATGATTCACTTAGATAATGAAAACACATCCTCCATTGAACACCAAAGGCGTCTAAACCCAAATTTAAAAGAGGTGGCCAAGAAAGAAATTTTAAAAATCTTATAGGCTGGTGTGATATACCCAATCAGTGATAGCACATGGGTCTCTCCAGTCCATGTGGTACCAAAGAAAGTGGGAATCACAGTTATAAAAAATGAGAAAGATGAGTTAATACCTTCTAGGATCATAACCGGTCATAGAATGTGTATTGACTATACAAAACTCAACTTGGCCACAAGAAAAGATCACTTCCCTCTCCCTTTCATTGACCAAATGCTAGAAAGATTAGCCAATCACCCATACTACTGTTTTCTAGATGGCTATAGTGGTTTCTTTCAAATCCCAATTCACCCAAATGACCAAGAAAAAACCACTTTCGCTTGTCCATATGGAACTTTTGCATATAGGAGAATGCCTTTTGGGCTTTGTAATGCTCCAGCCACATTTCAAAGATGCATGATGTCCATATTTTCTGACTTGATTGAGGAGATGGTTGAGGTATTCATGGATGATTTCTCTGTGTATGGCTCTTCCTTTGGTGTTTGCTTGTCTAATTTGTGCAGGGTGCTTAAGAGGTGTGAGGAGACCAATCTCGTGCTCAACTGGGAGAAATGCCACTTCACGGTCAGAGAAGGGATTGTGCTTGGCCACAAGATTTCAGAGAAAGGCATAGAAGTTGATAGAGCGAAAATCGAGGTCATGATGAACCTAGTGCCGCCGGTGAATGTTAGAGGGATAATGAGCTTCTTTGGGCATCCTGGGTTCTACAGGAGGTTCATCAAAGACTTCCCCAAGATAGCACGTCCTCTTAGAAGGCTACTGTGCAAAGAAACCGAGTTCAGCTTTAATGGAGAATGCCTTCAAGCCTTTAAGACCATCAAGGAAGCACTTGTCACCGCACCTATAGTTAAAGCTCCGGATTGGGAGATGCCCTTTCAGATCATGTGTGATGCAAGTGACTATGCTGTGGGTGCTGTCTTGGGTCAGAGGAATGACAAAAAGTTGCATGTAATCTACTATGCAAGCCGCACCTTGGATGATGCACAAGTCAAGTATGCACCCACAGAAAAAGAGCTTCTAGCCGTGGTCTTTGCTTTTGAGAAGTTTAGTTCTTACTTGGTGGGTTCTAAGGTCATTGTGTATACTGACCATGCTGCCTTGAGGTACATATACTTCAAGAAAGACACCAATCCTAGACTCTTGAGATGGATCCTTCTTTTGCAAGAGTTTGATATGGAGATCAAAGACAAGAAGGGTATAGAAAATGGTGTTGCAGATCATCTTTCTAGGATGAGGGTGAATGAGGTCTTGCCACTGGACGACTCTCTCCCTGAAGAGAAGCTTATGATGGTCAACACTTTGGTTTGTGCAAGGCTAGAAGAGAAGCTTGAAGAAGTTTTGAGTCTAAAGGAAGAAGATCTCTCATGGTATGTAGATATAGTTAACTTCTTGGCTTGTGGGGAAGAGCCTACTCACTTGGACCATTATCATAAGAAGAAATTCATGAGAGATGTCTCTCACTACTACTGGGACGAGCCATACTTATACAAAAGGTGTGTGGACAGCCTATACCGAAGATGTGTTACAAAAGTTGAAGC
Source organism: Alliaria petiolata (assembly GCA_020283515.1). NCBI lineage: Eukaryota > Viridiplantae > Streptophyta > Magnoliopsida > Brassicales > Brassicaceae > Alliaria > Alliaria petiolata. The sequence goes on from JAHZTW010000003.1 coordinate 41,178,968, forward strand.
AAGAGACATCCTTCTCCATTGCCACGGTTTAACTTATGGTGGTCATTTTGCCTCATTCAAGACAGCTACAAAGGTTCTCCAAGCTGGATTTTGGTGGCCTACACTCTTCAAGGATGCACATGAGTTCATAAAATCATGTGAAGCTTGTCAAAAGACTGGGAACATAACCAAGAGAAATGAGATGCCACAAGTACCTATCTTTGAAGTGGAGGTCTTTGAAGTTTGGGGGATTGACTTTATGGGGCCATTTCCATCATCATATGGCAACAAGTACATTCTTGTGGCAGTTGACTATGTGTCTAAGTGGGTGGAAGCCATAGCCTCACCAACAAATGATTCAAAGGTGGTGATCAAGCTTTTCAAGACAATCATTTTCCCAAGGTTTGGAGTACCCAAGGTGGTGATTAGTGATGGAGGCAGCCACTTCATCAACAAGATTTTTGAGGGTCTCTTGAGGAAACATGGAGTTAAGCACAAGGTGGTCACGCCCTATCACCCTCAAACAAGTGGCCAAGTGGAGGTTTCAAATAGGCAAATCAAGACTATACTAGTGAGGACCGTGGGAGTTACTAGAAAGGATTGGTCTAGCAAGCTTGATGATGCACTTTGGGCATATAGGACAGCCTTCAAGACTCCCATTGGGACCACGCCTTTTAACCTCCTCTATGGCAAGTCTTGTCACATTCCTGTGGAGTTAGAGCACAAAGCTCTTTGGGCTGTAAAGCAACTTAACTACAATATCAAGACAGCCCAAGAGAAAAGGCTAGTGCAACTTCATGAGCTTGATGAGATAAGGATGGAATCTTATGAGAGTGCCAAGATTTACAAAGAAAGGACCAAGGCCTTTCATGACAAGAATCTGGTCCATAAGGAGCTCAAAGAGGGAAAAATGGTTCTGTTCTACAACTCAAGATTGAGGCTGTTCCCCGGGAAGCTCAAGTCTAGATGGTGCAGTCCATTTGAGATAAAGGAAGTGCTACCATATGGGGCTGTCACTTTGATTGGCACGAGTGGAGAGAGTTTCACAGTGAATGGGCATAGAGTCAAGCCATACATGGCGGGTGACTGCAACAAGGAGAGCATCACACAACTTCTCTGAGACCCACAACTGGCCTAATCCGGTAAAGTCAAGCTAAGAGACTTTAAACAAAGCGCACTTGGGAGGCAATCCCATGTCTATCCTTGTGTATATGTTTTTTTATTTATGTTCTAGATTATGTTTTAAGTATGTGTGAGCAGGCACAAGGGAAATGAAGACCCAAGAATCGAGCCTACAAGGCCTAAGTACAACAAACTCCAAGGTACACCATTCCAAAACCTTGTGAATAGCATGCATTTTTATTTTTTGTTGATGGTCTCTCTTGAACTTGGATTAAACAAGAGACTGTGTAATTTAAGTTTGGGGGAGAGGTTGAGAGATTTAACTTTGTGTTTTGTGCTCTTATTTTTCCTTTAGATATTTGAGTCTTCATGCATACATATATTGCATAGAAAATCACAAAAAATTAGACAAATTTGAAAAAATTTGAAAAAATTCGAAAAAAAATAAATCATATAGCTTGCATTTGCATTTTCAAATATTGTAGGATTGAGTCTAGATTATTTATCATATAGGTTGCATCATTCATATGCATAGGGGGCAATGATACAAAAATTCCTTGTAAAGTGTTTTAGGCTCATGAATTGGTTCAAGGCCCTAGTTAGTAGTCCTTTGATGCTTTGTGCAAATTTGAAATTTAAGTTCTAACCATCTTTGGACCACTTGTCTTGATTTTCTTGGCTTAAGTTGAAACAAGCATGAATTGAATCCTTACCCAGCAAGTGAAACCTGAACATGGACTTTAAATTATCATACTTGTGCATTTGAAAAAAGATACATGGATACATATACATATTTGGGCTTTCTTCTTCCTTTCACCACTCTCTTGTAAGCCTAGAAAGATTTCCAAACCTTAACCCTTATCTCCTTTCAAGCCAAAATTTCGTGTGAGTTAATGTGAGGCCTTAAAACTTTTTGATTGAGCTTGGCATAAAGTGTTAGGTTTAGGGCGACATGTTTAGGCTCTCATATGTGTTAGCTTTGCATTTTGAAGCTAGTTATAGACTTGATTTGGGAAGGGGTTCTTGAGTTTGAGAATGAGAAGGTGTTAGGGAAATGAATAAGAAGGGATACATAGTTATGGTGATTGGTCTTGATTTGTATTGTGTAAAAGCTCAAGTTAAAAAGAAAAGATGATAACTGTCTTATAAAATGAAAAGAAAAGAGTCAAGAGGCCAAAGCATAAAAGAAAAAGAAAAAAATATATATAAGAAGAGAGCTATCAAAAGAAAAGAGAAGATCTAATAAATGTATGACCTTACCACTAGCTATTAAAAAGGGTGAAGAAGGTTCCCTAGGACAAATTTGTTGAAGTTCTTGTGAGTTTGTACATGGCGTGTTGGTTTGCTTGATTTTGGGTATCTCTAGAGGGTGAGTGAGCTGAAAAGAAAATGAATGAGAGAGGAATTAGGATCATTGATAGCATAAAGGGTAGATGAGAGTCTAGTCATGTATGCATCAATTGCCTTTTACCTTTAGCATTATGCATGAGTTCATTCCTTCTTGAGAGAAACCATTGCTTGGAGTACACACTTAAATGATATCATCTTTATCTCTTAGCCTTGACGCTTAGCCAAATGTATTCGGTTTTAAAAGCATAAGTGTGATTCACAGTTTGAGCTTAAATGAATGTTAAAGGTTTGTATTCTTGGATTGTGAGTATAGACAAGACTTGATTTGAAATTCAATCTGTAATGAATATGGCTAAGTTCTTTGGAGTAGAATTTGTATGATGCATTTTAGGATTGAGAACAAGGACCATTGAATTAATTCATTTGAAAAACACTTTTGGATTTGAGCCCCCACTTTCAATCTTCTTCTCCTATAGTTTGTCTTTGATTTGCTTGAGGGCAAGCAAAATGCAAGTTTGGGGGAGTTGATATACTTAGATATTTCATGCATTCACCATGCATTTAGGACATATTTGCATTCATATTGCATTCATACTTGTAATAATCATAGCTTTTGTCCCATTTTAGGTTCTAAGACATGTTTGCATTAGCATTTGCATAAGTTCTTGCATATATGCATCATTTTCAGGTCATTTGGTGTGCATGGAGCTAGTTTGGATAGTGGGCATGGACAAGAAGAGCTAAGGAATTGATTGGAGTCAAGAAGAAACTTGGACAAAAGGGCTGAAGGCCAGATCGACCAGCAGAACGACCATCAGATCGACCGGACCGATCGATCCAGGCCAAGAACGAACAGCCAGAACACGGATCGATCGATCCACTTCCGATCGATCGATCCAAAAACCAACGCCAAGGCAGATCGACCGAGTGATCGAGTGGCCAACTCGATCCGGACCGATCGATCCAGGCCAAGAACGAACAGCAAACACACGGATCGATCGATCCACTGCGGAACGATCGATCCAGCCGAAGATCGACAGAAAGATCGAGCGGCCGACTCGATCCAACCCGAAGATCGACAGCAAGATCGAGCGGCCTACTCGATCCGGACCAAGAACGACATGGATCGATCGATCCATTTCAGATCGATCGATCTGAAAACTAACGGCCAAGCAACGGATCGATCGGTCTGAAGTAGATCGATCGGTCTATACCTCTACGCATTCGGCCAGCCACAGATCGATCATCGGATCGATCCACGGATCGAGCGGCCGGTCGATCTGAAAACGAACGCCTAAACACGGATCGATCGATCCGTTGTAGATCGATCGATCCCTTCATCTGATTTTCATGCTTTTTGCTCACCAACCTCTATCTTGTCTTTAGTGAGGGTGCCATCATTCCTAAGCCTATATAAGACATCCTACCCTATTTTTCTTGAGGAGCCACGAAATTTTAGAGTTCTCATCTTGTTCTTTAGGTCTAGCCTCCATCTTTGAAGGTTTTTATGCTTTTCATGTTTTGTAAACTTTAAACTTTGTTTTATATCAAGTACTTATCCTTAATCTCTTTTCTTGTTATTGGTTAAGCATGTTCATCATATCAAATACAGAGTTTAAGAGAGATTCGAACATGGTTAGTGAGTAATCATCAAGGTTTAAGGTTTTGGTGATTAGGGAGGTTTAAGAAGTTTAACTTGGGGTTTTTCTTGTTCTTCATCTCATTCTCTTCTTGGATTTGGAGGGCTAAAAGCCTAGAGATGCTTGAGAAAGATCTCTTTGATCTTAGGGATTTCCTTATCTCAAAAAGACTTAGGAAATCCCATAAACCCAAATCCAAGAGATTAGCTCATCCTTTCCCACACACCATAGATGTTTAGGGAGCTAATTAGGCCATGTTTAGGATATGTGCTTTATGTTCTTCAGCCTATCTTTCCACCATACACCATGGGTTAGGATGAAAGGTTGAAGAAAGGGTTTTTACCACAAACCATGGAAAAATCTCTAGCTCTTGTTTCTTAAAGGCTTAGAGATATCTCATTAGAAATGTGTAGCTCTGTTTTTATAAAACCCAAGTTCGAATCTTAACCTCTCTAAGTATGAACCAAATCCTTGAATCTATTTCTAGTATTTGAATCATCAAAGCCATCATCTCTTAGTTTTAAATTTTAATCTTTTCACTTAGCTTGTTAAAATCATCTAATTAGCTTAATAGTTTGATTAGAGTATCTTAATTAGAAAACTTGTGTTCTTGAATGTTTCATAGTTTTTAAAATAGCCTAGAATATCACTCAGTAGCCTAGTAATCATTTAGCAATTGTTTTATTTTTATAACTAGTTTTTATAATTCATCTTAGATTGCTAGAAATTGCCAACTTGGTCTGTCTTTAACATTTGGATTTTTGAAACTAGTAACACGGTCATTAAAATTCTTAGCAGTAGCTTAGAAGTAGTTTAACCCATCATTAGAATTGTTAAAATTGTTTGCATAGTCGTTTGATAGCTACAAGTAGTTTTTATAATTTGTTTCCACCATTTAAACCGAAAATCACTTAGATTTGCTTTGAGCTCTTGCATTCATAGTAACTTTCAACACCTGAATTGGATTGACATCTAAATTACTGCAATGACATAAAGAGGCTTTAGGTTTTGATTAGAAACACGAAATAAATCTCTTATCAATAAATCCTAAATTGTGAAGGATAAAAATTTTCCTTATAAGTTGTTCTTCATAGTTTCAAGTTTTAGACAAGCATGTATTAAACAAAAGGTGGGAAAGGGGATATCCAGAGTCCCAACATTTCAAAAGAGTTTAGCCGTGAAGCTTATCCTCTCAAATAGATATGCCGAAATTTCAGAAAATCCTACAAAAAACCTAAGTGATTATGCAAAATTGTCTACCAAACGTTTCTCCATTCACTCTCAAAACCCTAATGCAGCGAATCTAAACAATCCTAGTCAATACTCAATCATATCGTTCTATAGCAGATATTTACCTTAGCACGATATTTGCAAAAATTCTTGGAAGGATGCACAGATTCGAGTTGCGAAATTAAAAGCTAAAGATAATTTTCTGGTTTTGAGAGCGATGGGAGATGAAAACGAGAGAGGCGATAGCTTTTTATAAAGAGGAGATAAGGGGAGAGAAAGGGTTTGACTAGGGTTTCTCGGTTTGGGGAATAGTTGTCGGCTAACCCCAACCAAGTATTCTTGCCTTATTCGGAAAAGTAGGCCATAAATTTGAGAGCTTTTCTCGGATTGGCTAAGTCTAAATACCCTGTTACCTGGACGGCTATACCTTGATTCTTTTTTAGTGTGAAAGGGGGAAATGAGCACCCCTCGATCCTGTGGGAGGATCTTTACTTTCCTTAATCATCGAGATGAAATCAGCCAGAGATACATTGGAGGTTCCCTCTTTGCTTGCCTTAGAACCCTTTTGATTGGTCAAATCGGTGTCTTTTATCACCTTAAGGTAAGCAAAGGGTTTAACCTTTCCCTTGCATTTCAGCTTGTATCTCATCTCACCATTAGCAGAGAGCTAAATTTAAGAGTCATACCTTCTAGAAGATCACCGAGGGTTGGTCCTTTCACATAGGATTTCTTGCAAGTTATCACTTCTTTTGGTTCTTCTCGGGCTTCTCCTGGTTGTCCCTCGAATATTGCATTGAGACAGACTCCGTCAAAGCTAGCTCCATCGTAGCATATCTCCAAGGATGGATCTTTGGTCTTCTCAATCGTCTTCTTGAGCTCAAGGTAGTATGCATGCTCCTTTTCGTTGATTCTCTTCCCCTTTGTGTCAAAATGCATTACCAAGCTTCCGGTTAGTCTCAGCTCTACCTTGCCGCTTCTGCAATCAAACATACAACCGGCAGAGGCTAGAAAAGGTCTTCCCAACAGGAGAGTTTCCTTGACATCTTGATCCATTTCTATCACCAGGAAGTCGCTTGGCAGTAGCGCGTTCCCAATCATGAGAGGTAGGTCCAGCAGCTTCCCAACAGTCTTTCTTTCACTCCCATCGGCCAGTGATAACGGCTTCTTGCAGTCGGTATAAGTGTCGTAGCCTAGACGCTTAGCCGTGGCTAGACTCATCACCTTGATGCTTGCCCCTAAATCACACAAACAATCTTCGAAGGTGATTCCACCGAGTGTGCATGGCAGAGTGAACGACCCTGGATCTTTGAGCTTCTTCACTACTAAGGCTTCTTCCTTAGGTTTTTCTTCACGAGCTGCTGCATTTCTTCCAATGGTTGCCATTGCATCGGCATAGAGTCTGTCTTTCAAAGCTACTAGGAAATCTGGAATAGGCTTGGTCTCGTCGGCATTGTTGAAGAGATCTGCAACTTTCTTCAAGATTTCAATCAATTCGGCTTCTTGTTCCTCTATGAGACGCTTCTTATGCCTCTGGGGGTATGGCATTGGCGGTTTGTAGGCTCGCAGGAATGGTGCTTTTGGTGGATCATCTGCTGCTTTCTCTTCAGGGATTGCCAAATATTTAGAACTCCCTCCCCTTCTTAGGATGTCGATGTCTCCATCGACTTGAGCCCATTTTGGAGAAGTGATTTCGGGTAAATCCCGTTTTTCCTCGTCGAAAGTGGTGATCATTTGGCAATACTCCTTTGGATTCATGACGGATTTTCCAGGAAGGTTGCTTGTTTGGCATGTAGATGCAATGCCTTTGTTGTTTTCAAGTGTTTTGACACGAGCGGCCAAAGCTTCAATCTTCCCGGATAGTTCCGTGTTGACACCATCAATCTTGTTATGCACTTCAGCAAAACATTTATGTATATCCGCCTGGATATGTGTTTGACCATGGAGGAGTTGCTTTAGAGTGCCTTCCAAGTCGAAACCAGCTTGAGCAGGTGGGTTTCCTTGTTGTTGTTGGAAGCCAGGAGGTGCACCGGCTTGTTGTCGTGGCGGGTAGCCGTTTTGATTCGGAAACCGTGGTACAAAGCCGTGTTGATTCGTGTAAGTCACGAATTTTTTTGCTCCTCCTCCTTGTTGCTGAGGGTAGGTATGGTCCTGTGTGTTTGCGATGTTTGTGCTTCGGTAAGAAAGGTTGTTGTTGGGTCCCCAAGTGTTATACCCGCCTTGAGCGTTGATGTAGTTAACATCTTCATACTGAACGTCCTCCCCTTCTTGGACTTGAGTGAGTTATTCCACGAAATGGACTTCTTTTTGAGTTTGGACAAGTAGTAACTTGTCAAATTTCTCATTGAGCTCTTTGATCACCTTCCGGCTTCCATCCACTTCTTCTTTGGAGCCGCGGTTGGATCTGTCATAGTCTTCGTGGTAAGAGGAGTCACTCTGAGCTAAGTTTTCAACCAACTCGAGACCGTCTTCAACGTCTTTTGCTAGAAAATTTCCATTGCTCGCCGTATCGAGCAACATCCGAATCTTGGGAATGACACCTCGGTATAGTGTACTGAGGAGTGATTCTTGGCTGAATCCATGGTGAGGGCACTGAGTGGTGTAACCCTTGAATCGTTCCCTGGCTTCACTTAAGGTCTCTTTGGATTTCTGAGTGAAACCACTGATTTCGTTTCTCAATTGGTCTGTCCTCGATGTGGAGAAGAACTTTGTTAGGAATGCCTTCTTGCAATTTGCCTACGAGGTAATTGATCCGTGGGGCAGTGTCTTCTCCCATGCGTGTGCTTTGTCCCCTAGTGAGAAAGGAAACAAACGCAGCTTGAATCCATCTTCGCTTACTCCGTTGATCTTGGTCATGGCGCAGACACGGTCGAACTGGTCGAGATGGTCAAGTGGGTCTTCCAAGGGCAGAC
>JAHZTW010000003.1:41188809-41234088 GCA_020283515.1 Alliaria petiolata
TGTCAAGCCGCCTCTGGACTTTAGGCTAGATGGCCAAACTAGACTAAGCTTTGGGAATGATAAACAAGAAAGAATCTAACTTTATGTTTTAGCTAAGCAAGAAATGTAAACCCGAGAGTTCCTTGGTCCTTTCAACCCATCAAAATCCTAAAAAGACTACTCGCTCGCCATTTGAGAAACCTCAAGATCCATAAGGATAAGAAGGTGACTCATGGCTTGCAAGATAGTCGAAAATAAGAAAAGGAAGAAGCTTTCTTGAAATACACTAAGCAATAATACTTAAAACTTCAAGATTGCATAAAAATCAAAGCTTTGAAACAAGCTTCAATGGTGAAAAATACAAAGTAGTTCTCGGTTTGAAAGAGAAGACAGAAAGTAAAACTAGAAAACGTGATGATAAGGATCAGAGTGGGAGACAATGTAGTTATACATAAAAGAGGAAAAACCTAAAACGTTGGGACCACTTTCCCGAAATGGTACTATTTTGGACTTTAACGTTTCGGGCTCAAGTCGTGGTGAGCAAGCCGATATGCTAACTCTCTCAATTCTTCGGGTAGGCTCCATATCGGGCAGGTGTTTCGGGATCATCTCGTGAAGGCTCGCCTTACTCGTTACTCGAATCGGGTACTTCCCGTTGCCTTGTTCCGATATCCGTCTTCATGGAATCCTCTTATTGGATCTTCGCTCAGGGGTGCTTCTTTCGGGATCAAGTCGCTGCTACTCGTCGAGGTTCATCGTGCGCTTGTCTATATCGGCTACGGGGTCGTGATCCATGCTCGATATCACCTGCTCATCCTCCATTTGTGATCTCCCTTCTTGGTTTCTTCTTCGAACCATCTTAAGCACCTGAAAACACTACAAACATGCAAGACTATGTAAAAACCTAACCTAATGCATCTAAGATGTGATGAAAACTAAGATGAAAACTAAGATGAAAGTGCAACAATGAAGTCCTAACTAGCATGAAATATGTGTGAAAAACATGTAATTTACAGAGATATCACTTCTTCAGCTCCCCATTTTCTCTTCCCTTAGTCAACTGCTGCCCATTTTCAGGGTGTCCTACAGATCTTTTCATTGACTTTTTTCATTCTTTTGAAGTCTTGGAATAGTGATGATATTACTTGTGTTCCTTGTGAGGAGACATGTTCATGAGCTCTCACTAATATTGTTCCTTGTGAGGAGACATGCTCATGAGGATCTTTGCACTATTCCTTGACTTAGACTCTTTATTTCTTTTCTCAAGGGAAGATCAAGGAAAGACTGTAGTGTTCTTATCTTGTCAGTGCTGAAAGAGGAATCAAGTCCAATGAGTACCAAGCTCTAAGCAGGAATCTGAACTCTCTTTGTTAGACCGATCCACTCGCAGCTTTCTACTTAGTAAAACCTCCAATCAACTGCTATAGCAATGGTCCTTCAAGTGTCAATCTTTTGTGGTTAGTTCTTCTGAAAACTGAAAATTTCACTGATTTTGACTCGATAAAACAAAGTTTTGGACTGACTCAAATGACTCTCAAAACAAAACACAAAGTCAGTAATCACCTCCCCCAGACTTAAACAACACTGTCCCCAGTGTTATCAAGCCCGAAGTTGGCTAAAAGAAAAATTAGAAACAACATAAAAGACCAGTTAGAAGACTTACCTTCGTCTGCGCGTGGTGTCGATCGACACCCACGAATGGTGTCGATCGACACTGGTCTGTGTTGAGTCCATTGTCGCCTTTTTCAACTGACTGAAACTAGGACTTAGTAAAACCAAAACAAAATAAAAAGAAAAACGTACCTAACAGTGTGTTGCCTCCCACTCAGCGCTTGTTTTCAGTCATTAGCTTGACTGTGTCGGGGTTTAGACGTCTGGTGGATCAGAGGGTGGCATCGAATGCTTCCCAGGAGAATGTCTCCTCATCCATGGTTGTGTATAGGCACTAGATGCATGAGATCGACCAAGGAAGTGAGGAACAACAGCAGGGTGGGACTTGAGTTCGGGTGGGACACTTCTTTTTCCTGCAGAATCATCAAAAGAAACATCAAGCCTTCTACGAGAATCTCGCGGCTTGCATAAGTGTGCAACATCTTTTGAACCTTTGATATTCTTATTGACAAGATCAGGGGGTTTGGAATTAATTCCAGGAAAAGCATACCTTTGCTTTCTTCGAGGTTGATGGCATGTAGGATGTGGAGGCATCTATTTGACCAAAGATGATAGACTTGCAGCAGTAGAAGCGACTTGTGTCATGATCTTCGGAGGGTGTCGTTCGACACTAGGAGTGGTGTCGATCGACACAAAACCAGTAGCTCGAATCTCTGTACTTTTTCTGCAATTCAGCTCCGCAATCCTTGTTCCCATGATGAAAATGTCTTCTTCCACCAACTTGGCGTTGTTTAGACCTTCATCTTCGCCCAAAGTCCTGAAGAGATGATTGTTTCCACTCCAATCTTCTAGCTCTGCAACTTCCTCAGAATTTTCATCCAATGCTTCTTGAACAACCAGTTTGTTCTCTTGCTCTTCAATATCAAGCTCCTTGACATACCCAGCAGTAGTGTCACCTGAATGCTCACTGATTGGATCTTTATCCATGGAAATCTCTACTGAAAAATATTGACCATCGATGGTGGAAGGTCCCCTTAACTTGTCCATGTCAAAATTCATGACAACATCACCCAAGTCAAGCTCTATTTTTCCTTTTCTCACATCAATGATGACACCAGCTGAAGCCAAGAATGATCTTCCCAGAATAAGAGGATATGCAGGTTCTTCATCATATTTCAAAACCACAAAGTCTGTGGGAATTATGCAGCCTTCAATCTTCAGGGGAACATCTTCTAGTACACCTTCTGGAATTCTCTTTGATCGATCAGCTAGGATAAGAGAGATTCTGCTTGGCTTGAAATCAGTCATTCCAAGTCTAACAGCAACTGAGTTGATACTTGAACCTAAATCACAGAGAGATTGAGGAAACCTTCCTGTTGATATTAAGCAATCTAGCACAAAGTTTCCTGGATCAGGTAACTTCTCTGGAATCCTTCTCTGAATCACAGCACTGACTTGTTCAGAAATTCTCATCTTCTTCTTCCTTGGAACTATGTTCAAGAGAATCGCATTCATGTCTCTGGTAAGCAATGCTCCTTCCTCAGGACTCACGCCATTGACTACCATTCTCTTGACATATCTTCTTAATGCAGGTGAAAGTTGGACTGCATCAACTAGGGGTAGCTCAACAATCAGCTTACTCATCATCTCTTTGCATCTGGCTTCCTCTCTCTCCTGTTTAGACCTTCTAGGAGGTATGGGATAAGGTATCTTCGGCTTATACACCTTTTCCTCTTCAAGTTTGGAAGGTTCAGGTCGATCCAACGAAGTCTGGGAAAGGTGTCGATCGACGCTATGGTGGTGTCGATCGACACTAGCGCTTTGTGTTGACTCTTTCGCGTCGTTTGGACTCGATGTGTCGTGATCTTCAATGGGTGTTGATTGACACCCTTGAATAGTGTCGATCGACACTGGCTCCGCAGGTACACAATCCCCATCTTCAATGTCTTCAAGCTCCTTGAATTCTTCAGTACTAAGACCTATTTTCTGCACTGGTGGAAAGCTTCTTTCACTCTGAATCGTGATGGCATTCACATGGTGCCTCGGATTCACGTCCGTCTTTCCATGTTAGACATCCCTCTTGTCTCTTCAAAGCTCCAGCAGTTTGAGCAACCTGAAAATCCAATTTCTTCATATGAGAGTTCAGATTATCGATCTTCCGGTTGAAATCCACTTTCATCTTCTGCTGTCCTTCTAGAATTTGCTCTATCATGGATTCCATCTTATTTTCTGCAGGAGGCTTCTGATAGGAAGAAGAACCATGAGTCCTTTGGAAGTTGCTGTTCTGGAATGGCTTCTGGTAAGAAGAACCATAGCCTTGCTGATTACTGAATCTCTGTCCTTGAAAATCAGCTCCATTGATGTAGTTAACTTCTTCTTCCTCAGGCTCAAAAGTCTCCACTTCTGCAAAGTGAACTTGCTTCTTTCCCACCAAGATGGCCATCTTCCTGTTAACCTCAGCTATTTGGCCTCCTCCATTTGCACCAGCATGTTGTTTCCTCTCAAAGTCTGCATTCTTTGTGCTGTTGCAAGAAGGCAAATTCTCTATAAGCACCATCGCCTCTTCTGGATATCTGGTGTTGAAGTTGCCATTGCTCGCAGCATCCAAAGCCATCTGGTACCTCCAGTTGATTCTTCGGTAGAAGATTCCGAGTAGCTGCGGCTCGCTGAAACCATGGTGTGGACAGTCCCTTTGGTAAGCCTTGAATCTCACCCAAGAAGCATTGAATGCTTCAGTAGGTCCTTGGGAGAATGTGGTGATCTTTGTCCTCAGCTCATCGGATCTTGCATCATCAAAAAATTTGCATAAGAATGCATTCTTTGTCTCTTCCCAAGTGGTCAAGGATCCTGGATCCAACTGCTTCAGCTAGTACGCTGCATCTCCAGCAAGCGAGTAGGGGAAAAGCTTGCAGAAGAGATAATCATAGGACACTTCATTGGCCTTTATACTTGATGCCAAGTCTTCAAACCTCTCAATGTGGTCCATGGGATGCTCATTGGGAAGACCATGGAAAGGATGTTGAGCCACCAAAGTGTAGTAAGTAGGCTTCAACTCGAAATCATTCCTCTGGAATGCAGGAGGACGGATCGCAACTCTATTAGCATAGAACTTGTCTGGTCTGTTGTACTCGCCAAGAGTTCTTCCACATCCAACGTCTGCGTGTGCTCGGTGTAGATCGACACCTAGGTTGTGTCGATCGAAACCTACTGGTTCGATGAGAGCAACTCCGTTCTCATCGAGTCTTTGTCCTTGCGCGTTCCTTCTGTTCCCCTCTGCATCAACCAAGTCGCTTTTAGTGTCTCGGATCAGCCATCTCTGTCTGCGGAGGGTGTCGATCGATGCTAACGGTGTCGATCGATGCTAACGGTGTCGATCGACACTTGTGTGGTATTGCGGTTCCTACGTTCGAGACAACCGAGCTCCTGGTTGAGTGCGATTAGTTCCTTGTCCTTGTTGCTTCTGGTAATGCGATTAAGCATGCACCTAAAACTAAAATTAGTAACCAAAACCAAAATAAAAAATAAAAACCTAGACAAAATTCTAATATTAGAACTCTGTAGGTAACTAATTTTCTTCCCCGGCAACGACGCCAAAATTTTATATGCTCTCAAATTTACCCTAGAGCTACTCTCTCAAATTACGAGATCAATTGTAGTACTTAGGGATCGAATCCTGTAGGGAAGGGATAGTGACACAGCAGTTTTCTAATTTCGAATTAAGTTAAGTGAGAATGTAAAACTAAAAGAAAGAAAGCAGTTAAAAACGATGTAAATTCAGGAGACAAAACGCTAGGTTCAGGGAAATTCTCAGGTCCAAATTGCAGGTCTAGACAGAATGTTAGGAATTATGAAGAACTGTTCTTGAACTCGAAACGCTAATGTAAAATCAACAAACTCTCGCTGCGAAGATTATCTATACCTAAACCCTAGAATTCGAAAACTCTTTGCAATTTCAAACAATTCAGACAAGCATTAATATCAGGTTCAATTGTTCACAAAATCCCTAAACCAAATCTCTTTGCGAATAGGTATTTTGCTCATCTAACATTATTTCAGGCAATTAATAATACTCTCGCATCTATTAATCAACCTAAGATCAGATTCTAAGTCGCGAAGCTAGAATAAGCATTAAACACAAATCCAGATGAAGAACTCTAATGATTTTATCCTAATAATTTAATTCGACCTAACAATTCATCAATCACCTTTGAAAAACCCTAAACCTAACAAGCAAACTACTCAGACATGATCAATGAAACAGAAATCATTATTTGAATAGAAAGCATAAAAGAAATCAATAGAAGAATATAAAGGAGTTCCAAATCTGCTCTAAAGGAGTCAAATTCTTCTCTCCAAAATCTCTCTAAAAATCTCTCTCTAAATAATGTGTGTGTTCTGCCTAAACAATGGCTGAAAAACTCTATTTATAGGCCTAGGTTCGCATCTTCAATTCCTTGGAAGATTAGGAAAAGTCTTGGAGATTTCCTTTTCTGCAAACTTCTGGAAACTTCACGTCTTTGAAATAGGAAAACCTGGTGTCGATCGACACTAGGGTTGTGTCGATCGACACCTATCGTGCAACTTCAATCCGACTTCAACACTTCGTGACTTCATTCCATTAAGCTCCAAAATATATCCAAATCTCCATTTTAGATCCAATTGTACCTGAACCTGTAAAGACTCTAATAGGAATCTAAAAAGACCAAAAGACTCTATAAAAGCACTTATATCATGGTCCAAAAATGGATAAAAACCATGATATATCACCTACCGCGGCCAGTCTGCCCCGAGACAGCCATCGGCCAATTTACAAACTTAGCGGAATTTTCAGTTTTTCTCTTTAAACATTCAACAACAATTTGATTCTCAAGACATTCATTCTCATTGCATAATTAGATAATATTCCAAACATATAATAGAGGTTCATAAATCATAAACTAACTTAGCCAAATTCGATTAAGTTCAAGTAAAACCAAAATCGTGAACCAAAACAACACTTAAACGTTTAAATCCCGAAACCCAATCCCAAATCCACTCCTTTCTTCACTGCCTTCAAGTTCGCCTTCAGAACTAACGGTCTTGGACAATTTCCTTACATGCACACTCAACACATAAGAGAGGCATATGCATTACCATAAATACTTAGTGAATATGGTCATCCTGTAACACCTTAGCCATCACTAATCATGCGTTCATGCTAACAATTATAACATGATATCAAAACACTTAGCAAGCAAGTAATCAATAAACACGCATGATCATCTAGCCTAACCCGGACTTTAGTCTTACGGACTCGATTCCACACTGGCATGAATAACACATCACATATGCAAACAAAATGATCCTGCCACGATCACGAGCTAGATAGACATCATAAAATCTCACAGTTACCAAAACCGAATCACAATCACATAACCATAAACCTTGCTAAGTATGAAACCCTACTTACACAAGCGATCAATAAACACATCAAATTCCTAGCAATCCGTCAATCCATAGATACTAGCCACGGTCAAGCACTCACCTTAGACAATCAAACAAACAGTTTGGTCGAAGGAAATTCGGTGAAAACTCGATCAAAACAAAGATAGTCAAACACAACCGTGAATCTTCGGCTATCGCTACGACTCGATCCGCGATATCCAATCTCCCCTCGGCTAACTCACGAACCGTTCACTTTCTCTCGAACAATGATCTGTATTCCCTTGGAAACAGATCAAGACAATCGGATTAGTCCGACGATATCCAACAGAATCGCAGCACTAACGAAAGTATCCGACCACTTACCGAAAACTATCGGACGGATTCAAGTGCTCTCCGAAAACCTTCGACTACGTTCGATCTCTCTCAAATATAACTCGACAAAACTCTTCGCTCTCGGATATCTCTCGATGGCGTGAGCAGAAATCCCTAAAATTCTCCTTTTATACGATCAAAACCCTAAATAAGCCGTCTATCCAAGCTTATCCGAACGTTCAGGCTTTCTCTCTGTTATAGTCGGTCATTTCTAATTTTCTCTCGGCTTAAACTGGTCGGATTTACTTTTTCCTCGACTCTATCTGAAAATTTTTCCTTTTCTCTCCACTATGTCCGAAACCGCTCGGCCAAAACGCGAGAACTCCATTTCCCACTAGGAAAACTCTAATTTTAATCAGCTAAACTCACGGCCCACATGCCTAGCCCTTTTTACTCTCGACACTTAGTCATTTCTCGACACTTTACCATTTTCAGCCGTTTTCCACCAGACTATAGTCACGACACAGTCCATAACTCACGGACATAGTCACGAAGCTGACAACTATTCACAGAAACAGTCTGATAGGGCTCATGTTTTACCCTAATAAAACTACTGCAAGTGCACAGCAAAAGCAATCGTAGTATAAGGGGTATCGAAATCCCAAGGGAAGTAGATGATACGCTAAGGTTTCTAAATTCAGATTATGCTAGATCAATTATTGAATTTAAATAAACTAAACAATGCAAAATAAGTAAACAAGATTTATGCGGTGTAAGGTCAAGAGACGAAGGCGTTAGGCTAGGGTAATTATCAGGTTGAATCAGAGAATGCAGATATTATTTTGTCAGCAAATAATTAAGAACCGTCTAGAACTCGAAACGCTAATTTAAAACTAATCAACTCTCGTTGCAGAAGTTATCTATGCCTAAATTCCAGAAAACCAAATCTCTTTGCGAGTTCAAACAATTCAGACAAGCATTAATATCTGCAGATTTGATAAGATTAGAAATCTGCAGTCTCTCCTTGATCTTCCCTTGAGAAAAAAAAAGAAAAAAAAAAATTTAAGTCTGGGAATAGTGCAAAGAACCTCATGAGCCTGTCTCCTCACAAGGAACAATATTAGTGAGAGCTCATGAACCTGTCTCCTCACAAGGAACACAAGTAGGGTCAGCACTATTCCAAGACTTAAAAGAATAAGAAAAAGTCAATGAAAAGATCTGTAGAACACCCTGAAAATGGGCAGCAGTTGACTTAGGGAAGAGAAAATAGGAGAGCTGTAGAAATTATATCTTGTTCAGGCGCTAAGAGAGGGAAAGAATCAGAAAAGTTTTGTAGCAATACCACTGTTAGAGTTCGAAACTTTACCAAGGAAATGATCTGGATTTGAAATGGGAGATTGCTAAGCTTGTGGTAAGTACACTGAACATTACCTAAGGTTGGCTCTATAGCATGTGGATTCAAGAGTGTTAACATTTGTGGCGTTCTGAAAAAGTACTCGAAAGTTTCTGTTTTCAAACTTCTACTTCAGTCTATGTTTCTGTTTTGCTTGAGGGCAAGCAAAAGCTAAGTCTGGGGGAGTTGATATATCATGGTTTTTACCCGTTTTTGGACCATGATATAAGTGTTTTTATAGAGTCTTTTGTTAGTTTCCGAGTCCGATTTGAGTCTTTACAGGATGGAGATTCTGGCACTTTTTGGAGCATTTTGGAGAAGCAGCTGA
Source organism: Alliaria petiolata (assembly GCA_020283515.1). NCBI lineage: Eukaryota > Viridiplantae > Streptophyta > Magnoliopsida > Brassicales > Brassicaceae > Alliaria > Alliaria petiolata. Next base: position 41,197,857 of record JAHZTW010000003.1, read on the forward strand.
AGTAATGAAGTCTTGAGAGTGGATTTACGCGCAGAGTGTCGATCGACACCAGACAAGGTCGGCCAAGTTTCGCAATTTCCATCGGAAAAAGGAAAGAGAGCAAATTTGAAGAAATTACAAGTCTGCCCCTGGACGAAAAATCTCCTTCTATAAATAGTTTTCAGGCATTGATTAGCCATTGACCTTTGAATACCTTTTCATAATTTTGTGTTTTTGAGACTTAGAGAGAGAGAGATCCAGAGCTTTTGGAGAGATAATTTTGTACTCTTCCGAGAAGTTTTTGAACCCCAATATCATTCTCTTTTCTTTAATGCAATTTATTTCAGTCATGATTTGTGTTTTCATGTCTATGTCTGAGTAGTTTGCTAGTTAGGTTAGAATTATTATTATTGTTAGGAAAATCACTTGGATCTTCATCTTGATTTGTGCTTAACTTGATTTCTGAAACTGATCACTTAGAAATCAAACCTTAGGTTGTTTAATAGATGCGAGAGCATTATTGATAATCTGACCTAATCATAGATGAGCAAAATATTTATTCGCAAAGAGATTTGGTTTAGGTATTTTGTGAGCAAAATATTTATTCGCAAAATAATATCTGCATTCTCTGATTCATCCTGATAAAATACCTAACTAGCAAACTACTTAGACATAGACATGAAAACACAAATCATGACTGAAATAAATTGCATTAAAGAAAAGAGAATGATACTGGGGTTCAAAAACTTCTCGGAAGAGTACATAATTATCTCCCCAAAAGCTCTGGATCTCTCTCTCTCTAAGTCTCAAAAACACAAAATTATGAAAAGGTATTCAAAGGTCTATGGCTAATCAATGCCTGAAAACTATTTATAGAAGGAGATTTTTCGTCTAGGGGCAGACTTGTAATTTCTTCAAATTTGCTCTCTTCCCTTTTTCCGATGGATATTGCGAAACTTGGCCGACCTTGTCTGGTGTCGATCGACACTCTGCCCGTAAATCCACTCTCAAGACTTCATTATTCCAGCTGCTTCTCCAAAATGCTCCAAAAAGTGCCAGAATCTCTCATTAAGCTCCAAGTGCTCTCCATCCTGTAAAGACTCAAATCGGACTCGGAAATTAACAAAAGACTCTATAAAAACACTTATATCATGGTCCAAAAACGGGTAAAAACCATGATATATCAACTCCCCCAGACTTAGCTTTTGCTTGCCTTCAAGCAAAACAGAAACATAGACTGAAGTAGAAGTTTGAAAACAGAAACTTTCGAGTACTTTTTCAGAACGCCACAAATGTTAACACTCTTGAATCCACATGCTATAGAGCCAACCTTAGGTAATGTTCAGTGTACTTACCACAAGCTTAGCAATCTCCCATTTCAAATCCAGATCATTTCCTTGGTAAAGTTTCGAACTCTAACAGTGGTATTGCTACAAAACTTTTCTGATTCTTTCCCTCTCTTAGCGCCTGAACAAGATATATTTTCTACAGCTCTCCTATTTTCTCTTCCCTAAGTCAACTGCTGCCCATTTTCAGGGTGTTCTACAGATCTTTTCATTGACTTTTTCTTATTCTTTTAAGTCTTGGAATAGTGCTGACCCTACTTGTGTTCCTTGTGAGGAGACAGGTTCATGAGCTCTCACTAATATTGTTCCTTGTGAGGAGACAGGCTCATGAGGTTCTTTNGCCTGAACAAGATATACTTTCTACAGCTCTCCTATTTTCTCTTCCCTAAGTCAACTGCTGCCCATTTTCAGGGTGTTCTACAGATCTTTTCATTGACTTTTTCTTATTCTTTTAAGTCTTGGAATAGTGCTGACCCTACTTGTGTTCCTTGTGAGGAGACAGGTTCATGAGCTCTCACTAATATTGTTCCTTGTGAGGAGACAGGCTCATGAGGTTCTTTACACTATTCCCAGACTTAAATTTTTTTTTTTTTCTTTTCTTTTCTCAAGGGAAGATCAAGGAGAGACTGCAGAATTCTAATCTTATCAAAACTGAAAGAGGAATCAAGTTCTGCGCATACCTAGTTCTTATAAGGGGATCTGAACTCTATCTGTTAGATTGATCCACTTGCAGTTTTCTACTTAGTAAGACCTGCAATCAACTGCTATAGCAATGGTCCCTCAAGTGTCAACAATCTTCGGTTAAGTTCCTAGAAAAACTGAAAGTTCCAACTGGTTTTGACTCAATAAAATTTCTTTTTGACTCAAAACACTCTCAAAACAAAACACAATGTTAGCAACTACGTCCCCCAGACTTGAATAACACTGTCCCCAGTGTTACTAAGCATGAGTTCGGATAGAAAAAAAATATGTGTTAAACTGTTACAAAACATAGAGAAAAATCGGATTACCTGACTCTGCGTGCAGCGTCGATCGACACAGATGGTGTCGATCGTTGCTGTGTATGATGTTGGTGTCCATCGACACAGATGGTGTCGATCGACACTCTGCCCGTAAACAGAGTTCAGCCACTCGAACATGAATGTTGTTAAGTCAGATTGTTGTTAGAGTCCCCCTAGTCAAATTACTAAAAAGAATGGAGGAATCACTCGTCGTCATCAGAACGTGGTGGAGAGGAGCGTGGTGGTGTGGGAGGGCGAACGCAGTTGCAGCTGGACACAGTAGCAATGGCGTTTCAAATGGCCTTGAAGCTCTGCACCACATATCTCTGGAAAACATCTGTCTCCATAGGAATCTCGGGAGCATCTGGTCCCGTGGTGGGTGTCGATCGACACAGATGGTGTCGATCGACACTGAGCATGAACGAACCTTCTTCTCTTTTTTTTTTTATAAAAGCCAAAATAATTAGTAAAACCAAAAATCAAAATGAAAAATAATCTTAAATACCTACCAGTGGGTTGCCTCCCACTAAGCGCTCGTTTAACGTCAATACCTTGACTGTTCATGCGTTTAGGCGGTTGGTGCATCATCCAAAGACATAATGTGTCCTTCTGGAATCTCGGTTTGAGCCCAATAATGTTTCACTCTCTACCCATTCACAATGAATTCCTCTCCTTTGGAGTTTGTCAAGACAATTGCTCCATATGGTCTTACCTCTTTGATGGTGAAGGGACTTGACCAACGTGAACGCAATTTACTAGGAAACAATTGTAAACGAGAGTTATACAGAAGTACCTGGTCATTTGGTTCGAATAGTCTGGAGACAATCTTCTTATCATGATATGCCTTTGTCCTTTCTTTGTAGATCTTCGAGTCCTCATAGGTGTGATGGCGCAGTTCGTCGAGCTCATTGAGCTGTATTAGGCGCCTTTCTGCAGCTGGCTTCAAGTCGAAGTTCATCTTCTTGATAGCGCAACGCGCCTTGTGTTCCAACTCCACTGGAAGATGGCAAGCTTTGCGATAGAGTAGCTGAAAAGGTGTAGTCCCAAGTAGCGTCTTATAGGCAGTCCCGTAGGCCCAAAGTGCATCATCCAGTTTCGCGGCCCAATCCTTCCTTGTCTTGCCCACTGTCTTCTCCAGAATTTGCTTGATCTGTCTGTTGGAGACTTCGACTTGTCCACTCGTTTGGGGGTGATACGGAGTAGCCACACGATGTTGAACACCATGCTTCTTCAGTAGCTTGTTGAATACCTTGTTGACAAAGTGAGAATCACCATCACTTATAACAATATGAGGCACTACAAATCTAGGGAAAATGATGGTCTGGAACAGCTTAAGAACCACAGTAGCATCATTGGTCTTAGAAGCAACTGCTTCCACCCACTTAGAGACATAGTCTACAGCCACCAAGATGTATTGCATTCCAAAGGATGGAGGAAAAGGGCCCATGAAGTCAATACCCCAACAATCAAAGACTTCAACTTCAAGGATGAAGTTTTGTGGCATCTCGTGTCGCTTGCTGATCTTTCCTCTCCTTTGACAAACATCACATTGCGTGATGAACAGCTGCGCATCCTTGAACATAGTAGGCCACCAAAAGCTTGCTTGAAGAACCTTGGATACTGTCTTGAAGGTTGCAAAGTGCCCATCATACTCAGAACCATGACAATGGAATAGGACATCACGGACCTCACTCTCTGCAATGCATCTTCTGTAAACATTTTCTGAACAATGCTTGTATAAATGAGGTTCATCCCAATAGTATCTCCTAAGTTCCCTTGTGAACTTCTTCTTCTCATAGTTCTTGAGATGTTTAGGCTCAATGTCAGCAGCAAGGGAGTTCACTATGTCAACATACCATGGTCGATTCGCATCATTAATGGCAAAGATTGGCTGTCGAAACACGTCATCTAGGATCCTGCGAAGTGAAGCTCGCGTCGGGTGTCGATTGACACTGGGTAAATTGCCAATCTTCAAATTTTCGGACACGGTGTCGATCGACACCCGCCTGGTGTCGATCGACACCCGCCTGGTGTCGATCGACACTGGGCCGCCTGGTGTCGATCGACACTGGGCATTATCTCGAGAAAGTAGTTGATTGAAAGCGAGTTTCAACAAGGTAAATGTTCTCTTCAGGTAAGAAATCATCAATGGGTACGTCATCTTCTATCCTGATCCTTGAGAGATGATCAGCTACTCCATTTTCAACTCCTTTCTTGTCTTTAACTTCTATGTCGAACTCTTGAAGAAGTAGAATCCATCTGAGCAATCTTGGCTTTGCATCCTTCTTCTGCATCAAGTACTTCAATGCAGAATGATCAGTGTGAACAATCACCTTTGAGCCAACAAGATACTGGCGAAATTTCTCAAAGGCAAAGACCACATCTAGCAATTCCTTCTCCGTAGTTGCATAGTTCTTTTGAGCATCATCCAACGTTCTGCTGGCATAGTAAATGGCGTGAAGCTTCTTGTCCTTCTTCAGTCCTAACGCTGCTCCTACTGCGAAGTCACTGGCATCACACATTACCTCGAAAGGTAAATCCCAGTCTGGAGGTTGAACAATTGGAGTACGCACTAAGGCTTGCTTGATCTGTTCGAAAGCTGAAAGGCATTATGCAGTGAACTCGAACTTCACGTGTTTGCAGAGAAGAGCAGTGAGTGGTCTCGCGATCTTGCTGAAATCCTTGATGAATCTTCTATAAAACCCAGCATGGCCAAGAAAAATCCTCACTGATTTCACAGAATCAGGTGCTTGCAAAGTCGTCATCACTTCAATCTTGGCGCGATCCACTGCGATTCCTTCAGCTGAAACCTTGTGTCCAAGTATAAACCCATCTGTGACCATGAAATGACACTTTTCCCAGTTCAGGACTTAGTGTTTCTCTTCACATCTCCGCAGTACAGCACACAAGTTCTCCAAACAGTCTTTAGAAGATGACCCATAAACAGAAAAATCATCCATAAAGACCTCCATGAACTTCTCTATCATATCCGTGAAGATGGACATCATGCATCTCTGGAAGGTCGCAGGAGCATTACAAAGTCCAAATGGCATTCTGTGATATGCAAATGTGCCATAGGGACATGTAAAAGTGGTATTCTCCTGATCATCTGGATGGATAGGAATCTGGAAGAACCCTGAATAGCCATCAAGGAAGCAGTAGTAAGGATGATTCGCCAATCTCTCCAGCATCTGATCTATGAAAGGCAAAGGAAAGTGATCCTTTCTGGTCGCGGCATTCAGCTTCCTGTAGTCAATGCACATCCTGTGTCCAGTCACAGTCCTTGTAGGAATCAGCTTGTTCTTCTCATTCTTCACCACTGTGACTCCCCTTTCTTAGGAACCACGTGAACCGGACTGACCCAAGCACTGTCTGAAATGGGGTAGATGATCCCAGCTTCCAATAGCTTCATGATCTCCTTCTTGACAACTACCTTCAGGTTCGGATTCAGCCTCCTTTGATGTTCAATCGATGACTTAATCTCATCTTCAAGGTAAATCCTATGCATGCACAAGTCTGGTGAGATACCTGAAATGTCATCAAGAGAATAGCCAAGAGCTTTGCGATACTTGCGCAGCTTGCTTAGCAATAAAGTGAGCTCTGCGTTGTTTAAGGAAGCATTTACAATGACAGGATAAGTTGAATTAGGACCAAGAAATGCGTACCTTAGCCCGGCAAGGAGCTGTTTAAGCTCAACTTTAGGTGCTTTGGCCTCGCTCCAATCGCCAAGTGTTGCGTTTTTGGCTGATTTCGCAGGGTGTTGATCGACACTAGTAGGTGTCAATCAACACTAGTAGGTGTCGATCGACACAAGTCCTCTTGGGCGACTAGCTGCAGCACTTGCTCACTAGCATCCAGCATTTTTGTGTAACCTGCAGCTGCATCGTCCAAGTGCTCAATGTCCTTTGTAGAAGTCGTCAATGCTCGTTCCAAAGGGTCAGTAGGATGGTCCTCTTGGAAAATCTCTTCAGCAAGGTTGGTGAGAGAATCGACATAGAAGGTCTGTCCATCAATCGTGGGTCTCTTCATCAGCTTCTCCATGTCGAAATTCATCACCAAATCACCAATGTTCATCGCAATCCTCTCCTTCCTCATGTCGATGATGGCTCCAGCTGTAGCCAAGAATGGTCTACCAAGTATGAGAGGGTCTTTGGGTTCCTCATCATAAGCTAATACCACAAAATCTGTAGGAATCAAACAATCTCCTACTTTGATAGGAACATCTTCCAAGACACCTTCAGGGATCCTGACATAACAATCAGCAAGGACTAAGGAGATTCTGGTGGCCTTGAAGTCTGTCATATCCAGCCTAAGAGCAACTGAAAGAAGCATCAAGTTTACACTTGAACCCAAGTCGCATAGAGATCTCCCAAACTTGTCTGAAAAGATGGAGCAATCAAGAACAAAGCTTCCTGGATCGGAGAGTTTCTCTGGTAGCCTGTTCTGAATGACAGCACTAACTTGCTCTGATATCATCATTACTCCTTCCTCCATATCCATGTTCTTGGTCATCATCCACTTCAGGTATCTCTTTATCACTAGAGTAGTTCTAATGACATCCATCAAAGGAATTTCAACCACTAGTCTGTCCATGATAGCCTTGCATCTAGCGTCCAGTAGCTACTTCTTAGACTTCTTTGGTATCAAGGGGGAAGGAATCTTCGGTTTGTAGACCCTTTCTTCTGCAACCTTCGTTGTTCCGAGCTGATCTAGTGTTGTTCGTGAGGGGTGTCGATCGACACTCTCCTGGTGTCGATCGACACTCTCCTGGTGTCGATCGACACTCCCCTGGTGTCGATCGACACTTGCCTTTGGTGTCGATCGACACTTGCCTTTGGTGTCGATGGACACTTGTCTTTGGTGTCGATTCCTTTGTGTCGAGCTTGCTCGATTCGTCTGGCTTCTCCTTGGGTGTCGATCGACACTCAGTAGTGTCTATCGACACTGGCTCCGCAGCGTCTTCTACATCTTCGAGCTCCTCGAATTCTTTAGTGTTTAGCCTTCTGTTCTGCACAGGTTGAAGGTTCTTCCCACTCCTCAATGTGACAGCATTCACATGGCGTTTGGGATTGGTATCTGTCTTCCCTGGAAGGAATCCTTCTTGCCTGTTTACAGCTTCTGCGGTTTGAGCAACTTGAACATCCAGCTTCTTCGTGTGAGAGTTTATGTTCTCAACCTTTCCATTCAGGTCTTGATACAGCGAATCAATCTTGCCATTGAAATTCACTGTTAACTTCTGCTGTCCCTCCAAAAGTTGCTCTAGCATAACCTCCATTTTGTTGTCTTTTGCAGGAGGCTTTTGGTAAGAGGAGTTTCCATAGCTCCTTTGGTAATTGTTGTTCTGGAATGGGAGCTTTTAAGTATAACCTGAAGAGTTTTGATTCCCTGTAAAGGAGCTCTTGTGATAATTTCCATTGAAAGTCCTATTCCCCTGCTGATTCCCAAACCTCTGGCTTTGAAAGCCACCTCCATTGATGTAGTTGACATCCTCTTCTTCGTATCCTTCATCTGGTTCGAATGTCTCCACTTCATTAGCAAAGTGGACTTGCTTCTTCCCCACCAAGAGATCCAGCTTCCTGTTTACCTAAGCAATTTTCCTTCCACCAGTTACTCCGGCGTGTTGTCTTCTTTCGAAGTCTGCGTTCTTGGTGCTGTTGCAAGAGGACAAATTCTCTAAAAGCACCATTGCGTCTCTTGGGTATTTGGTGTTGAAGTTGTTATTGCTTGCTGCGTCTAAGGACATCTGATACCTCCAATCAATCATGCGGTAGAAGATACAAAGGAGATGTGGTTCGCTGAAACCGTGGTGTGGGCAGTCCCTCTGGTACGCCTTGAATCTCACCCAAGAAGCTTTGAATGTTTCAGTGGGTCCTTGGGAGAATGTAGTGATCTTCGTCCTCAGCTCTTCTGATCTCGCGTCATCAAAGAAATTGCATAAGAATGCATTCTTTGTCTCTTCCCAAGTGGTTAGTGAGCCTGGATCCAACTGTTTCAGCCAGTAGGATGCATCTCCAGCAAGCGAGTAAGGGAAGAGCTTGCCGAAAAGATAGTCGTAGGTCAATCCATTGGCCTTGATGCTTGAAGCTAAATCTTTGAATCTCTCAATATGATCCATAGGATGCTCATTAGGAAGACCATGGAAGGGATGCTGATACAAGCGTTTTTATTCTTGCAAGCAATTCCTCAATTGCTCATGTCATTGCAATATTTGAGGTATCAATCCATCTTGGGAGATTTTTTGTACTAAGAATACAAAGCTAAGTCTAAGCTAAGCAAAATGGGTAAATTGAAGTCTCGAACAAGTAACAAAAGCAAACTACAACTTAAAAGGATGCTACTAAAGCACTAACTATGAAATTAATCCTTAATTGAAGCTAATCAAGAAACTAAGCAAGGATTACTACTAAGCAAGATTATCAATTATACTAAATCGAAACCTAGGGATGGAATCATTGATTTGGGAATTTAAAGGAACATTCTTGCAATCATTTAAGCTACTAATCAAGCAAACTCTATACCTAGAACTCTTAATCAAGATAAGACCATGATGTGTGGCTCAAATCCCTTTGTTAATTACCCTAATGAACTAATGATGTGTTAGCATTAGGATAATCAACAAGCATTAATAACAAGTCTAAATGGTATGATAAACACTCTAAACATCTAATGTCTTAGGCTAGAATATGTAAATCTCTTATTAAGTTGGTTCAAGCATTTCATCAAACACTTGGTGGGTGGATGAAATGCCTAAGATCCCAAAATGGCAAAGATTAGCCATTTGGCATTAAGAACTACTTAATAAGAAGAGATTAGGAAGAATCTATCCTAGATTGCAAGATTGAACCAATAAAATTCCCTAAATCTAACCCATCCCTAAGTTCCTAAGGAAACTACTCACTAATCATGTTTAAGCCCATCAAATCAAAGATTAGAGAAAGACTAAACATAATTAGAGAAGATAAACAAGAAATCTAAGATGGAAATTGCATTAAGATCAAATCCAAAGCATAAACATAGAATTTGCCAAAAGTGGCTCAAAGGTTCTTGACAAGACTAATTAGAAAAAGACTTAGAATAAAAATTAGGTTTTAAGAGTATTTATAGGGGGACTCATGCAAAAGAAGAAAAAGAGTTCGTCTGGGGTTGGATCGACGAGCTCGTCGATCTGCTTCGTCGATCCAACGCCCAAAATAAAACGGATCGATGACTCATCGATCTTCTTCGTCGATCCGTGCTCTTGGTCGTGGCTTCTGGTTCGGCCTGGTACGTCGATCTGGCTCGTCGATCTTGCGTCCTGAGATTTTGGATCGACGAGCCTACGTCGATCCATCTCGTCGATCCGTGCTCCTGACATTATGGATCGACGAGGCAACGTCGATCTGGCTCACCGATCTGTGCTCCTGGAATTATGGATCGACGAGCTTCACCGATCCATCTCGTCGATCTGCTGCCAGAAGCCTTCTTCTTCATCCTTTTGTTGCTTCTTGTCCCTCCAAGTGACATGCATCATTCTCCAAGTGCATCCTCAACTCCCAAGCGTCCTTTTCACCTAATAAGGTCCCAAAACATGCAAAGAACATGCAAAACATGCAAGAACCATGCAAGAACACTCTAGGACTCTAAATGATCAAATGCAACACTATAATGCTATATTAGACTCTAAAATGATGATAAATCTACACTATATGGATGCTAAAATGATGCAAAATATACACTTATCAACTCCCCCAAACTTGCCTTTTGCTTGTCCACAAGCAAATAAAACACAAGCTAGGAGAGAGGTTTGAAAGTGGGGACTCATATCCAAAGGTGCTTAGCAAATGAATCAATTCAATGGTCCTAGTTACTAGTTCTAGGATGCTCTCTATGCAAACTTCTACTCCAAAAGGTCTAGCCATACCCATACTCATTCAAATGAACCCAAGCCTTAACCTACACAAGCATTCATTTTCACCAACTCTTTAACATTCATTAAGTTGTAACCATGGATCATGAATCATACATTGCTAGAAAACTTGTTTGGTTTTTGGGGTATGGTTTTGAGATAAAAATGATCTCAACTTCTTGGGGTTCCATTGCAAGGGATCTCTCTATGAACATGTGAACTTTGGCAAAATGCTAAGAGTAAAAAGCAACCTATGCATACAAGGACAAACTTCCATCTACCCTTTGTAACATAATTGTTCTTACTCTCATTTTTTTTTTTTTTTAAGCTCACTCACCAAATCCACCCTAAGCTACCCATTACAAGGCAATTTGCCAAACCCATAAGCTCAAACCACTTTCTCCCTTTCCTTCTTTCAAATACTTGGGGAAAACATCTTCTACAACCACAAGTGTTGGCACACTTTTACTTCAAGCTCTTTCTCTTTTCAATTACAACTTGCTATCCTCTTTTCATAACAACTTAGCCATATTTTTTTTTTTTTCTTGGCTCTCTTACTTAACTTTTCTAGAGGATTTCTTTCTCTTCTTAATACTTAGAGCATAATATACATTGCCAACACTTGTTCCAAATATTTTCGTTTTCCCCCTTTCACCACCACAACTACACCCAAATCTCTTGTTCCATATCAAATATCAAATCAAAATCCCACCCAAGAATCCTATCCTATCACCTAGCTCATTGTTTGCGAGCTAGCTACATGAAAACCTATCCTTGTCGCTCTTAACTCAACACTTTTTGCTAAGTTCACAAGATGAAAAAGGCCTAATGCACTCAATAAGGAAGAGGTTTCAAAGGAAGCTTAGTTTGGGAAATTCGTTTTCAACCGCTCTAAAGATGAGAGTCGGCTATTTGGGCTAACAAGAGTGGTAAAAGGAAAGAAGATAACCCAAATATGTATATGGTATCCACAAATTCTCTAGCAATGCATAACCATGATAATTACTTGTCAGTATTAGGTTCAAGTTCATTAGAGTTGGTTGCTATTCAAAGCTTGCTTCAATTAAAACTTAAGTTGCAAATGGTGAGGTCCAAGTAGGGTTCAACTTTAACTTTCAAAGTTTACACACAAAGCATCAAACAACTAATAACTAGGGCCTTGAACTAATTCATGAGTTAAACACCTTACAAGGAAAAATCATCATTGTCCCCTATGCAAGTATGCAATCCTATATGAAAGCTAGACTCAATCCTACTTATTTCACAAATGCAAATGCAACTATATGCTATTTTTTTTTTAAATTTTTGAAATTTTTTTCATTATTTTTTTTTTTTTTTTGATTTTCTATGCCTTAGATGTATGCATGAGGCTCAATATGCATGAGAAAGAAAAATAAGATTCACAAAACACAAAGTTAAATACCATACTCCCCCAAACTTAAATTACACAGTCTCTTGTGTAATCCAAGCTTGGAGAAGACTTCAACAATGCAAAACACAAAGAAAACAAAAGCTAGATGGTATTTACAATGGTTAGATTTGGTACCTTGTTTAAAAACGCATGGAGGAGGAGGAGGATGACTCCATGGAGTAGGATGGATTGCTTGATTGTGGAGTGGGGGATCTCATGACTCTCTTCCTGCGCCTTCTAGTCTCATGGGAGGAGGGGCGTGGCTCATCTTCACCTCTTGGCTCACTAGGAACTCCTTGGAAGGAGTGGCGCCTTTCTTCCATATGGCTATCTCCCTCTTGATCGTCACCTTGATCTCCTTGATGCCTTGAAGATGGGACTCCTTCACTCTTGGCTGTGAGGAACTTGATTTGCTTCCCCATGTCCTTGACAGTTTTCACAAGCTTCCTTATGGTTTTGTCTTGCCACTTGTTCCACCTTTGAAGAAGCTTGATGTGCTCATGAGCCTTTCTTGAAGGCTCTCCTTGGTTTGTGCTCTCATAGGGGTCAAAGAAGTACCTCTCACTACCATAGGTGGGAGGCGCTTGGTATGGCTCATGAGTAGTGTCCCAATAGGCCATGGGGAAAGTCTCAATGTCCTCAAGCTGATCATCAGTTGGAGTGAAAGCTGCATTTGCCCTCTCCCTTAGTGTGGTGAGATGAATGCATGGTAGCTTGATTGTAGCTTGCTTTAGCAACTCCATATTGAACTTGTACCTGAAGCTCTTTCCCTCTTTCACCAAAAAATGACCCTTGATGAGGTAGGAAGAGTCTATGTATTGCTCATCAGCCGTGGGTTCTCCTAGTTTGACGCCCACTTCTTCAAGGATGGGAGTGATCATGCCCCCAATGGCTAGATGGTGGCTATCCTTCTTCTTAGCTATAGCCTTGCTGTGATAACTCTCTGCATGGGCAACCCAAATCTGAACCAAGCCATTCCCGGTAGAGTCACCTCGCATCTCATAGTCATAGAGGTAGCGGATTATTCCCTTAAGCCCAACATCTAACATCTCCCACTCTTCAGCTGCTACTGTCACAGCCTCCTTCTTGGCAAAGAAAGTGTGAGCTAGTACCTTGTGTGCATAGCGAATTGCTGGGTGTCGGATGAGTTTGCTCTTAACTTTCCCGGTCTTGTAAGTCCCACTGCCAAGCAGACTCCAAAGCCTTTCCAATTCTAGCTTCTGAACATTCAATCTCGAACCAGGCCCTCTCCCATCATCAAAGCCAAGTACATCGCCAAGCTTCTTGAAGCTCATCTTGTAGGACTTGTTGTGAACTCGGAATTTGATGAATCCGAACCCATCCTTTTCGGGATCAATGCCAGCTGAGCTTGATGTTATCACCTTTAAAGTTGAGAGGAATTGGCATGTCTCCTCTTGGTGGCTTGGGTAAGAGCGGTTGAACCATCTTTCACACCCCAAGTTTCTGAAAATTTCTGTTACATCCTCCAAGAGACCCAGCTCCTCAAGCAGCTCATGATCCGGATATTTAGTCCCCTTGAAAGGCATCTCCATGAGGGACTTGTAGATGGATGAAGGAGTAGGATTTGATGCCACGGATTTCTCAGCTTTCTTTTGCTTGGCCTTCTCCTTGCTAACATCTCCCTTGCTAGACAGCTTTCTCACAACCGGAGGACTCTCTTCAGGAGCTTCTTCTTCCACCACAGGCCTCTTGCCTTCCTTCTTGCTAGCATCACCTCTTGTTCTCCCCATGTATCACCTATAAAACCAAAAATCTTGGAGAAGAGTGAGCATCATAGAAATTTGAAATTCTTGCAAGCAACAAACATGTAAGCCTAGAAATTACATGGAGGCTACAAGAATTTTAAAACTCTATGGCAATTGAGGTGGAGCAAGAAACAATCCCAACTCAAATTCTCTCTTAGCAAACAAGGATTTTAACAAGGAATTTCAAAATTAAGCTTCCTCTAGGTGATCAAGAGTTAAAATTCAATAGGATTCTAGCCTAATTACATATATAGCATTGGAAAACTAGTTTAGAGAAACCAAATTCCAAAATTTTGAACATCACTTAGGCTAAAATTTGGATTTTCGCAACCCATTGAAAATCTAGAGAAATTTTTTTCAAAAACCCAAATTTTCCATGTAAATCCTTGAAAAACTTCATCAATCATTACCCATAACAATACTCAACTATACCCAACTCAATTAACTCATTCAAAGCCTATCTATCAATCCAAATTCCCAATTCATTCTTAAGGAGAAATTCAAGAGTAAGTAGAAGGATAAGATGACAAACCTTGTTTCCTTGCAAAGGTATGGCCGAAATTCACTAAGAAATAGAGATTAGCCAACAATTTCGAAAATTATGCACTTGGAATCAAAGATTTTGATTGAGAATTGAGAGAGAAAGGAGAAAAACTATTTCTTGTTCTTAGGTTTTTATGAAATCGCGAGTTATGAGAGAGACAAGGGGGAAGAAGGCTTTTAAATTTTGAAATTCGGTTCAGAATAAGTGGAAGAAGTCAACATTAAACCGGTCAAAGGAAGGGAAAAAGTCAAGCAAACCTGAGTTTTTTTTTAAAAATGGATCGACGTGGTCGTCGATCCATGTCGTCGATCTATATTTTTTTTAAAGATGGATCGACGTCCTTCGTCGATCTAGTTGGCCGATCCGTGCTCCTGGATTTTTAGATCGACGAACCATCGTCGATCCATGTCACCGATCTTACGCCCTGGACTTTTGGATCGACGAACCCTCGTCGATCTGCTTGATCGATTTAGCCCTCTGGAGAAATGGATCGACGAGTCTCATCGATCCTCGTCGTCGATCCATTTTCAGAAACCTTCTCCACACTTTTCTCTTCAAGTTTAGATCCCCTATGCTTAACCTGAAACTTACACAAACTCAAAGAAACATAATCATAGTACTAAACAAGAATATATACATAAAGATAACCATGGGAATGCCTCCCAAGTGCGCTTGTTTAAAGTCTCTAGCTTGACTTTTCAAACCTTCTTAGGCATTGGGAGATGAATGGAGTGGAAGTGAAGTTCCTACTCCCTTCTTGATGAACCTGGTGTTAGCTCCAATGTCAGGCGCTTTCTTCTTGTTCTTCTTAGACCCTTTCCTTGCTTGCCTTGGTAGCTCAACCATATGTTCCACCACATTCACTCCATCAAACATAGCTTGAAGACATTCACCATCAAAGCTTGACCCATCATACTCATTGTGGTCCATGGTGTCCTTATCCTCCAGCATCGCACAAGTGAATCCCATCAGCTCCTTTGTAAATGGTGGTTTCTCATCAATTTCCATGGTAGCACATGTGATTGTGCCACAAGAACCGAAGGTAGAAGGCTTCATGGGATAGAAGACTTTGTCATTCACACTCTTGAGAATCACCCTCTTGTTGGCGAAATCAATGCTTGCTCCAACTGTATTTAGGAAGGGAGTTCCTAGGAGTAGAGGCAGCCTCGTTGCTTGAACCATTTCCATGACTATGAAGTCAGTTGGAACAAGACACTCACCAATCTTCAATGGATAATCCTCTACAAGGCCCATTGGTTGCCTTGAGGAAGCATCAACAAAAGTGATAGGTGATGGATACTTCTTTAGGTTTGTAATCCCAAGGCTCTTTGACAACTCTAGGGACATCACATTGACACTTGATCCCGAATCACATAAAGCTTCATCAATCTTCAAGTTCCCAAGAGAGCAAGAAATCAAAAATTTTCCGGGATTACCGAGCTTTGGAATAGTCTTGGGCGCATCCTTTGTTGTGCTTGGTGGATCAAGGCTTTTCATCAGCTCTTCTACTTCTTCCCTATTAGCTAGCAAGTCTTTGATGAACCTTAGTTGATCCTTGACTTGAGACAAACTCTCCCCCTTGGGCAAAGGTACACCAACTTTCTCCATACTTCCTCTAAAGCTTGAGAGCTCTTTCTTTTGTGCCTTAGTCAAAATTCGCTCAGGGTATGGGAGTGGTGGCTTATAGATAAGGAGATCACAAGCTCTTTCTTCACTCTTCTTGGCCACTTCTCTTGCATTCCCCTCAACTCTTGCCTTTGTAGAAGTCTTGGCTTCATCAAACGCTTCTTTACCAACTTTTGTAGCAATAACCATGGAGTCATTTTGAATGGTTACCTCCCCAACTTGAACTTCAATGTCCTCATTGAATGTAGATGTATCACAAGGATCCTCAAATAGGTGTTCAAACTCTTGCACAACAAGCTCATATTCATCCGCATCAATAGTGGAGATAGTATTGCAATACTCCTTTGGGTTAGATTCGGGTTTACCCGGTAAAGTGCCTTGAGAATTGGAGCTAGAAGCTTTGCCTTTCTCTAATTGCTTGAACTTTTGTTGGAGACCTCCTATTTGAGTAGCAAGCTCATTGAGTGAAGAATCCATTCTTGTATTAATTTCAGCAATTTTCTTACCCATGTTAGCATCATTGTGAGCTTGACCTTGGAGTATTTGTTGAAGCATGAGCTGAACATTGTCTTGTGGAGGGTTGTACTCTTGACCTCCATAGTTGCCTTGGTTTCTTCCTTGGTAGTTTGAGTTGGAAGCATAGCCCTTTTGTTGGTTGTTGTAAGGTACAAAAGGCTTGTTTTGAGTGGCTTGTGGAGGGTAGACTTGGTCTTGGGGGTTAGCAACATTATTACTTCTATAAGAGAGATTGTTGTTTCCCTTATAGTTGTTGTTGTAGTTGTTGTTGTAACCTCCTTGGCCAGACACGAAATTGACCACTTCTTCACACTCTTGAGCCCTAGCTTCATCATCACATTCCTCTTGATACTCACCAACAAAATGAACATGCCTTTGGTTGGAGGTCATGAGCTTATCCATCTTTTCATGGAGAGACTTTATCTCCTTCTTTGTAGATTCATACTCACTTCCCCTTGGAGCTCTATCATAATCCTCATTATAATTACCATCACTCAAGGCAAGATTCTCCACAAGCTCTAGACCATCATCGACTTCTTTTCCTAAGAAGTTCCCATTACTAGCTGTATCAAGAAGCATCCTTATCTTAGGTAGAACACCTCTATAGATGGTGCTTAGTAGAGACTCTTGTGAGAAGCCATGATGAGGGCATTGCATTGTGTAGCCCTTGAATCTTTCCCAAGCTTCATTGAAGGACTCATTGTGCTTTTGGGTGAAGCTAGAGATCTCATTCCTTATCTTAGCTGTCCTAGAGTTAGAGAAAAACTTAGATAGGAAAGCTTCCTTGCATTCATCCCAAGTAGTGATATTACCTTGAGGCAAAGTTTTCTCCCATTGCCTTGCTCTATCCCCAAGAGAGAAGGGAAAGAGTCTTAGTTTGAAGGCATCTTCACTCACACCATTCATCTTGAATAAGCCACAAACTCTATCAAAGTTGTCCAAGTGATCTAGAGGATCCTCCATTGGCAACCCATGAAATTTGTCTTGTTGAACCATAGAGATGAAAGCTGGCTTCACTTCAAAGGTATTGTTTTGAACCGGTGGAGGTTGAATGCCATATCGATTTTGGTGAATGTTTGGAGCATCACCAGCCCCTATAGTCCTCCCTTGTCTAGGCGCATGCAAGGGGTTTCCATTGCCCCTTGGTGCTTGCTCATGCGCCATGTTCATAGGAGGAGCTTGATCTCCTTGTTGTTCTTCCATTCTCAACCTTTCTAGCCTTGTAGTTTCCCTCTTTGCAAGTCTAGCAACCCTTTCCAATTGATCAATCTCTTGAAATCCTTGGAAGTTGTCCCCTTTTGACCTCAAATGCATGCAAGAGAAACTGAAATTTAGAAAAGTGGAAGGTCAATAAACACAAAAGTAATACGTAGTCTAAGACAAAACTCAAATCTTAATGACCAATCAATCCCAATATGGCAACGGCGCCAAATTGATACAAGCGTTTTTATACTTGCAAGCAATTCCTCAATTGCTCATGTCATTGCAATATTTGAGGTATCAATCCATCTTGGGAGATTGGTTGCACTAAGAATACAAAGCTAAGTCTAAGCTAAGCAAAATGGGTAAATTGAAGTCTCGAACAAGTAACAAAAGCAAACTACAACTTAAAAGGATGCTACTAAAGCACTAACTATGAAATTAACCCTTAATTGAAGCTAATCAAGAAACTAAGCAAGGATTACTACTAAGCAAGATTATCAATTATACTAAATCGAAACCTAGGGATGGAATCATTGATTTGGGAATTTAAAGGAACATTCTTGCAATCATTTAAGCTACTAATCAAGCAAACTCTATACGTAGAACTCTAAATCAAGATAAGACCATGATGTGTGGCTCAAATCCCTTTGTTAATTACCCTAATGAACTAATGATGTGTTAGCATTAGGATAATCAACAAGCATTAATAACAAGTCTAAATGGTATGATAAACACTCTAAACATCTAATGTCTTAGGCTAGAATATGTAAATCTCTTATTAAGTTGGTTCAAGCATTTCATCAAACTCTTGGTGGGTGGATGAAATGCCTAAGATCCCAAAATGGCAAAGATTAGCCATTTGGCATTAAGAACTACTTAATAAGAAGAGATTAGGAAGAATCTATCCTAGATTGCAAGAATGAACCAATAAAATTCCCTAAATCTAACCCATCCCTAAGTTCCTAAGGAAACTACTCACTAATCATGATTAAGCCCATCAAATCAAAGAGAGAAGATAAGCAAAACATGATTAGAGAAGAAATAAACAAGAAATCTAAAAGGGATATTGCATTAACTCAAAATCCAAAGCATAAACAAAGCATATGCCCAAAGTGGCTAAAAGTTTAGACTAAGAACAATAAGAAAAAGACTTAGAATAAAAATTAGGTCTAAAGAGTATTTATAGGGGGACCCATGCAAAAGAAGAAAAAGAGTTCGTCTGGTGATGGATCGACGTGCTCGTCGATCTGTTTCGTCGATCCATCACCAAAAATAAAACGGATCGACAACTCGTCGATCTTCTTCGTCGATCCGTGCTCTTGGACACGGCTTCTGGTTCGGCGTGTTACGTCGATCTGGCTCGTCGATCTGGCGTCCTGGAAATTTGGATCGACGAGCCTACGTCGATCCGTCTCGTCGATCCGTGCTCCTGGAAATCTGGATCGACGAGGTTACGTCGATCCATCTGGTCGATCTGCGCTCCTGGCCTTCTGGATCGGTGAGCTTCGTCGATCTGGTACGTCGATCTGCTGCCAGAAATCCTCTTCTTCATCTTCTTTGATGCTTCTTGTCCCTCCAAGTGACATGCATCATTCTCCAAGTGCATCCTCAACTCCCAAGCGTCCTTTTCACCTAATAAGGTCCCAAAACATGCAAAGAACATGCAAAACATGCAAGAACCATGCAAGAACACTCTAGGACTCTAAATGATCAAATGCAACACTATAATGCTATATTAGACTCTAAAATGATGATAAGTTTACACTATATGGATGCTAAAATGATGCAAAATATACACTTATCAGATGCTAAGCCACCAATGTGAAGTAAGCAGGCTTCATCTCAAAGTCATTCCTTTGGAATGCAGGAGGACGGATCGCAGCTCGCCAAGTGTTCTTCCACGTCCAGCTTCTGCAGGGGCGATTTGTATCGCTGGTTCAATGATGACGGCGCCAGCCTCATCAAGTCTCTGTCCTTGGGCATTTCTTCTATTGCCTTGTAGGTCGAATAGGTTGCCTTCTGCGTCGCGTACCACAACCACAGCCTCGGCCATTGTAGTCTGCGCAAGGTGTCGATCGATGCTTATTGTGTCGATCGATGCTGAGGTTGGGTGTCGATCGATGCTAGTTGTGTCGATCGACGCTCGGGAAGATTTGCGGTTTGCACGTTCCAAACGACCGAGCTCCTGGTTCAGTGCGACTAGTTCCTCTTCCTTGTTGCTTCTGGTACTGGGCATGCACCTGAAAGCAAAGATAAGAAACTAAATTAGTAACAAAAAATAAAAACAAAACCTTGATAGGGCTCAGGTTTTACCCTAATAGGCAGCTATTACTTCCTCGGCAACGGCGCCAAAAACTTGATAGGGCTCAGGTTTTACCCTAATAAAACTACTACAAGTGCACAACAAAAGCAATTGTAGTATAAGGGGTATCGAAATCCCAAGGGAAGTAGATGCTACGCTAAGGTTTCTAAATTCAGATTATGCTAGATCAATTATTGAATTTAAATAAACTAAACAATGCGAAATAAGTAAACAAGATTTATGCGGTGTAAGTTCAAGAGACAAAGACGCTAGGCAAGGGTAATTATCAGGATGAATCAGAGAATGCAGATATTATTTTGTCAGGAAATAATTAAGAATCGTCTAGAACTCGAAACGCTAATTTAAAACTAATCAACTCTCGTTGCAGAAGTTATCTATGCCTAAATTCCAGAAAACCAAATCTCTTTGCGAGTTCAAACAATTCAGACAAGCATTAATGTTCAGGTTCGATTTTGTTCACAAAATACCTAAACCAAATTTCTTTGCGAATAAATATTTTGCTCATCTATGATTAGGTCAGATTATCAATAATGCTCTCGCATCTATTAAACAACCTAAGGTTTGATTTATAAGTGATCAGTTTCAGAAATCAAGTTAAGCACAAATCAAGATGAAGATCCAATTGATTTTCCTAACAATAATAATAATTCTACAAACTCATCATTAACCCTAAATCACCCTAACCTAACTAGCAAACTACTCAGACATAGACATGAAAACACAAATCATGACTGAAATAAATTGCATTAAAGAAAAGAGAATGATACTGGGGTTCAAAAACTTCTCGGAAGAGTACATAATTATCTCCCCAAAAGCTCTGGATCTCTCTCTCTCTAAGTCTCAAAAACACAAAATTATGAAAAGGTATTCAAAGGTCTATGGCTAAACAATGCCTGAAAACTATTTATAGAAGGGGATTTTTCGTCCAGGGGCAGACTTGTAATTTCTTCAAACTTGCTCTCTTTCCTTTTTCTGATGGAAATCGCGAAACTTGGTCGGCCTTGTCTGGTGTCGATCGGCACTCTGCGCGTAAATCCACTCTCTTGACTTCATTACTTCAGCTGCTTCTCCAAAATGCTCCAAAAAGTGACAAAATCTCTCATTAAGCTCCAAATGCTCTCCATCCTGTAAAGACTCAAATAGGACTCGAAAACTAACAAAAGACTATATAAAAACACTTATATCATGGTCCAAAAACAGGTAAAAACCATGATATATCACAGTCGAACCTCACTCGACTCACCACATATTTACCTGGGCCATCCCATGACCCATCCGACCATAATTTGAATTCCTGGACGCGGATGCTACAATTCTCCCCCACTTAGTTTGGATTCGTCCTCTAATCCGGTACTTCTTCAAGAAGATTCTCAAACCACTTCAGAAATCTTGTACCCATCTTCGCCATTAGAGTCCCAATCGACTTTAATCATCTTCACCACCTTACCACGCTTAACCTTCGGCCAACCACACGAATCGGTCTACCTTCCACGGCTAGATCCTCTTGCAAGTCCGGCGGTGGTTCGACTATAATATTCTCACGTTCAGTCATGTGATTCCTCCGCTGTGACACGTGAAACACATCGTGGTACGTACTCATCTCAGGCGGTAAGTCCAACTTATACGCCACTGCCCCAATCCTTTCCAAAATCTGGTATGGTCCCATGTACCTCGGATTTAACTTAGCATCAAATGTTGCTCGGGTTTTCCCTTTATAGGTCATAGCTTTCAAATAAACCATATCGCCCACACTGAACTCCAAGTCCTTACGGCACTTATCGGCATAACTTTTTTGTCGGTCTTGAGAATCTTTTCCGTAGTCTCCTTGACTATTGCAGCTCCTAACTCACTCCGCTCCCCCACTTGGGTCCAAATGAACGGTGTCATGCACGGCCGTCCGTACAACGCCTCATACGGAGACATCTCAATGCTCCTTTGAAAACTATTGTTATAGGCAAACTCAACCAACGATAGATAACTATCCCAATTACCACCCCAATCCAATACACACGCTCTCAGCATGTCCTCTAACGTCCTAATGGTTCTCTCAGACTGACCATCCGTTTCCGGATGATACACTATCTCCAGGTTGTAGTCAGCGACTAACTCCATCCATCTCCGTTGCCTCAAATTCAATTCGGGTTGAGTGAAGATATACTTCAAACTCTTATGATCCGTAAACACCTGGACCTTCCCACCGTACAAGTAAGATCGCCATATCTTTAAGGCAAAGACTACAGCCGCCAAATCCAATTCATGCGTAGGATAATTCACCTCATGCTTCCTTAGCTACCTTGTCGCATATGCAATCATGTTCCCATGCTGCATTAGGACACAACCTTGTCCCTTCCCACAAGCATCTGTGTACACCACATAAGGTTCGTCCGGCTCAGGTAAAGCCAACAGTGGTGCACTCGTAAGCATTCCTTTCAACTTCAAGATACACTCCTTACACTTAGTTGTCCATATGAATTCAACATCCTTACCAGTCCGACGTGCCATCGGCTGAGCCATACTTGCAAAATCTTTAACAAAACACATATAGTAGCCAGCCAATCCTAGAAAACTTCTTATTTATGTGGCATACTTAGGTCGCGGCCAACCCGCTATGGCTTCAATCTTTTCAGGAACCACAAACACTCCCTGGTCCGAAACAATGTGACCCAAGAACCCAATGTGTCGTTGCCAAAAGCTACACTTGCTCAACTTGGCAAAAAACTTTTGTTCACGCAACTTCCCTAGAACAATCCTTAAATGCTTCTCATTCTCTTCCGGATTCTTTGAGTATAATAAGATATCGTCTATCAAAATAATCACAAATTCATCCAAGTATTCTCTGAACACGCCATTCATCAACTTCATGAATGCAGCTAGCGCATTTGCCAAGTCAAACGGCATGACAACAAACTCGTAATGACCATACCTCGTCCGTAAGGCAGTCTTCCGAATGTCTGGTTCTACTATGGGTATTTGATGGTACCCCTAAGCCAAATCAATCATTGAGAACCAAGTAGCACTCCGTAGTTGGTCCATCAACTCGTCTATACTTGGAAGTGAATACTTGTTCTTCACCGTAACCCGGTTCAATCCTCGGTAGTCGATGCAAAGCCTGAAGCTTCCATCCTTCTTCTTTACGAACAGAACAGCTGCGCCCCATGGTGAACTACTTGGCCTTACAAATCCTTTGTCCAAAATATCCGCCAGTTGCTTCTTTAGTTCAGCCATCTCGGCTGGAGCCATATGGTAAGGTGCCTTAGACACTGGAGCGGTTCAAGGCTCAAGTTCAATCGTGAACGGATCTGAACGAGCCGGTGGCATCCCAGACAAAGCTTTAAAAATTTCCTCAAACTCTTGCACCACTTGAATCTTCCCTAATTGCACGTCTGGTCCAACCTCAGCCGTAGATATCGTTGCTAGATATGCCTCACACCCTTTCTCTAACATCTTCTTTGCTTGTGTTGCTGACACAACCAAGCTACAAGAAGTCGGTATAATCCCTTGGTAAACTAGAACTTCTCCATGTTTCTCGAACTTCACCCTTCCCCGGTGACAATCCAAATGCGCTTTGTGCTTACCGAGCCAATCCATTCCAATAATGACATCGTAAGACTTAACCTCGCAATTAATAAGTCTGCTGGCATATTGACTTCGCCAACCAAGACTGAAATGTTTCCAACCATCCCTATTGAGAACATCACTTGGCCTCCAGCCGCTCTCACTAGTCCGAGTTCTTCTCCGGGTTCCTACTGGAATCCCCCTTTTCCAATCATCCATGGGTTAACCAAACAATGACTCGCTCCGGAGTCAAACAGAACATGGGTTTCCACCTCACCCATTAATAAGGTCCCTACATACAATCCTTAGAATGTTAAAACACTTAACAAAACACGCAGACATACAAAACTCATTAAACCGTAAGTACTAAAACATACCGGTGATCGGTCGAGCAGTGGTCGGATCTCCGATCCCTTCCGCGGTCGCGGTATACACCCTCGGCAAGATGGCCTGCCTCTTAGCCAGTGGCACCAGTCCATCTCCTGCATGCTTAGGCCGAGCAGCCACTTGCCCAGTTGCCCCCGACTTTAGACAATTGCGCTTGTAGTATACCGGCTCTCCACAAACAAAGCACACTAGAGTCGCACTATCTCCATCCGCCACTCTCACTATCCTCGTCCCTGGCTCATGACACTCATAAATCTTATGGTTCGGACTACCACAACGAAAACACGATCGAAACGTCCGCTTACACACATCCGCGTGCATCTTCCTGCAAGTTCTGCACACGCTAAGGTTTCCACTTGACTTTGATTTAACACTCTTCCCAAACTTGCGGTTTTGTCCCCCAGACGCTTGACCACTCTTGGCCCCTAACACCACGATTCCAGCCTTAGACAAAGCCTCCTCTGCTTGTCTAGACTCCAATACTGCCGCCTTCTCAACCAAATATGGGACCGTTGCAAAGTCACACACTAAACACCCGTTACCCAGCTCAACCCTTAGTACACTCATAAACCTCCGGATCAGCTTATCCTCAGTATCGTACTCACGTCCCAAGTACTTACGTAACTGGTTGAACTCAGTCTCCTACTGCCGAACCGTCTTGATCCCTTGGTGCAAATACAAAAACACAGCCTCCAACTAATTGTTGATAAGTAGATTTTTCTTGTTCTTAACAATTACTCAAGCTACTCATATCATTGTAATACTTGAGGATCAATCCATATGGAAATGGTTAAGACACTAGGAATGCATATAACTTCTTAATCTAAGCTAACAATAAGGTTTTGAGGTTTAGCTAACAACCTAAATGATCAAACAAAGCAAACAAAAGTTAGTAACACCTTAGTTAAGCAATGGATGCACTAATCAAGCAAATTAAAAGCTAAGTAACTACTAATCAAGATTATCAAATTACTAAAATGAATCCAAAAATGGGGTAATTAACCTATAGTGTTTCAAGAATCAATATTTGATGTCAATCAATAACATAATATGCTAATCCTTAAGCTTAGAACTCAAAAGCTAAACTAATCCACTTTCATGGCACTAATCCTTTCATTAATCATCCTATTCAAGATCAAACCTTTATTTGTGAAAAGGAAGCTAATAAGAGTTATGAAACAGTTCTAAATTGCAAATAAACACCCTAGACAATCACTTTCATGAGCTAGGAATGTAAATCCCTTGTTTAGTTGGTTGGGGAATTTCAACAAACATCGTGTGGGTGAAAAATTCCCTAACACTAAACAAGGAGAGAAATGAGAAGATCTAATCTTAAACATCAAGATTAACCCTTAAAACACCGTAGATCTAACCCATCCTTAGACCCTAATGAAACTACTCACTAACCATGATTAATCCCTTAAATCCTATGAAAGAATAGAGATAAACATGATTAGAGAGATAGAAGGTGAAAGATTAAAAGAGATAAGTACTAATTTGCATAAACTATAAAGAAATGTCTTACAAAATCACTTAGAAACCAAAAGGGAAGGTTTTCTAAGCTAGAACAAAAGATTAAAAGATACTAAGGAAAATTTAGGTCTTTTTCTATTTATAGTGAACAGTGGACGAACCGGGTCAACCCGGAACAAACCGGGTATTGACCCGGTTTTAGGCAAAAATTAGGCAGTATATCGAGCTTGCTAGGTCGACATGCAGCTCAATACGCTGCTAAAACTTTTCTTCAAGGAGTGTGTCGCGCTTAGTAGCTCGACACAAACGCCCGATACGCCATTGCTCGATCTTCGGCTGAGGTATGTATCGACCTTAGCAGTGCGACACAGATGCTCGATACGCTCCTTCCAAATCTCCGGGTGGCCTTTGTATCGACCTTAATAGTCCGATACGAATGCCCGATACGCTCGTCTCGTCCTTCCTGCCGGACCGTATCGACCTTGGTAGGTCGACACCAAGGTCGATACACTTCTAAAATTTGTCTGCTTCATGTTTGGCTTCGTTCTCTTCTTCTTCCTTGTCACCCAACTCTTCATAGAGGTCCTCCAAGCCTCCAAAGTACCTAATTAAGACTCAATATGCACAATATGCAACAACCTAAGCTAAAACTTGCTAACTCTAATATGAATGCAATTTGGACTAAAAGTAACTAAATGAATGCATAAATGGATGCAAAGCTATCTAAAATGAGTGCTAAAACATGCTAAATTATGAGTATTTCAACTCCCCTAAACTTGCCTTTTGCTTGCCCTCAAGCAAACAATCATGACAAATCTAAGAGAGAGGTTTAAAGGTGAGAGCTCAATATCCAAAAATGCCAACAAATACAATTAACTCAATGTCCTAGTTCTTAATTCTATGGTGCATTTGAATTCATCCTACTCCAAAAGAGTTAGCCATGCCCATCTCAACAATCAAATACACTAAGACCTCAATCTAGATATGCCTCCCTATCATGCCAACTCTTTAACATTCATTAAATTGCAAACCGTGGATCATGACAATGCAATGCAAGTGAATTCATTTGGCTAAGGGACTAGGCTTTGGCTTCCAATTCATGTGGCTTCCAATTCGCATAAGGGTTTCACTCAAAAGGATTAAACTTCATGCTTACAAGGCTAAACTCTCATCTACCCACAACGCTATCAATGGTCCTAAACACCTCTCATTCATTTTCTTTAAGGCTCACTCAACTCTCTAAAGCTACCCATTTTCCAAGGCTTTTTCTGCCTTGCTAAACCCCATGAATCTCATAAACCACTTCTTCTTCTTATAACACTTAAGGGGAAACTTCTTCAACCTTTAACTCATAGCCAATGGTGTGATCTTTTAACAACTTGAGCTAGCAAGAGAGTGGTAAAGTGAGTAAGAAAGCCCATGTATGTCTAATATCCATGAATTCACTTTCAATGCAAGGCATGGTAATTAAATGTCAAATTTTCGGTTCAAGTGACTAGAGTTGGATATCAATTTCAAGACCCTATTTCGACCAAAACCTAGTGGCAAGTGAAGTGGTCCAAGCATGGTTCTTCCTTACTTTCAAGATTTGTTCTAATGCAACAAAGAACTACTAACTAGGGCATTGAATTGATTACATGAGTTGAAATTTTACAAGGATTTGCTCATCATTGGTCCCAATGCATATGAATGTAATTCCTACATGCAATGCAACTAGACTCAATCCTGAAATGCAAATGCAACATCTAAATGAATTTCTTTTTTGAAAATTTTCAAAAATTTCAATTATTTTTGGTTTTTATATGCCTTAAGTGAATTCATGAGACTCAAAATGCATAAAGGAAAATAAGACTCACATAACACAATGTCAAATCTCTCAACCTCTCCCCCAAACTTAAATTACACAGTTCCTTGTGTAATAAAAGTCTAGAGGAGACCTCAATCAACATGACAATAAACACAAAATGAAAAGCTAAAAATAACATATGTATAAGGGAGGTAGAGGTACCTCAATTCTCGGAGAGGAGGAGGAGTAGGAGGACTGCGAGGATGAGTCTTATGGAAATCGGGATTGCAGACGTGCTTCCTAAGGGCATGTAGCACTCTTCTTCGGATGGTAGAAACTCCATGCTTTCAATACTACCCATTAGCTCCACAGTCGGGTTTGGGAATACACAGTCCTTTTTCCTGTTTTCTTTGTCGGTAAAGTGATGGGCGTATGTGCTCGGAGCTAGAGGAGGTCCGCAAAAACCCATGGCTCCCATGAAGTTGTGGTCCATGTAAGCCCAATCCATGCACTCCTCTAACAATTACAAGCCAACCCCGGCTTAGGTGAAAGTGGGGTGAGAAAATCTTCTGTGTAGATCGAGCACGGTCGAGACATCAATGCNCAAAGAAAAAAATTTGGTTCCAAGATTGTTTTACCTTGAAGATGAAATGGATAATGGACAGAAATGGATATGAAACTCAACGCAAGAACAAGAATTCGAGCTAATGGCACTTGAAATCACAAAATTCGCTTGAGAATAGATGAAAGGAGACAAAAATCGCGAGCTAGTGAAGAAATGGGGTTGTTCGCGATTTTGGGGAAGAAGAAGGAGGGCAACCCGGTTTAATTCGAGTGAATTAAACCGGTCAACCCCGTTGACTTACCTGGAAAAGGAGTGTATCGAGCTTAGTAGTTCGATACATAGCTCGATACACTTTCAGACACGAGTTTTAAGACTGTATCGAGCTTAGTAGCTCGATAAAAACGTCTGATACACAGGCTGAAGTTCCTCGGGTTGAGTTTGTATCGAGCTTGGTAGCTCGATACAAACGTCCGATACACCACCTCCGAGACTTCTGTGATAGTTGTATCGAGCTTAGTAGCTCGAGACGTAGCTCGATATATCGCCAAAAATTCTTTGGCAAGCTTATTCCCCTTGGCTCATCTTCCTTGATTCAAACTTGTCATCCACATACACTATAAAACACATTATTGAAATGAAAAGTGCATTATTTACAAAGATAACCATGGAAATTCTTCCCAAGTGGGCTTGTTTAACGTCTTTTAGCTCGACTTTTCAAACCCTTAGGCTTGTGGAGGATCGTGAAGGGGAATGGTCTTTGCCTCTTCAACTGTGCCACTGCCCAAGTACATCTTCAGCCTATGGCCGTTCACGGTAAACTCTCCACCCCCTTGACCAAAGAGTGTGATTGCTCCATAGGGCAAGACTTCCTTGATTGTGAAAGGGCCGGACCATCTAGACTTTAACTTTCCTGGGAACAACTTCAGCCGAGAGTTGTATAACAATGCCCTATCTCCAGCCTTGAATTCCTTTGGTCTCAGCTTCTTGCCTGAAATGCTTTGGTCCTTTCCTAGTAGACCTTCGAGCTCTCAAAGGCTTTAAAGTGGATCTCATCTAGTTCTTGGAGATTGATCAACCTCTTCTCTTGAGCGGTCTTGATATCAAAGTTTAGTAGTTTAATTGCTCACAATGCCTTGTACTCAAGCTCCACGGGTAAGTGACATGATTTACCATAGAGAAGAGAGAATGGTGACCTCCCAATAGGTGTCTTGAAAGCCGTTCTATATGCCCACAGCGCGTTGTCTAGCTTCGAAGACCAATCCTTCCTTGTAGCACCAACTGTCTTCTCTAGAATGACTTTGATCTCTCTATTGGAAACCTCCACTTGCCCACTTGTCTGAGGGTGATAAGGTGTTGCAACCTTATGCCTCACTCCATATTTTTTGATGAAATCTTCAAACACCTTGTTGATGAAATGACTCCCACCATCACTTATCACAACCCTAGGAACTCCAAATCTTGGGAAAATTATGGCATGTAGCACTCTTCTTCGGATGGTAGAAACTCCATGCTTTCAATACTACCCATTAGCTCCACAGTCGGGTTTGGGAATACACAGTCCTTTTTCCTGTTTTCTTTGTCGGTAAAGTGATGGGCGTATGTGCTCGGAGCTAGAGGAGGTCCGCAAAAACCCATGGCTCCCATGAAGTTGTGGTCCATGTAAGCCCAATCCATGCACTCCTCTAACAATTACAAGCCAACCCCGGCTTAGGTGAAAGTGGGGTGAGAAAATCTTCTTTGTAGATCGAGCACGGTCGAGACATCAATGCTCAAGCCTTGTACTTCATTAGTTTAGAAGCCAAAACGCACCCTTAATTCATGCCTTCTCCAAAGTTATCATCAACCGGGCCCTCTAAGTCTCCTGTTAGCCAACCTTCATCCCACAAGGTCTCCTTCACTCCTTGAAAAAGGAAGCAAAGTTCGTTCTCCGATACGGTAGCGGATTTGGTTCTTCCCGTGAGTGTATTGGCAAGGAGTTGGAGCGTGTATCTAATCAAGGGGTTCCTCACCCTTTTGATCTTGACTTTGTTGTTCCTAAAGTTCCCTTCTCCTATTAGATTCCACAGCGACCGAGCTGACTCTAATTGTTCGAAATTCACGAGGTGTGCTTCGTCATTGAAGTTGTAGGCGTGGCATAGCTCTTTCATGGATAGGTTTAAGGTGGTTCCCCTAATCTTGTACATTATCCTACTCGTCGATGGTGATGGAGAGCTTTGATCTTCATAGGAGAAGTTCAACGTTAAGAGGAAGTGCATAGTGGCTTCCAGGTATGTGGGGTAATCCATTGCTGCTAGACAAGGGAGCTCCCTCTTTCCAACGAGATTATCAAAAGTGTCCAACATCCCAACCCCTTTTAAGAAAGCTCTGCTCGCGAACCTGTTGGGCTCAAAGTGCATTCTCTCAAGTCTCAATATCGCCCTTTTCTCCTCAGAAGTCCAACTCGTAAAATCCGCTCTTCGTCGTGCCAAGTACTAAGCTCCATTCCTTTATGCCAGTGTACCTTTAAAACAAACAAAGCTCGGGTATGGCATTTGCAACTTATTTAGATCAAGAGAACAATCCATCAAGCAAGTCATAAGCAAGTAACAAAACCATACTTTCGGGTTTTCCCCCAAAGACCAACACTTAGCAAAAATTTGGTAAAATAAAATTTTCAAAATTTTCAAGTTTTCCAAATTCGAGTGCTATCAATTGGCAATCCATAAGGATGGTTAATGCAAACTAATGCAAGTGAAAGCCCCAAAATCTAACAAGGTTCAAGAGTGTAATTTGAATTTTCGCACCATGAACCCTAGATGCATAATTTTCTAGAATTATTCTTGTAAATCCTAGTATGGTACTCGAAAATTGCTCCTTAACCATAATCAAACAATGCTCAATCCCTAAATCATCAATTTCAACATCCTAACATATAGCCCCTAAATTTTCCACCATTAGAGCAAAGAAAAAAATTTGGTTCCAAGATTGTTTTACCTTGAAGATGAAATGGATAATGGACAGAAATGGATATGAAACTCAACGCAAGAACAAGAATTCGAGCTAATGGCACTTGAAATCACAAAATTCGCTTGAGAATAGATGAAAGGAGACAAAAATCGCGAGCTAGTGAAGAAATGGGGTTGTTCGCGATTTTGGGGAAGAAGAAGGAGGGCAACCCGGTTTAATTCGAGTGAATTAAACCGGTCAACCCCGTTGACTTACCTGGAAAAGGAGTGTATCGAGCTTAGTAGTTCGATACATAGCTCGATACACTTTCAGACACGAGTTTTAAGACTGTATCGAGCTTAGTAGCTCGATAAAAACGTCTGATACACAGGCTGAAGTTCCTCGGGTTGAGTTTGTATCGAGCTTGGTAGCTCGATACAAACGTCCGATACACCACCTCCGAGACTTTTGTGATAGTTGTATCGAGCTTAGTAGCTCGAGACGTAGCTCGATATATCGCCAAAAATTCTTTGGCAAGCTTATTCCCCTTGGCTCATCTTCCTTGATTCAAACTTGTCATCCACATACACTATAAAACACATTATTGAAATGAAAAGTGCATTATTTACAAAGATAACCATGGAAATTCTTCCCAAGTGTGCTTGTTTAACGTCTTTTAGCTCGACTTTTCAAACCCTTAGGCTTGTGGAGGATCGTGAAGGGGAATGGTCTTTGCCTCTTCAACTGTGCCACTGCCCAAGTACATCTTCAGCCTATGGCCGTTCACGGTAAACTCTCCACCCCCTTGACCAAAGAGTGTGATTGCTCCATAGGGCAAGACTTCCTTGATTGTGAAAGGGCCGGACCATCTAGACTTTAACTTTCCTGGGAACAACTTCAGCCGAGAGTTGTATAACAATGCCCTATCTCCAGCCTTGAATTCCTTTGGTCTCAGCTTCTTGCCTGAAATGCTTTGGTCCTTTCCTAGTAGACCTTCGAGCTCTCAAAGGCTTTAAAGTGGATCTCATCTAGTTCTTGGAGATTGATCAACCTCTTCTCTTGAGCGGTCTTGATATCAAAGTTTAGTAGTTTAATTGCTCACAATGCCTTGTACTCAAGCTCCACGGGTAAGTGACATGATTTACCATAGAGAAGAGAGAATGGTGACCTCCCAATAGGTGTCTTGAAAGCCGTTCTATATGCCCACAGCGCGTTGTCTAGCTTCGAAGACCAATCCTTCCTTGTAGCACCAACTGTCTTCTCTAGAATGACTTTGATCTCTCTATTGGAAACCTCCACTTGCCCACTTGTCTGAGGGTGATAAGGTGTTGCAACCTTATGCCTCACTCCATATTTTTTGATGAAATCTTCAAACACCTTGTTGATGAAATGACTCCCACCATCACTTATCACAACCCTAGGAACTCCAAATCTTGGGAAAATTATGGCATGTAGCACTCTTCTTCGGATGGTAGAAACTCCATGCTTTCAATACTACCCATTAGCTCCACAGTCGGGTTTGGGAATACACAGTCCTTTTTCCTGTTTTCTTTGTCGGTAAAGTGATGGGCGTATGTGCTCGGAGCTAGAGGAGGTCCGCAAAAACCCATGGCTCCCATGAAGTTGTGGTCCATGTAAGCCCAATCCATGCACTCCTCTAACAATTACAAGCCAACCCCGGCTTAGGTGAAAGTGGGGTGAGAAAATCTTCTGTGTAGATCGAGCACGGTCGAGACATCAATGCGCAAGCCTTGTACTTCATTAGTGAAGAAGCCAAAACGCACCCGTAATTCACGCCTTCTCCAAAGTTATCATCAACCGGGCCCTCTAAGTCTCCTGTTAGCCAACCTTCATCCCACAAGGTCCCCTTCACTCCTTGAAAAAGGAAGCAAAGTTCGTTCTCCGATACGGTAGCGGATATGGTTCTTCCCGTGAGTGTATTGGCAAGGAGTTGGAGCGTGTATCTAACCAAGGGGTTCCTCACCCTTTTGATCTTGACTTTGTTGTTCCTAAAGTTCCCTTCTCCTATTAGATTCCACAGCGACCGAGCTGACTCGAATTGTACGAAATTCACGAGGTGTGCTTCGTCATTGAAGTTGTAGGCGTGGCATAGCTCTTTCATGGATAGGTTAAAGGTGGTTCCCCTAATCTTGAACATTATCCTACTCGTCGATGGTGATGGAGAGCTTTGATCTTCATAGGAGAAGTTCAACGTTAAGAGGAAGTGCATAGTGGCTTCCAGGTATGTGGGGTAATCCATTGCTGCTAGACAAGGGAGCTCCCTCTTTCCAACGAGATAATCAAAAGTGTCCAACATCCCAACCCCTTATAAGAAAGCTCTGCTCGCGAACCTGTTGGGCTCAAAGTGCATTCTCTCAAGGCTCAATATCGCCCTTTTCTCCTCAGAAGTCCAACTCGTAAAATCCGCTCTTCGTCGTGCCAAGTACCAAGCTCCATTCCTTTATGCCAGTGTACCTTTAAAACAAACAAAGCTCGGGTATGGCATTTGCAACTAATTTAGATCAAGAGAACAATCCATCAAGCAAGTCATAAGCAAGAAACAAAACCATACTTCCGGGTTTTCCCCCAAAGACCAACACTTAGCAAAAATTTGGCAAAATAAAATTTTCAAAATTTTCAAGTTTTCCAAATTCGAGTGCTATCAATTGGCAATCCATAAGGATGGTTAATGCAAACTAATGCAAGTGAAAGCCCCAAAATCTAACAAGGTTCAAGAGGGTAATTTGAATTTTCGCACCATGAACCCTAGATGCATAATTTTCTAGAATTATTCTTGGAAATCCTAGTATGGTACTCGAAAATTGCTCCTTAACCATAATCAAACAATGCTCAATCCCTAAATCATCAATTTCAACATCCTAACATATAGCCCCTAAATTTTCCACCATTAGAGCAAAGAAAAAAATTTGGTTCCAAGATTGTTTTACCTTGAAGATGAAATGGATAATGGACAGAAATGGATATGAAACTCAACGCAAGAACAAGAATTCGAGCTAATGGCACTTGAAATCACAAAATTCGCTTGAGAATAGATGAAAGGAGACAAAAATCGCGAGCTAGTGAAGAAATGGGGTTGTTCGCGATTTTGGGGAAGAAGAAGGAGGGCAACCCGGTTTAATTCGAGTGAATTAAACCGGTCAACCCCGTTGACTTACCTGGAAAAGGAGTGTATCGAGCTTAGTAGTTCGATACATAGCTCGATACACTTTCAGACACGAGTTTTAAGACTGTATCGAGCTTAGTAGCTCGATAAAAACGTCTGATACACAGGCTGAAGTTCCTCGGGTTGAGTTTGTATCGAGCTTGGTAGCTCGATACAAACGTCCGATACACCACCTCCGAGACTTCTGTGATAGTTGTATCGAGCTTAGTAGCTCGAGACGTAGCTCGATATATCGCCAAAAATTCTTTGGCAAGCTTATTCCCCTTGGCTCATCTTCCTTGATTCAAACTTGTCATCCACATACACTATAAAACACATTATTGAAATGAAAAGTGCATTATTTACAAAGATAACCATGGAAATTCTTCCCAAGTGGGCTTGTTTAACGTCTTTTAGCTCGACTTTTCAAACCCTTAGGCTTGTGGAGGATCGTGAAGGGGAATGGTCTTTGCCTCTTCAACTGTGCCACTGCCCAAGTACATCTTCAGCCTATGGCCGTTCACGGTAAACTCTCCACCCCCTTGACCAAAGAGTGTGATTGCTCCATAGGGCAAGACTTCCTTGATTGTGAAAGGGCCGGACCATCTAGACTTTAACTTTCCTGGGAACAACTTCAGCCGAGAGTTGTATAACAATGCCCTATCTCCAGCCTTGAATTCCTTTGGTCTCAGCTTCTTGCCTGAAATGCTTTGGTCCTTTCCTAGTAGACCTTCGAGCTCTCAAAGGCTTTAAAGTGGATCTCATCTAGTTCTTGGAGATTGATCAACCTCTTCTCTTGAGCGGTCTTGATATCAAAGTTTAGTAGTTTAATTGCTCACAATGCCTTGTACTCAAGCTCCACGGGTAAGTGACATGATTTACCATAGAGAAGAGAGAATGGTGACCTCCCAATAGGTGTCTTGAAAGCCGTTCTATATGCCCACAGCGCGTTGTCTAGCTTCGAAGACCAATCCTTCCTTGTAGCACCAACTGTCTTCTCTAGAATGACTTTGATCTCTCTATTGGAAACCTCCACTTTCCCACTTGTCTGAGGGTGATAAGGTGTTGCAACCTTATGCCTCACTCCATATTTCTTGATGAAATCTTCAAACACCTTGTTGATGAAATGACTCCTACCATCACTTATCACAACCCTAGGAACTCCAAATCTTGGGAAAATTATGGACTTGAAGAGCTTTACCACGACCTTAGCATCATTCGTGGGACTTGCTACTATTTCTACCCACTTTGAGACATAATCAACAGCAACCAAAACGTATTTGTTGCCATGGAATGATGGGGAAGTTCCCATAAAGTCTATCCCCCAAACATCAAACAAATCCACTTCCAAGATTGGGTTTTGTGGCATCTCATCTCTCTTGCTTATGTTGCCTTTTGTTTGTCATGCCTCACATGTAGAGATATAGGCATGAGCAACCTTGAACAAACTTGGCCACCAAAATCCTGCTTGAAGTACCTTTGTTGCTGTATTAAATGTAGCAAAATGTCCACCATAAACTGACACATGGCAATGATACAAGATACTAGGCCTCTCCTCTTACGCTATGCATCTTCTATAGAGGCCATCCGAGCATCTCTTGAAGAGGTAGGGCTCATCCCAATAGTAGTGAGACACATCCCTAAAGAATTTCTTCTTTGTGTAAGCATCTAGATTCGGAGGTACATCTCCACACACCAAACAGTTCACAAAATCAGCATACCAAGGCAATCCTTTTTCCTCCTAGCTCTTGGCTTCTTCTAGCTTCTTCCCCAAGTGGTATCCTTCTTTCACTACCTTGATCATCATGAGTTGCTCTTCGGGAAGAGAGTCATTAATAGAAATTATCTCTTATATCCTCATCCTTGATAGGTAATCGGCTACGACATTCTCAATGCTCTTTTTATCAACTATTTGCATGTCAAACTCTTGGAGAAGAAGTATCCATCTAAGGAGTCTTGGTTTTGTGTTCTTCTTTGTATAGATGTATCTTAGGGCTGCATGATCCGTGTAAACCATAACCTTAGACCCCACTAGGTAGCTTCTAAACTTCTCAAAGGCAAACACCACGCCTAAGAGCTCCTTTTCGGTTGTTGCATACTTCACTTGAGTATCATCCAATGTCCTACTTGCACAGTATATGACATGAAGTTTATTGTCCTTTCTTTGGCCAAGGACAGCACTAACCACATAATCACCTGCATCACATATGATCTCAGAAGGAAGATCCCAATCCGGTGCTTGAACTATTGGAGCACTCACAAGAGCCTCCTTTAATCTTCAAAAACGCCTCAAGGCATTCTTTATCAAACACAAACTCGATCTCCTTGCAAAGTAGCCTTGTTAGGGGTCTTGCTATCTTGGAGAAATCCTTGATAAACCTCCTATAGAACCCGGCATGACCCAAAAAACTCCTTATCCCTTTCACATTACTTGGAGACGCTAAACTCATCATGACTTCAATCTTGGCTTTATCAATCTCAATACCACTCTCTGAGATTTTGTGGCCAAGCACTATTCTTTCTCTAACCATGAAACGACACTTCTCCCAGTTGAGCACAAGATTCGTCTCTTCACATCTCTCCAAAACTCTGCACAAATTTGACAAACAAACACCAAAAGAGCAACCATACACAGAAAAATCATCCATGAACACTTCTACCATTTCCTCTATAAGGTCAGAGAAAATAGACATCATACACCTTTGGAAAGTTGTCGGTGCATTACATAGCCCAAATGGCATCCTTCGATATGCAAAGGTACCATAAGGGCATGTGAAT
>JAHZTW010000003.1:41255776-41272838 GCA_020283515.1 Alliaria petiolata
TTTCTTCTATTGATTTCTTTTATGCTTTCTATTCAAATAATGATTTATGTTTCATTGATCATGTCTGAGTAGTTTGCTTGTTAGGTTTAAGGTTTTTCAAAGGTGATTGATGAATTGTTAGGTTGAATTGAATTGTTAGGATAAAATCATTAGAGTTCTTCATCTGGATTTGTGTTTAATGCTGATTCTAGCTTAGCGACCTAGAATTTGATCTTAGGTTGATTAATAGATGCGAGATTATTATTGATTGCCTGAACTAATGTTAGATGAGCAAAATATATATTCGCAAAGAGATATGGTTTAGGGGTTTTGTGAACAATTGAACCTGTTTGCTTGTCTAAATTGTTTGAATTCACAAAGAGATTTAGAATTCTTGGGTTTTGACATAGATAATCTTCACAGCGAGAGTTGGTTGATTTTACATTAGTGTTTCAAGTTCAAGAACAGTGCTTAATAATTCCTAACATTCTGTCTAGATCTACAATTTAGATTACCTGAGAATTTCCCTGAACCTAGCGTTTCGTCTCCTGAACCTAGCGTTTCGTCTCCTGAACTTACACCGTTTTTAATTGTATGGTGTCTTTTAGTTTCACATTCTCACTTTGCTTAATTCGAACTTAGAAATCTGTTGTGTCATTATCCTTTCCCTGTGGATTCGATCCCTAAATACTACAACTGATCTCTTAATTTGAGAGAGTAGCTCTAGGGTAAATTTGAGAGCATATCAGGTGGCCTTTGTATCGACCTTAAAAGTCTGATACGAATGCCCGATACGCTCGTTTCGTCCTTCCTGTCGGACCGTATCGACCTTGGTAGGTCGATACACTTCTAAAATTTGTCTGCTTCATGTTTGGCTCCCTTCTCTTCTTCTTCCTTGTCACCCAACTCTTCATAGAGGTCCTCCAAGCCTCCAAAGTACCTAATTAAGACTCAATATGCACAATATGCAACAACCTAAGCTAAAACTTGCTAAACTCTAATATGAATACAATTTGGACTAAAAGTAACTAAAAGAATGCTTAAATGGATGCAAAGCTATCTAAAATGAGTGCTAAAACATGCTAAATTATGAGTATATCAAGTGTATGCTTCCTGCGGAAAGTACTTGCTTTGCAACATAGCCGAGAGCATCTCGTACAAACAATTAGGATTCACCAAACAATTAGGAGCCATCCCCATGCAAAGTTATCACTTGATTCCCAATCTTTATGGTCTTAACGATGTTCTTAAACCCCATGTCCAACAGCTCAAGCTCATCTTCAGTCACATAACCACACTCCTTTCTTGCAAAGAAGGTATGAGCTAGTGCCTTGTGCACATACCTCACTGCGGGATGTGTGATGGAGCCACTCTTGCTTGTACCAGCCTTGAAGTCACCAATCGCGATATACCTCCACAGATTTGTAAGCTCATCTCGTCGAAACTCCACAAGTTTTCCTCTTCTCCATCCTTCTTCAAACCCAAATACTTCATTGAGCTCCTTGAAAGACATCCTATGGTGCTTGCGGCCTGCCTTGAAGGTTATATATCCATTCCCATCTAGCTTCTCCTCTTCAGTTGGGTCCTCACAAAGTGGGTAAAATTCCACCTTGAGTGTAGAGATGAATTGGCAAAGTGGACCCTTATGGGTTGGGTGAGCCATTTGGAAGAACTTTCTCATCCCCATTTGTGTGTAGAGCTCTAGCACATCGTCAAACAAGCCAAGTTCTTGAAGAGTTTCCATGTGAGGGAACCTTGTCCCTTTGTGTTCCATGGCCATGAGGGACTTGTAAAGCTCATTCGCAGTGGGCTCTTGTCCAGCAGCCTCTTTTGTACGTTTGCTTCCCTCGCCGTGTACCATTGCTTTCTTCCCTTTTCTCCGATCCTCTCTTTGTTGATCCGTTTCTCCATCATATTGTCCTCTAACTTTCCCCATTAGTACCTATGAATAAGAAATGCTTGGAAAAGAGTTAGTTATTTACCATTTCCATCAACTAGATTAACATTTAGAGACAATGATAAGATATGACCAAATATTAAGCAATTTCTTACTTAGAGAAAATTTTGACATGAATTCAAAATTTTAATTTTGTTAAAACTCAAATTCAAGAGGGGCTATGCTAAATCGTGGGCAAGGCACCTAAATACAAGCAAAAGCCCCAAATTTCCACTACATTTAGACCATCAATTTGCAATTTTCGGAATTTTAATCCCTAGAACCCTAAATGCCAAAAAAATTTCAAAATTTCTTAGAGTAAGCACGTTTTTGCCCTCTAATCAACAAGGTTATCATTTCGATTCCCAAGCTTCTAGCAACCAATTTCGATTCCAATTTACCAAATTCCTCAAGTTCTTCCAAGAGAGAAAATCAAGGATATGGAGAGAAATAGAGAAAAAGTAAAAAAAATTACCTTGTTCCTTGCACAGAAGGGTGGCCCGAAATTGGAGTAGAAACAATTAGACAATAGAATTCTGAGCAAGTGGGTTCTTGAATCACCAAATTTGAGTGAAAATTGAGAGTTTTATGCTCAAAATAGTGAAACAATGGGAGAATGGAGAAAAAAAACGAGTTTGTGGAAGAAGAAGAGGCTAAGCCAAGCAAAATTCTATAAAAATTGGTTTAGAAAAGGCTTGATTTACTCAATTTGAACCGGTCAAAGGGGGAAAGGAAGCGTTGACTTACCTGTTTGGGGCTGCATCGGTTTGGCAAACCAATGTGCCGCTAACCGATGAGTTTTCGGGAAGTTCGGCCTCGGTTTGCTTGTCCGATGCAGCCGGTCCGAGGGAAGTTCTGCCGAGCTCGTCCCGTTTTGCTTATCCGAGGCGTCCAAACCGATGGAAGTTCTGCCGAGCTGGCCTCGGTTTGCCAATCCGAGGCGTCCAGACCGATGCCTTCTCAGAAGTCTCCCTTTTCATGCTTTCCATCAAAGTTCAATCCATATCTCTCAAACCTGACAATCATCAACACTTAAAAACACAATAATAGAAATGAAAAACAAGAATATATACAAGGATACCATGGGAATGCCTCCCAAGTGCGTTTGTTTAAAGTCACTAAGCTTGACTTTCCCAACTCTTAGGCGTGTGGAGGATCTTGAAGAGGGGTTGAGCTTGCCTCTTCCTTAGACTCATTTACCAAGTACGGTTTGACCCTATGACCATTTACTGTGAAACTCTCCCCATTCTTTCCAATCAAAGTGATGGCTCCATAAGGCAATACTTCTTGAATCTCAAAAGGGCCTCCCCACCTTGACTTGAGCTTACCCGGAAATAACTTCAGCCTAGAGTTGTAGAGAAGAACCTTGTCACCAGCACTTAGCTCCTTCTTTACAATCCTCTTGTCGTGAAAAGCCTTGGTCCTTTCCTTGTAGATCCTAGAGCTCTCATATGACTCAAGCCTAATCTCCTCAAGCTCTTGGAGTTGAACCAATCTCTTTTCTTGAGCAGTTTTTATGTTGTAGTTGAGAAGCTTCACAGCCCACAAAGCCTTGTGTTCAATTTCTACTGGTAGATGACAAGATTTTCCATACACAAGGTTGAAAGGAGACCTCCCAATTGGTGTCTTGAAAGCTGTCCTA
Organism: Alliaria petiolata; assembly: GCA_020283515.1. Classification (NCBI taxonomy): domain Eukaryota; kingdom Viridiplantae; phylum Streptophyta; class Magnoliopsida; order Brassicales; family Brassicaceae; genus Alliaria; species Alliaria petiolata. The sequence goes on from JAHZTW010000003.1 coordinate 41,259,334, forward strand.
TAAGCCCACAAAGCATCATCAAGCTTGATAGACCAATCCTTTCTTGTTATGCCAACAGTTTTCTCAAGAATGGCTTTGATCTCACGGTTTGAGACTTCCACTTGACCACTAGTTTGAGGGTGGTAAGGGGTGGCTACCTTGTGCTTTACACCATGCTTGTTCAATAACCCTTCAAAGACCTTGTTGATGAAGTGGCTTCCTCCATCACTAATCACAACTCTTGGAACACCAAACCTTGGGAAGATTATGCTCTTGAACATCTTAACCACGACCTTGGAGTCATTAGTGGGACTTGCCATTGCCTCAACCCATTTTGACACATAATCAACAGCTACTAGGATGTACTTGTTTCCAAAAGAAGAGGGAAAGGGTCCCATGAAGTCTATGCCCCAAACATCAAACAGCTCCACTTCTAAGATTGGATTTTGGGGCATCTCATCTCTCTTGCTAATGTTCCCTTTTCTTTGGCAAGGCTCACATCTCTTGATATACTCATGAGTGTCCTTGAACAATGTAGGCCACCAAAATCCACTTTGAAGCACCTTTGTAGCTGTCTTGAAAGTTGCAAAATGTCCTCCATACTTAGACCCATGGCAATGAAAGATCACACTCTCAACCTCTTCTTGTGCTAAGCATCTCCTATATATACCATCAGCACATCTCTTGTAGAGGTAAGGCTCATCCCAATAGAAGTGTGATACATCTCTCATAAACTTCTTCTTGTGATAGGCATTGAGATGAGTGGGTTCTTCATTGCACACCAAGTAGTTGACAAAATCAGCGTACCAAGGTTCACTACTTGCTTCCATGCCTTGAATTTCTTCAAGCTTCCTTCCAAGTCCATGTACACCAGCAATGCTCTTGATCATCATAATCTGCTCCTCCGGCAAAGAATCATCTATTGGCAAGGCATCTTCAATCTTCATTCTTGACAAGTTATCAGCCACACCATTCTCTACACCCTTCTTGTCAACTATTTCCATATCAAACTCTTGTAAGAGCAAGATCCATCTTAGGAGCCTTGGCTTGGTCTCCTTCTTGGCATAGATATGGCGCAAGGCTGCATGGTCGGTGTACACTATGACCTTTGATCCCACCAAGTAGGACCTAAACTTCTCAAATGCAAACACCACTGCCAAGAGTTCCTTCTCGGTTGTAGCATACTTGGTTTGGGCCTCATCAAGTGTTCTACTTGCATAATAGATCACATGTAGCTTCTTGTCTTTCCTTTGTCCAAGCACAGCACCAACTGCATAATCACTAGCATCGGCCATGATCTCAAATGGTAGACTCCAATCCGGTGCTTGCACAATGGGAGCACTCACAAGCGCTTTTTTGATAGTCTCAAAGGCTTGCAAGCACTCCTCATCAAACTGAAACTCCACCTCCTTGCAAAGTAGCCTTGTCAAAGGCCTAGCTATTTTGGAGAAGTCCTTGATGAATCTTCTATAAAAACCCGCATGCCCAAGAAAACTCCTTATGCCTTTCACATTAGTGGGTGGCGCCATCTTCACCATGACCTCTATCTTGGCCTTATCAACTTCTATACCATCTTCAGAAATCTTGTGACCCAATACAATTCCTTGGTTGACCATGAAGTGGCACTTTTCCCAATTGAGCACCAAATGAGATTCTTCACATCTTTGTAGTACCTTGCAAAGATTAGAAAGACATGCAGAAAAAGAGGCACCATACACAGAAAAGTCATCCATAAATACTTCTACCATTTCCTCAATAAGATCCGAGAAGATACTCATCATGCACCTTTGAAAGGTGGCTGGAGCATTACATAACCCAAATGGCATCCTTCGATAGGCAAAGGTACCATAAGGGCATGTGAAAGTAGTCTTCTCTTGATCATTTGGATGAATGGGTATTTGGAAGAACCCACTATATCCATCAAGGAAACAATAGAAGGGGTGGTTAGCCAATCTTTCAAGCATTTGGTCAATAAAAGGGAGAGGGAAATGATCTTTTCTAGTAGAAGCATTAAGTTTTCGGTAATCAATACACATTCTATGCCCGGTTATGGTTCTAGTTGGTATTAACTCATCCTTATCATTCTTTATCACTGTGATTCCACCCTTCTTAGGGACAACATGCACGGGAGAAACCCAAGTGCTGTCACTAATAGGATAGATCACATTAGCCTCTAAAAGTTTTAAGATTTCCTTCTTCACCACTTCCTTAAGGTTTGGGTTTAGTCTTCTTTGATGTTCAATTGAAGAAGCATTCTCATTTTCAAGGTGAATCCTATGAGTACAAAGTATAGGAGATATGCCTTTGATGTCACTTAGTGAATAACCAATTGCTCTCCTATACTTTCTCAACTCATTTAAGAGAGAGTTGAGCTCATCATCACTCAATTGTTCATTTACAATGATGGGGTAAGTAGAGTTGGGGCCTAAGAAAGCATACCTTAGTCCAATGGGAAGTGGTTTGAGGTCCACCTTTGGGGCCTTAAGCTCGCTCCAATCTTCATCAAGATCCTTAGCCAATTCGCCATCCTCAAGCTTCTCTAGCTTTTCTCCTTGTCCTTGGCTTGAAACCTCAACTTCCATGGATCCCTTGTCTTGGTCAAACCCCAATCCACTTTCACATGAAGCTACCAATCTTGTAAATCCTTCCTCCCCATCTAGAGCCTTGCGTGAATCAAGCATTTGAGTGTATGCTTGTGTTTCCTCATCCAAGTACCCTTCTTCTCCATGTGGTTTAGTGAGGGCAATACCTAGATGGTCCTCTTGAGCTAGTTCCTCTAGCAACTCATCAGCTAGCTTATCCATGGTCTCAATGTAGAATACTTGACCATCAATGGTAGGTTTCCTCAAAGTCTCCTTTATGTCAAACTTCAACTCAACTCCTTTCCCAAGATGTAAAGCTATCTTCCCATGCTTAACATCAATTATAGCACCAGCTGTGGCTAGGAAAGGTCTTCCCAAAATCAAAGGATCCTTTGGCTCCTCATCCATCTTGAGAACCATAAAATCTGTGGGAATGATGAAGTTGCTAACCTTGATAGGCAAATCTTCAAGAACTCCAATGGGCAATCTCACACTTCTATCCGCAAGTATCAATGATATCCCACACTCCTTGTACTTGGTGAAACCGAGCTTCTTGGCTATTGAATAGGGCATAAGGTTGATGCTAGCTCCAAGATCACACAAGCAATTCTCAAAGCTAAGAGGCCCTAGGGCGCATGGAATTGTGAAAGAACCGGGGTCTCCTAGCTTCTTTGGCACCACATTGTTTTGGATGATGGCACTACACTCTTGAGAGACTAGCATCACTCCTTGGATGTCCTTTGCTCTTTGTGCCACGGTTTCCTTCAAGAATTTGGCATATTGTGGAATCATCATGAAAGCATCTACCAAAGGCATCTTGAGCTCTATATCCTTGATTTGCTTGTCAAACATGGCCTTGTATTTCTCCACCAATTTCTTCTTGAACCTCCCGGGAAAAGGAAGCTTAGGCTTGTATGGTGGAGGAACAAACCTTGGCTCCTCCTTGTGCAAATTCTCCTTTGGCTTCTCCTTTACCACTTCCTTACTCTTCCTAGCAATATACACATCATCAAAAGTCACAGCATCTTGAACTTTTTCAAGGTCCTCCTCCCCATCTTGAACTTCAATGTCCTCATTGATCAAAGGACTAGACCTTGGAGGTAACTCCTTTCCACTTCTCAAAGTAATAGCATTGATGTACTCCTTGGGATTTGCTTCACACTTTCCCGGTAAGGTACCTTGAGAATTGGAGCTAGAAGCTTTGCCTTTTTCTAGTTGCTTGAACTTTTGTTGAAGACCACCAATTTGAGTAGCAAGCTCATTGAGTGAAGAGTCCATCCTTGTGTTGATTTCAGCAATCTTCTTTCCCATGTTGGCGTCACTATTAGCTTGACCTTGGAGGATTTGTTGAAGCATAAGTTGAACATTGTCTTGTGGATTCCCTTGTGGATGATTGCCTTGGTTGTTCCTTTGTCCACCATAGTTGCCTTGATTTCCTCCTTGGTATTGTGACCTTGGTACATAGCCCTTTTGTTGATTGTTGTAGTTCACAAAGGGCTTCCCTTGAGTAGTTTGAGTAGGGTAGACTTGGTCTTCCGGATTAGCCACATTAGTACTCCTATAAGAGAGATTGTTGTTTCCCTTATAGTTGTTGCCATAGTTGTTGTTGTAACCTCCTTGGCCTCCCACGAAATTTACCACTTCTTGACCCTCTTTGTACCCAACTTGATCACCACACTCCTCTTCATTCTCTTCTACAAAATGCACATGCCTTTGGGAAGAAGACATAAGCTTATCCATCTTATCATGTAGAGACTTCATTTCCTTCTTGTGAGACTCTAAGTCGCTACTTCTTGGGGCTCTATCATAGTCCTCATTGTAGTTACCATCACTCAAGGCAAGATTCTCTACAAGCTCCAAACCATCTTCAACATCTTTACCCAAGAAATTCCCATTGCTAGCGGTATCAAGAAGCATCCTTATCTTTGGTAGAACACCTCTATAGATGGTGCTTAGTAGAGACTCTTGTGTGAAGCCATGATGAGGGCATTGCATTGTGTAGCCCTTGAATCTTTCCCATGCTTCATTGAAGGACTCATTGTTCTTTTGGGTGAAGCTAGATATCTCATTCCTCAACTTGGCGGTCCTAGAGTTTGAGAAGAACTTAGATAGGAAAGCTTTCTTGCACTCATCCCATGTAGTAATGGTACCTTGTGGCAAAGTTTTCTCCCATTGTCTTGCTCTATCCCCAAGAGAAAAAGGAAATAGTCTTAGCTTGAAGGCATCCTCACTCACACCATTCATCTTGAATAAGCCACAAACTCTATCAAAGTTGTCCAAGTGATCTAGAGGATCCTCATTGGCAACCCATGGAACTTGTCTTGTTGAACCATAGAGATGAAAGCTGGCTTCACTTCAAAAGTATTGTTTTGAACTTGTGGAGGATTAATACCATAGCGATTTTGATGTGTATTTAGAGCATCTCCAGCCCCAATAGTCCTCCCTTGCCTTGGCGCATGTAAGGGGTTTCCATTCCCCCTTTGTGCGTGCGCCATGTTCAGTGGAGGAGCTTGATCCCTTTGTTGTTCTTCCATTCTCAACCTCTCTACCCTTGCAGCTTCCCTTCTTGCTAGTCTAGCAACCCTTTCCAACTGATCAATCTCTTGAAAGCCTTGGAAGTTGTCCCCTTGTGACCTCAAATGCATGCAAGGAAAACTGAAATCTAGAAAAGTACCTGAGGAGCACTCCAAATGCAACAAATATGCAAAGACTATGCAAAGGCACTTTAGACTCTAAATGATCCAAATGCAACACAATGATGCTTAAATAAACTCTTAGATGATGAGAAACTTACACTAAATGGGTGCTAATATGATGCAAAATATAGACATATCAGAACCTCCACCAAAGAATTTGGTTCCTAGCCTCGCCATATGATCCAATACCTTGAGGTAAGACGAAATCGCCACCACCTGATCCGCTTCCTCCACAACGTTCCCAACGTTCGGTACCACCACTTATGGTGCCACTGCCGGCACAACTCCCGCAACTGGCGCAACCATTGGCAAACGCTCTAACACTTGAGCCAACAGTCCAATCACAGCCTCTAGCCTATCTGGGACAGCTCCCGCAGCATTCCCAGCCACGTTCTCAGCTCCACCCGCAGTACCATTCTTAGCAGCCACGTTCGCAGCAGCAGCAGCCGCAGCATTTCCAGCCGCAGCAGCAGCCTCAGCCGCCGCAGCAGCCTCAGCCGCCGCCGCAGCCTCAGCCGCCGCAGCAGCCTCAACCTCATGCTTCTTCCTGATATGATACTGGACAAGTCTTGGAGCGTGGAGCATGGAGAGAAGTCTATGGAGTAGCTTGAACCAAAGCTAGAACCTGAGAAGCAACTCAAACATGAGCTAGGAGGAGAAGAAGCTTTGAGCGTGCCTACTGGCCCAATGACTAGATCAAAGACCAAGCTATTCAATCATGCTATTGGAGGACTTCTCAATCAAACCAACAATCCAGAAGATCAAGAGATCAAGAAAGCTTGTTAAAACATTTCTGTTTTGATTCAAGCCATATGATTTTAACAATGGGTAAGTGTTGGGTTTATACTCTTTTACCCTTGTCAAGTTTTGTCCCAATGCGTTTTCTTGACAAGGTTTTTAATGAGGTATTCTCAATACTTTACAAAAGTCCATTTGTTAAAATCATTTGCCAAGATAAGTGTGGATTTCGCCCAGGCCCAAAAGAAGAAGCAACTTGGCTTCCCAACTACTTGTTTTTATTGCTTTTGTGTTTTCTAGACTCTGTATGAAGAGAAGCTTATTTCTTTTATATTGTTTTGAAACCAGTTTGTAAAACTCATTTATTTTTATTTTTATCAAAAAAATTTGAATCTAGATCTTCTTTTGGTGTGTCATATCCAATAGAAACTGATTTCTCTGTGTGTAATATCAGAGATTTCGCCTTGGTTTACTTGAGGACAATCCGCAGCCTCTAAGAAAAGCCCATCGCCTCCCCTTTCATTCATGTTCTGTTTGGTTCTGTCTCAGCAAGTTCTCCACCTTTCTTAACTCAAGACTATCAATTCTAGAGGGATTATATTACTTCCCAACCGCATTCTCCGTTCTGGAACTCCCCGAGTTCTCCACACCAATCTGCCTTGCATTCTTTGTAAGCCAAAACATCTATCGGTTAGCCCGTAGCTAACCGCAACCAAGAGTTCCCAACTCAAACAACAACAAACCGCGAGACACGGTAGTGAAAGGTGGATTTATCTAACCGCAACTATGCAAATGAGCTGTCCTAGAATCGACCATGCTCTGATACCAAACTGAAGCGACCATACCCGATAATCCTACCGCGGCCAGTCCGCCCCGAGACAACCCTCGGCCAATTTACAAATTTAGCGGAATTTTCATTTTTTTCTCTTTAACCATTAAACAACAATTCAATTCTCAAGACATTTATTCTCATTGCATAATTAGATCAAATTCCAAACGTACAATAGAGGTTCATAAAATCATAAACTAACTTAGCTAAATTCGATTAAGTTCAAGTAAAACCAAAACCGTGAACCAAAACAACACTTAAACGTTTAAACCCTAAAACCCAATCCTAAATCCACTCCTTTCTTCACTGCCTTCAAGTCCGCCTTCAGAACTAACGATCCTAGACAACTTCCTTACCTGCACACTCAACACATAAGAGAGGTATAAGCATTACCATAAATGCTTAGTGAATACGGTCATCCCGTAATACCTTAGCCAACACTAATCACGCGTTCATGCTAACAATTCTAACGTGATATCAAAACACTTAGCAAGTAAGCAATAAATCAACACGTATGATCATCTAGTCTAACCTGGACCTTAGTCTTGCGGACTCGATTCCACACTAGTGTGAATAACACATCACCTATGCAAACGAAACGGTCCTGCCTCGATCACGAGCTAGATAGACATCACAAAATCTCACGGTTACCAAAACCGAATCACAATCACGTAACCATAGACCTTGCTAAGCATGAAACACTACTTACACAAGCAATCAATAAACACATCAAATTCCTAGCAATCCGTCAATTCATAGATGCTAGCCACTGTCACGCACTCACCTTAGACAATCAAACAAACGGTTTGGTCGAATGAAATTCGGTGAAAATTCGATCAAAACAGAGATAGTCGGACACAACGGTGAATCCTCGACTATAGCTATGACTCGTACTACGAACGTCAATGCCACCATTGCTCCTCCGAGTGCCTCTACCAATAACAAGATCATACCATGTACACTTAAAAGTGTGATTTTGAAACTGACAATCCCCTCATAGTCAAGTTGTATGATATCAGTTAAGGTCCCGTAGAAATCAGCTTCATCAGATGCATTAGTATCCTTTAACACATACGCCATAGTTACATGTCTTTCATCCCTCGCCGTGATACAGCGTATGAAACACATATCCTCTTGTGAAATAGATAGGCCAAGTTTTGGCCTTATTCACATGTCCATACACTATCTCTTGAACCCAAGAAGGAAAAGTATTGCTGGCTTTCAAGTAATTGACCTACAAATAAGTATACATTATCAATATATATAAGTATATATACTTATATATATATAATATACACATATATGAATATTATCTAGACATTCATAATCTTTCACGCATGTACTATATTTGTCAGCTCTTTTCGCGGAGAGTTCCGAATATTTTGCAGAAATATATTCTTCGAACATACTGTATAAGACTAACACATATGAGAAATCATCATAGTGGATTATAGTAAAACGTAAGTGAAGACATGCCAAATTATACCTCTCAAATGGCTGAAAATAATCACAATTTTGCAAAATATATGCATGTGCGCATCGATAGTCCTTCTCTGAAAGCCATATTTCATGCATTTCCCCACTTGGTCGACCTACGTGAGTAAATATATCACGTACTCCAGGGACATGATATACGGGGACTTCACCTTCGTCGAATCTTGTTATCCTAACCAAATGAGTGAAAAGTAATTCACATTAGAATAGATAATTCACATTAGAATAGATAGTATGTCTCTTCAAATTTGACTAATTTTAAGATTTACCTTGATTTCGTTTGTATATGTGCGCCAAAGTAGTGCTCTGAGAAATAAGCTACCTCGTCATTGATATATGATTCAACAATCGATCCTGCTGCATATCTTTTGTTCTTTGCTTTCCCTTTCAACTTCTTGAAAAAACTTTCAAAAGGATACATCCACATATACTTCACACGGCCTCCTAGTTCAGCTTCGAAGGGGAGATGTATAGGCAGTTGCTCCATCACGTCGAAGAATGATGGTGGAAAGATCTTTTCCAAATTGCATATGATTAAAACTATGTTTTGTTTTAGAAGTTGGATGTGATTTTTTTACAAAGTTCTCGAACATAAGTCACGGAAAATTCCTCCAACTCCTACAAAATATATTCAAACAGCAAATTAATGATTACTATAATATGATATGAAGTATATTTAAATGTTGCATCTTTCATAGAAGTATAAGTAATTGGTACCTGATAATGCAAGGTGAACGTTCCGGTCTAGGAGTTCTGCAAAGATAAATCGTAGTTGACGCTCCATAAAAACATGGCAATCATGGCTTTTCATGCCTGAAAACTTTTCGTTATCCATATCCGCACAACTAGCTAAGTCTGACGCATAACCATCTCGGAATTTAACCCCATGTTTCACACATTCCAATAAACTTGTTCTGGCTTCTTCTGTCAATGTGAATGTGGGGAAAGGAGCTTTACCATCACTATCAACATGTAAGTGTGGCCGAGAACAGAATCCTTCTATATCCCTTCGATACATGATGGTGTCTTTTGATTTACCTTTCACACTCATAAGAGTATTCATGATGTTGTCAAAAAAATTCTTCTCTATATGCATCACATCAAGATTATGTCGGAGATTGAGGTCCTTCCAGTACGGCAGCTCCCTGAATATGCTTTCTTTATGCCAATTATGCCAATTCCCATAGCCAGCCTTCTTTTTTTCATGACCGTTTCCACAACGGTTTTATGTTTTTGGTGGATTAACACCATCTAACCGCTCGTAGTAAACTTGCTCACCTGTCAAAAACCGAGGTGTATCGTTATTCAAAGCGTGTTTTCCTTTCAAAAAGTCCTTTTTATTAGGGATATAAAAAGGACTCTGTATCTTCCATGCAAATTGGACAAGATAATTTACCACGAGTCGTCCATCCTGATAACATACCATAAGCCGAAAAGTCGCTTATCGTCCACATAAGCACTGCTTTTAGAATAAAATTTTGATTCAAGGATACATCGTATGCATCGACTCCAGTAGACCACAATTCTTATAACTCGTCAATAAGAGGTGGGAGGAAGATATCCAGACTAGCTTGAGGATGACTTTACCCAAAATTCATAATCTGTCTTATTTTGCAAGATTCGAGCAGTTAAGGATAACTGCGAATGACCCTCGTGACAACCATCGTATAATGGATTTTTTGCTCCTTCTAACAAGTCGTAGAATTATTGGGAATGGTTATGTATCGGTTCTTCTACATTCTGATAATTATCATACTCATGATAGTTATCAAAACGCTCGGTATCACGAAATGCATCATTCACCATATCTACATATCTATCTTCTACTACATTACCCACTTCTTCACTCCCACTTATTTGCGGTTTATCAACATAACTCGTTCCTAAATCCATATTGATCTCTTCTCCATGCTTATACCAAACATAATAATCTGGCATAAATCTTTTACTATACAGATGATTCTAAATATTTTTTCCCGAGATAAATTTGTCGTTTTTGCAAACACTACAAGGACAGTGAAACTTACCCCTATTGCTCTGCGCTAGAGGCTGGTTATTTGCAAATGTCATAAATTGATCGACCCCCGCAATGAACTCTGCCGAAAAAGTTCCTGTCTCTTCATCTATCCTCTTATACATCCACACCCTACAATTACTATAATTGTAATTTTCCGACATTATATGAGAAAAGAAAAAACTTAATCACTCTTTATTTTTTTTTATCAAACACTCGCTTCTTTTTTATAAGACCTCTCTCTTTAACCACTTTTTTTTTTAGTCATACACTTTTTCTCTATGGAATTCTCTGCAATGAGAATGGTCGTTGGTATATATTTAAATATTTTCGACTACAAAACGACTACAAAGCGACTACAAGGAAAGTTACACCCACCGGTTAACGCAGAAAATGTGTCTCACCGGTTTTTTATGTCGGCAAAGGTAACGACTATTTTGTAACTATTTTGCGACTATGTATAGTGTTAGTCGCAAAATAGTCGCAAACTCTGCCGACATACATTGTAGTCGCCAAATAGTCATAACTTTGCGACAAAAATGTTGCGACCATATTGTAGTCCCAAAATAGTCGTAAAATGTTGCAACCATACAGTTCGTTGTCTCCAATTAGCAACGATGTTGCGACTAATTATTTGTATTCGTATTATTTGTGTCTAAATAGTCGCTAAATAGCCGTTTACTTTTGCGACTACTGTCATAGTCACACGTTGTAGTTGCAAAGTAGCTGTTTTCTTGTAGGAGAAGAGGTCAACTATGTGAGTGGCCAAGGCTATCAACAAGGCTACAATAACAACTATAGGAACAACAATCGTTCCTATAGGAGTACAAATGTTGAGAACACTCAAGATCATACCTACCCTCAACAAGTACAAGGAGGTCAACAAAAACAATTTGTCCCTTTCAAACAACAACAAGGTTATGTTCCCAAGAACAACTATCAAGGGGACAATCAAGGAAGTCATGGACATCAAGGGAAATTTCAGTCCAAGCAAGGTCCTCAACCGGGCTTAAATTCTCCAAGGTCAAGCAAGTAGTGCTATGGATTTGAGTAAGAAGATGGATGAAGTTCACAACAAGGTGGATTACTCTTACAATGATTTTAACTCCAAGTTTGACACTTTGAGCTCCAAGATCAAGCAAATGGAGAACAACAAAGACATTGTTTCCTCTTCTACACGAGCTCAAACTTCTTTGCTCGGTAAACCCGAGCCAAACCCCAAGGAGTATTGCAATGCTATCTACTATATTGATGAAGATGAGTATGAGCGTGTGGTGGATGAATTTGAGCAACTATTTGAGTGTCCCGATGATGAAGCAATAATCAATGAGGACATTAAAGTTCAAATTGGGGAGGCGGTCATTGAAAATGACCATTTGGTTGTTGCTAAACCAATTGGTAAAGAAGAGCTTGATAGAGATGTGATCTCTACACAAGCAAGTACAATTGAGAAGGAAAGAGAAGTTTCTAAGAAGACTGAAGTTGAGGCTTATGATCTCCTTGTCTACTAGCCGCCATTCCCTTTCCCCGAGCTGGTTTTGACTAAAGCACACAAGAAAGTACTCTCACGCTTTAGAGGGAATATGGAGAAAGTTAGTGCACCTTTGCCCAAGATGGAGAACTTGTCCCAAGTCAAATGCCAAATAAGGTTCATCAAGGATTTGCTTGCCAATAAAGAGAAGGTTGAAGAGCTGATTGAGGGTCTAGATCCACCAAACACAACAAGGAATGATCCTAAGAGTATCCCAAGGCTCGGTAATCCCGAAATATTTTTGATTTCTTGTTATCTTGGGGACTTGAAGATTGAGGAAGCTTTGTGTGACTCTGGCTCAAGAGTCAATGTGATGTCCCTTGAAATGTTCAAGAACCATGAGATCACTATTATGAATAAGTATTCATCACATATCACCTTTGTTGATGCTTCCTCAAGGCAACCACTAGGCCTTGCAGAGGACTATCCATTGAGAGTTGGTGAATGTCTAGTCCCAACTGATTTTATTGTCATGGACATGGTTCAAACAGCAAGGCTACCTCTTCTTCTAGGAACAACCTTCCTCAACACAGCTAGTGCGAGCCTAGACTTCATCAAAAAGATGGTGATTCTCAAGAATGTGGACGCTAAGGTCTTCTACCCTATGAAACCTCCTGCTTTGAGCCTTTGTTGAACAATCACATGTGAAACTAAGGAGGCTCAGGAGGGACCACCTAGGGAGCAGCTGATGGGTCTCAATTGTGTGGTGATGAATGAGAATGAAGCCCTTGATCACAATGAATATGATGGGTCAACTTTTGATGGTGAGAGTCTTCTAGCAATGTTTGAAGGACTCAAGGTTGTGGAGCCTATAGCTGAGCCACCAAAGAAGTCTAAGAAGAAGAAGAAGGTGCTACAAGCTAGAGCAAGCACCATGTTCATCAAGAAAGGAGAAGGAATGCCAATTCCACTCCTTGTTCACCCCCATGCCTAAGGGTTTGAAAAGTCAAGCTTAGTGACTTAAAACAAGCGCACTTGGGAGGCATTCCCATGTTTATCCTTGTATATATTAGCACCTTATATTTTAATAATGTGTTTTCTAGTTTTTGTGGATGATAGGTTTGGACCAAGGAGGTTGAACCAAGAGCAAAGAGCTTATAAGAAGTTTTCTGGCAGTGTATCGAGCTACCAAGCTCGATACTTGATATGCTCTCAAATTTACCCTAGAGCTACTCTCTCAAATTAAGAGATCAGTTGTAGTACTTAGGGATCGAATCCACAAGGAAGGGATAGTCACACAGCAAACTTCTAATTTCGAATTAAGTTAAGAAGAAGTAATTAAAAGTAAAACACAGCAAGTAAATAAAAACGATGTAAATTCAGGAGACGAAACGCTAGGTTCAGGGAAATTCTCAGGTGAATCCAAATTGCAAGTCTAGACAGATTGTTAGGAAATATGAAGAACTATTCTACAACTCGAAACACTAATGTAAAATCAACCAACTCTCGCTGCGAAGATTATCTATGTCTAAACCCTAAAATTCCGAATCTCTTTGCAAATTCAAACAATTCACACAAGCATTAATATCAGGTTCGATTGTTCACAAAATCCTAAACCAAATCTCTTTGCGAATAGGTATTTTGCTCATCTAACATTAGTTCAGGCAATTAATAATACTCTCGCATCTATTAATCAACATAA
>JAHZTW010000003.1:41301463-41311934 GCA_020283515.1 Alliaria petiolata
TTTCATCTCTCTTCTTATTAAAGTGTTCTTAATGCCAAATAGCTAATCTTTTGCTATTTAGGATCATAAGCATTTCACACACCCACCAAGTGTTTGATGAAATGCTTGAACCACTTTTCTAAGAGGTTTACATTCCTAGCCTAAGATATTAGTTGCCTAGGGTGTTTATCATGCCATTTAGACTTATGCTTATTGCTTGCTAATCATTTTAATGCTAACACATCATTAGTTCATTAAGGTGATTAGGAAAGGGATTAATACCACACATCATGGATTAGTCTTTATTAGTGATCTAGGCATAGAGATAACTTGTTTAGTTGCTTAAATGATTGCAAGGTTGGTCATTTGAATGCCCAAATAAATGATTCCATCCCTAGGTTTCGTTTTTGGTCAATTAGTAATCTTGATTAGTAGTTAATTGCTTGATTAGTGCTTAATTAGTGATAATTAAGGTTTTAAATCATATAATTAGTCTTGTAGTATCTCTTTTAGCTAGTAGCTTGTTTTCATTAGTTCCTTTTCACCTAAATTTCGAATTTGGCTTAGATTAAATAGTTTCATATATTCCTAGTGTTGTTTATCTTAACCCATATGGATAAACATCTCAAATAGTACAATGACAAGAGTAGTAGATATTAATTGAAAGTGGAAAAATCCTAGTATCAATGGCTGGAGCTCGAGGAGGTTCAAAGGACAGCTTGGAGATTTATGGAAGCAGTTAGTAGAACTCGGACAAAAGCAAAGGAACCAAGATCGAGAAGAAGATTGAGCAGAATGAGTCGATCTAGGAAAGATCGACCAGGCGATCGAGGAGCCAACCCGAACCAAACATCTGATCGAGTTGAGGATCGACCAAGCCAAGGCGTTTGCACGTACGTGAGAAAGAGTCGAGAAAGAGATCGAGCTCATATGTTGATCCAATGAAGAACGAGTAGGACGATTGACCAAGCCCAGTCGATTCACCTTAGATCGAGCTGAAGATCGACTGACGCTGACCGAATTAGAGCATAAATCGAGTGGAGGATCGACCATCCGACTCGATCTTCCAAAACCAGGTGTGCCAACTATTTCCCAAAGACTACTTGTTGTCTTCTAGTGAGGGGAGCAACTTGGTTTGAAAGTCTCCTAGGAGAAATGAAACCTTGTTTTAGGGAAGGGACAATTTCATATAATTTTCCTTATGACTTCTAAGGCAAGGAGACTTTTGTGGACCATATCTTATTTTAATCACTTTTCATAATATCTAGCGTGAAAAAGAGAGAGAGAAGCAGAGGCTTGTTCTTGGTTGTTCTTGCTTGTTCTTGCTTGTTCTTACTTGTTCTTACTTGTTCTTCTGTGGAAAAACCTTTATTTTCATTTTGAATCAAGTATTTTCGTTTTTCTTAAGTCTAATCTTTCTTCTTGCAAAAACCGAGCATGTTCAACAACTCTAAACTTATGTTTAAGAGAGGTAAGAACATGACTTGTGAGTAAACCACTAAGGTTTGAGGTTGGGATGATTAAGGAGGTTGAAGACTAAAATTTTGGGTCTTTTCTTGTTCTTCATCTAATTCTCTTCTTGGATTTGGGGGTTTTAAAGTCTAGAGATTCTCAAAGGAGATCTCTTTAATCTTAGGGATTTCCTTATCCTAACAAGACTTAGAAAATCTCTTAAAACCAAATCCAAGAGACTAGCTCATCCTTTCCCAAACGCCATGGATGCTTAGGGAGCTAGTTAAGCCATCTTTTAAGATCCAAGCTTCATGTTCTTCCCCCTATCTTTCCACCACACATCATGGGTTAGGAGGAAAGGGTGAAGAAAGGATTTACACCACACATCATGGGTAAATCTAGTCATGGCTTCTTAAGCCTCAGAGATAGCACTAAAGTGTGTAAAATTATGTTTTCAAAACCCCAAGTTCGAATCTTCAACCTCCCTAAGAATGAATCCCAACC
Source organism: Alliaria petiolata (assembly GCA_020283515.1). Taxonomy (NCBI): domain Eukaryota; kingdom Viridiplantae; phylum Streptophyta; class Magnoliopsida; order Brassicales; family Brassicaceae; genus Alliaria; species Alliaria petiolata. The sequence continues at coordinate 41,303,399 of JAHZTW010000003.1, forward strand.
TTGAATCTGTTTTAACCTTTCGAAAACTTAAAACCATTTTCCTCTTGTTCAAGGCTAATTATTTTTACTAAAATTCTCCTAGATAGCTTAATAATGCAATAGAGTCTTATAAATTTGTAAAGTTATGTTTTTGCTAGTTTTAGTATTTTAGAATTTGCCTAGAGTCTTATTTTATTATCTGGTATTGAGTTAGTAGTCGTTGGATTTTTAGAAATAGTTTTCGAAAATCTTGTCACTTATCTAAAAATTGTTTAGTTTATCCGGTTTTACATTTTGATTTTATAAAATTAGTAGATCAGTTTTTTAATCATTTAGAAGTCATCTAGTAGTTGTATAACCCTTCAGTAGGGATTTTAAAATAGTTTTCGTGGCTGTATAATCACTGCAAGTAATTTTCATAGGATTGTTCACCAATTAACCCGAATTATGCTTAGCTTTACTTGAACTCTTGTATTCTTGGTACCTTTCACCACCCCAATTTGGATTGATGGTAGGGGTCTAGTTTTACCCTAATAAAACTACTGCAAGTGCACAGCAAACGCAGTTGAAGTATAAGGGGTATCGAATCCCAAGGGAAGTAGATGATACGCTAGAGTTTCTAATTTCAGATTATGCTAAGTCAAGTATGTATTAAAGTAAATTAAACTATGCGAACTAAGTAAATGTGATTAAAGCGGTTGTAAGTTCAGGAGACGAAGGCACTAGGCAAGGATGATTATCAGGTTGATTCAGAGAATGCAGAAGTTAAATTGTCAGGAAATTATTAAGAACCATCAAGAACTCTAAACACTAATTTAAAACTAATCAACTCTCGTTGCAGAAGTTATCTATGCCTAAATTCCAGAAAACCAAATCTCTTTGCGAGTTCAAACAATTCAGGCAAGCATTAATGTTCAGGTTCGATTTGTTCACAAAACACTTAAACCAAATCTCTTTGCGAATAAATATTTTGCTCATCTATGATTAGGTCAGATTATCAATAATGCTCTCGCATCTATTAAACAACCTAGGGTTTGATTTCTAAGTGATCAATTTCAGAAATCAAGTTAAGCACAAATCAAGATGAAGATCCAAGTGATTTTCCTAACAAGATAATAATTCTACAAACTCATCATCAACCCTAAATCACCCTAACCTAACTAGCAAACTACTCAGACATAGAGATGAAAACACAAATCATGGCTGAAATAAATTGCATAAAAAGAATAGAGAATGATACAGGGGTTCGAAATCTGGCTCGGATGAGATAGAATTGTCTCCCCAAAAGCTCAGGATCAATCTCTCTCTAAGTCTCAAAAACCCTAAATTATGAAAGTGTAATTAGCTAAACAATGCCTGAAAACTATTTATAGAAGGGGATTTTTCGTCCAGGGGCAGATTTGTAATTCTTCAAACTTGAGCTCTTTCCTTTTTCTGATGGAAATCGTGAGAACTAGCCGACCTCGTCTGGTGTCGATCGACACCTTGCTCGTAAATTCACTCTCTTCTGACTTCATCACTTCAGCTGCTTCTCCAAAATGCTCCAAAACGTACCAGAATCTCCCATTTAGCTCCAAGTGCTCTACATCCTGTAAAGACTCAAATAGGACTCGAAAACTAACAAAAGATAAAAATACTTATATCATGGTCCAAAAATGGGTAAAAATCATGATATATCAATTGACTACTGAAGTATTACAACAACAAAAGAGACTTTAGGATTTGATTAGAAAACCATGAAAAAGTTCTCTTATCAAGATCCCTTAAGCTCAAACCAAGAGATTTGATACCTTTCACATGAAAGTGGATTCAAAGGGTACTTATCAAGTCTTATTAGGATCTTTACTTAACGTTCATCAATCAATCTTTCACTAATGATGATTAGCTTTGAAAGAATGATTGATGAAAGGGTTTCTACCACGAAAGTGGATTGATCTAGCTTTGTTTCCTAGACTTAAGAATAGCTCATTTATATATGTGTTTGAAAAGTATAATTATTCACCAAGAACAAATTCTTAATCCCAAAAATATGAACCTCAACCTTGGATTCGTTTTTAAGCTTTGAATTATATAAAACCACTTCAATCATTCACTTAACTTGCTGTGTTTAAAAGTTCTTTGAATCATTCTTTTACTTATGTTCTCAAAATGTTTAGATAGAACTTGTTTTCTTTAATATCATAAACTCTTTCCATCACTCTCATATTTAACCTAGATTTATTAAGTTCTTGTATTCCTAGTGTCTTTGAACCTGAAATGGATTGATAACCTAAAGTACTACAATCGATAGTAATACTTGGGTATTGCAAAGCAGCACAAAAATACCATGCTTCAATTGGCGCCGTGGCCGGGGAAGAGCTTCTAGCCGTGGTGTTTGCATTTCAGAAGTTCAGGTCCTATCTTGTGGGATCTAAGGTCATTGTATACACAGACCATGCTGCTCTAAGGTACATCTTTGCCAAGAAGGACACAAAACCAAGGCTCTTGAGGTGAATCCTTCTCTTGCAAGAGTTTGACATGTAAATAGTTGACAAGAAGGGGATAGAAAACGGTGTGGCGGATCATCTTTTACGAATGAGAATTGAAGATATCATTCCCTTAAACGATTCCTTACCAGAAGAGTAGCTTATGATGGTCTACACTATTGCTTGTGCTAAGGATAGTAGTGAAAAATTTGAAGAGGTTTTGAATCTTAAAGAAGAAGACCTACCTTGGTATGCATATATGGTTAATTATTTGGTTTGTGGAGAAGAACCAAGTCACCTAGATCATTACCACAAGAAGAAATTCATGAGGGATGTGACTCACTATTTGTGGGACGAGCCATACCTCTATAAGAGAGGAGTCGATATCATATATAGGCGGTGTGTACCAAAAGATGAGGCAAGAAACATTCTTCTCCATTGTCATGGTTCATCTTATGGTGGCCACTTTGCCATATTCAAGACAGCTACAAAGGTCCTTCAAGCCGGTTTCTGGTGGCCCACACTTTTTAAAGACACACATGAGTTCATCAAATCATGTGAAGCTTGCCAAAGAACCGGAAATATAAGCAAAAGAAACGAGATGCCACAAGTTTCGATTTTTGAAGTGGAGATCTTTGAAGTATGGGGAATCGATTTCATGGGACCATTCCCATCATCATATGGGAACAAATACATTCTTGTTGCTGTGGACTACGTGTCTAAATGGGTAGAAGCTATATCTTCTCCAACAAATGACTCAGGGGTTGTTGTCAAAATGTTCAAGACAATCATCTTTCCAAGATCTGGTGTACCTAAGGTTGTCATTAGCGATGGAGGGAGTCACTTCATCAACAAAGTTTTTGAAAACTTGTTAACAAAGTATGGAGTTAAGCACAAGGTGGCAACACCTTACCACCCTCAGACAAGCGGTCAGGTAGAAGTTTCTATCAAGTAAATCAAAGCCATCTTGGAAAAGGTCTCATGAGTAACAAGGAAAGATTGGTCAAACAAACTTGATGAAGCACTTTGGACATAAAGAACCGCTTTCAAGACTCCTATTGGTACAACACCATTCAACCTTCTCTATGGAAAGTCATGTCACCTCCCTGTGGAGTTAGAACACAAGTCTGAACTACAATCTTAAAACGGGTCATGAGAAACGGCTCATACAACTTCAAGAGCTTGATGAGCTACGTTTGAATGCCTATGAAATTGCAAAGATTTACAAAGAAAGAATAAAGGCATCTCATGACAAGAAGATATTGGCAAAATAGCTCAAGGAGGGAAGCAAGGTATTGCTCTACAACTCCCGTTTGAAGTTGTTTCCCGGAAACTAAAGTCAAGGTGGTCTGGACCATTTGAAATCAAAGAAGTCTTACCGTTTGGAGAAATCACCTTGGTAGACAAGGAAGGAAAGAGAAGGAAGGAAAGAGTTTCACAGTGAATGGGCACAGAGATAAGCATTGCTAGTGAATGCAACAAGGGGAGCACCACAGTTCATCTCAATGACCCCTCACCAGCCTAATTTGGTAAAGTTAAGCTTAGAGACTTTAACCAATCGCACTTGGGAGGCAATCCCATGTTTATAATTGTATATATTATGTTCCATTTGATGTTTTTATGTTTGTTTCATAGGGACAAGGGAATAGAAGTCATAAACTTGGTTTTTGGGTGTGTAAAAAACTGAAAAACAGGAAAAGATCGATCCCTCCTCATACAACAATGCAAAAACCAACCAGCTTCAAGGACAAAATAGCTTCAAGAACAACAAAAGCACAGCTACCAACTTCTTACACATCAAGCTCCAACCACAATTAAAATCCAAAGGTAACCACAAAAACCTTTGTACATATCATTCATTCTTAGTTTTTTCTTTTTATAGTTTTGATCTTCTCTTGAACTTCTATAACACAGACTGTGTTATTCAAGTTTGGAGGAGGAGATTGTGTGATTTGATCATGTTTTCTTTGACTCTTATTTTACATTTTACATCCTTGAGTCTTCATGCATACAGAAAAAAAATTTTAAACAAAAATAAATAAATAAATAAATTCATGTAACTTGCATTTACATTCTAGGATTGAGTATCGATCATATCATATAGGTTGCTTCCATTCATATGCATGGGGGGAATGTTCATAAAAATCCTTGAAAAGTGTTTTAAGCTCATGAATTAGCTAATGGCCCTAGTTAGTAGTCCTTTGATGCTTTGTGCAAATTATGAAATTAAGAACTAACCATCTTCGGACCATTTGCCTTGAAACAAGCATGAATTGAATCCTTTCCTACCAATGAGAACCTTAACACGAACTTTTAATTATCATACTTGTGAACTTGAGAATGAATACATGGATATAACATACATATTTAGGCTTTCTTATTCATTTCACCACTCTCTTGCATAGCCTAAATAGAATTCCACACCTTGAACCGTACCTCCTTTCAAACCAAATTTTGTGTGTGTATGTGAGGTCTTATTTTTAGATTGAGCTTGGCATAAAGTGTTAGGTTTAGGGCGACATGAATAAGTTTCCATATGATTCTAGCAAAGAAAATTAAAAGCTAGTTAAAAATCTAGGAATGGGGTTTCGGTTTGGAAAAATTTGTTATACAAAAGATTGTATGCTTGCTTTCAAAAGCATGTTAAGTTTGTGGAAAGGAAAAGAAAAGAAAGAAAAAGAGAAATCAAAAGAGACAAAGGCCAAAGAAAATGAAAGCTACCTAAAACTGAAAATGAGAATTGATTCATAAGATCTTTTGTGAATAAAGCAAGGCATGTTTTAAGCCTTGAGAAAAGGGTAGATTAAGTGGTTTGGGAGAGCTCAAAAGAATAAAATAAAAGGGTTTAAGGTCACAAGGGTAGATGGGAGCTTAATCATGTATGCATCAATTGCCTTTTACCTTTAGCATTATGCATAAGTTCAATCCCTTTTGAGAGGACCCATTGATTGGAATAGACTCATAAATTGAGGTCATCTAAACCTCAAAACCCTGTCCCTTGGACAAATGTATTCATTCTTAACTACACAAGTAATATTCACAGTTTGAACCTAATGAATGTAAAAGGATTGGATTCTTGGATTTCTTGGGTAAAAAGTCTTGTGCTGAATTTAAAAATGTGATAAAGATGGCTAAGCTCAATGGAGTAGAACTTGTATAATGCATCCTAGGACTAAGAACAATGCCATTTAATTGATTCATTTGAAAAACACTTTTGGATATGAACTCCCACCTTCAATCATCTTCTCTTAGTTTGTCTTTGTTTGCTTGAGGTCAAGCAAAAGGCAAGTTTAGGGGAGTTTATATACTCATATATTCCATATATTTATCATGCATTTAGAATAGGTTTTCATCCATATTTCATTCATAACTAACTATAAACATAGTTTTGATCATTTATAGGATTTAGAACATTTGCATTAGCATTTGCATTTTCTTTTGTATATAAGCATCATTTCAGGTTATTCTATTGATTTGGCGACAATGTGGAAGCTGGAACTCAACAAGAAGTGAAAAGGAAGCTTAGCAGAAGCTGGAAACATAAGAGGATGAGCTAGGACCAAGTAGAGAAGAGTAAGAGGCAAACAGATGTCGTCTGACTTGCTGTACCTAGATGTTGCAACCGATTCAAGTCCATGCCACCTAAAACGGCTGATATATCATGGCTTTTACCCATTTTTGGACCATGATATAAGTGTTTTAATTTAGTCTTAGTACTATTTTCGAGTCTATATAGAGTCTATGCAGGTTCAGGTACAATTGGAGCTAAATTGGAGATTTGGATGCATTTTGGAGCTTAATGGAATGAAGTCACGAAGTGTTGAAGTTGGATTAAAGTTGCACAATGGGTGTCGATCAACACAGACCATTGGTGTCGATCGACACCAGGTTTTCCAGAATCCTAAGGCGTGAAGTTTCCAGAATTTTGCAGAAAAGGAAATTCCCAAGACTTTTCCTAATCTTCCAGGGAATTGAAGATTCGTACCTAGGCCTATAAATAGAGTTTTTATGCCATTGTTTAGGCATCACTTATTATTTTAGAGAGACAAAGAGAGAGATTAGGTTTTGAGAGCTTTTAGGGAGAAAAATCTGCACTCTGTTCTTGAGAGATTTTGAACCCTTGTATCTTTTTCTATTCTTTTTATGCAAATTACTTATTTTATGATGTTTGCTGCATCCATGTCTGAGAAGTTTCATAGTTAGGTTGTGGGGAATTCAAGGGATTGATGATAGGTTGTTAGAATTGATATGCTACTGGGATTATCTGCTTGTTCTTCATCTTTGATTGTTTTAACTCTGAAATTTAGGATTGATCACCTTGATATACTCATATATTTCGCATATTTAGCATGCATTTAGAATATGTTTTCATGCATACATCATTCATAATAGGCTAGTTTGCATCATTTATCTCATTTTAAGTCCTAGAACACTTTGCATTAGCATTTGCATGGTTTCTTGTATATTTGCATCATTTTCAGGTTGTTTAGAGTACATGGAGCTGTGATGGATGCTGAGCATTGCCAAGAAGATGAAACAAGAGCCTAGGAGTTGGCGTGAATCAAAGGAAAACTCGGATAAAACCAAAGAGGCCGTGATCGACCGGCCGATCGAGCAGAACGACTCGATCTAGGTGAGATCGACCGGCCGATCGAGCAGCATGAGTCGATCCAGACATGATCGACCGGACGATCGACCCAGCTGACCCGATCTAAGACAGATCGAGTGGACGATCGACCGGCCATCCCGATCCAAGACGCAGATCGACCACTACGACTCGATCAGCCAAGTCAAGCACACCAACCTTTCTCCAACTTGTGTATTTGTCTTCTATTGAGGGGTCCACCTTGGCATGAAAGTCAAGCAGCCCTTATTTTATGAAAGGGTGGAGAGAGTTTCATATTATTTTTGAAAGGGCAAAAGAGAAAGGGGGGTTAAATCATCATCCACTTATAAAAAGAAAGGAGAGAAACACTTATGATATCTGATCACACACTAACTTTGTAAGAGGGGAACGTGGGAGAGAGAAAGGAGGAGTGTTCTTGAGTGTTCTTCCTTGTTCTTCCTTGTTCTTCCTTGTTCTTGTTGTTTTCTTGTTTTATTTCTTGTAAAAAACTCTTGTATTATATTTTTGATTCAAGTATTTTTGTTCTCTTAAAGTTTTAATCTTTCTTTCTTGTTTTCTCAATCATGTTTAACTCCTCTTATCTCATGATTAAGAGGGGTTCGAAAATGATATTAGAGTAGTTCTTTAGGATTTAAGGATGAGGTGATTAGGAAGGTTTTAAAGGTTAGATTTTGGTGTTTTCTTGTTCTTAACTTCATCCTTTCTTGGTTTAGAGTATCTAATGCTTAAAGACCTTGAGAGAGTCTTTATGAATCTAGAGATTTCCTTTTTCTCATAAGAACTTGGGAAATCTCTTATGTCCAAACCAAGAGACTAGTATGCCTTAAAGACCATGAGAGTGGCTATTAAGGGCTAGTTAGGCCAAGGTAAAGATCCGTGCTTCAGCTCCATCAATCATTCTTTTCCACCACAAACCATGGGTATGGAGAGAATGAATGATGAGAGGATTTTATCTTATCCACAAACCATGGAAAGATTGCTTCTTAAACCTAAGGATAGCTCATTTAGAAATGTGTATATTTACTTTTGAAAGCGAAAATCGAAACTTTAATTTCCCTAAGCATGAACCTCATCCTTGAATCTGTTACTTGTCATATAAGTAGTTTCAAAAGCTTTCTCCTTTAGATTTAAAGTTTGTTCCTTTAGGTTGCTAGAAATAGCCTTATTTGCCTATTTTTAGATTTCAAATTTTCATAATCAGTAGCTTGCTCATTTAAATTTGTAGAAGTCGTCTGGTAGTTAGTTAACCCTTCATAGGGATTGTTTAAATTGTTTTCCTGGTCGTTTAGTGATTGCAAGTAGTTTATTTTGATTTTCTCCTCCCTTTTACCCGAAAATGACTTAGCTTTACTTTGCTCTTGCATTCCTAGTATCTTTCACACCTAGGCTGGATTGACACCTCACATACTACAATGACATGTGTGTTTGAGGATTGAGTTAAGGCTTAAAAACTTCTACATCAATT
>JAHZTW010000003.1:41312163-41329118 GCA_020283515.1 Alliaria petiolata
CGGACAAGGTCTGGATAAAGGTCATACTGCCGCGTCGCTATAGTGCCCATCCCAACTCTGCTCATCAACTGCAGAATATCGTCTTTGATGCCCAACTCAAGCATCGTCTTCTCACATGCAAACCGAGTCGGAGCAATTTCCACCTTCAGCCACGCATTGTAGAATAGCGGGTCATAATCATCCCAAGCTTCGTCGATGCCTCGAAGAGTACACAGGTCCTTTGCGACCTCTTTAGCCGGTGAGTCTTCCCAATCTCGCTCAATCCGAATCCTTGCACTTCACGTTTTGGCCAAGGAGGAAGAGAGGGGATTGCTGCTTCATTAGCAGTTCCTAAGGCGGATGCTTCAGCTTCCCGTGGTCTCTTGATTCGTGGTGGCATCTGCAAGCAAAAAGAAAACCCAAAATCAATCCAAACTCTGACAAATGAAACACAAGTCGTCAATACAGGTCAGGTGTCGATCGATACACATGGTGTCGATCGACACCAATCGTGGAATTCGAACTCGAACCAGAATTCATGATTTCATCCTCAATTCAATATCAATTAGCAGTCTTAACAATCCCAATATAGTGAATCGACCAAGTTCTAACCATAAAACCCAAGAAAAACTCATAAATTTGCAACATGCATCATTAATCTCCAAAATTTCGAAAATTTCAATTTTTGCAAATTAAATGATGAAAATCAGTTGGGTAATACTCTAAATCATGATAAATAACCTAAATAAGCATCAATCCAACAAGAAATCAAGCTAAATAGGTAGAAATCGAAGTTTTTCACCTTAGGGTCGAAAATTAATTTGGGAGATTTGAAGAACATACCTTGGTAGATCGAACAAATTGATAAGGGATTATGAAAGAGGACGAAAATTCGCACGGATTAGAGCCTTGAATCACTCAATTTGGTTAAGAAATAGAGATTTGGTGATTTGGGGGATTTTTGCTCTAAGGTTCGCGGTTTTGAAAGTTATGAAGAAAAAGAAAACAAAGTCGAGGTTTTGAAGACTTACCTGCGTCTCCGTGTGGTGTCGATCGACAATAGGGTGTCGATCGACACATAGGGTGTCGATTGACACTGAGCATGATCGAGCCTCCCTTTCTTTTTTTCTTTTTTTTATATAAAAGCCAAAATAATTAGTAGAACAAAAATCAAAATGAAAAATAAACTAAGTACCTATCAGTGGGTTGCCTCCCACTAAGCTCTCGTTTAACGTCAATAGCTTGACTGTTCACGCGTTTAGGCGGTGGGTGCATCATCCAGAGACAGAATGTGTCTGTCTGGAATCTCGGCTTGAACCCAATAGTGTTTCACCCTCTGCCCATTCACAATGAACTCTTCTCATTTGGAGTTTGTCAAGACGATTGCTCCATATTGTCTGACCTCTTTGATGGTGAAAGGACCTGACAAACGTGAACGTAATTTACCAGGAAACAATTGCAAACGAGAGTTTTATAGAAGTACCTGGTCATTTGGTTCGAAATGTCTGGAGACAATCTTTTTGTCATGATATGCCTTTGTCCTCTCCTTGTAGAGCTTCGAGTTCTCATAAGCGTGATGGCACAGTTCGTCGAGCTCATTGAGTTGCACTAGGCGCCTTTCTACAGCTGGCTTCAAGTCAAAGTTCATCTTCTTGATAGCCCAATGCGCCTTGTATTCCAATTCCACTGGAAGATGGCAAGCTTTGCCATAGAGCAGCTGGAAAGGTGTAGTCCCAAGTGGCGTCTTATAGGCATTTCTATAAGCCCAAAGTGCATCATCCAGTTTTGCGGCCTAATCTTTTCTCGTCTTGCCCACTGTCTTCTCCAAAATTTGCTTGATCTATCTGGGTGATACAGAGTAGCCACACGATTTTGAACACCATGCTTCTTCACCAGCTTGTTGAATACCTTGTTGACGAAGTGAGAACCACCATCACTTATAACAATCCGAGGCACTCCGAATCTAGTGAAAATGATGGTCTGGAACAGCTTAAGAACCACAGCAGCATCATTGGTCTTAGAACCAACTGCTTTCACCCACTTAGAGACATAGTCTACAGCCACTAAGATGTATTGCATTCCAAAGGATGGAGGAAAGGGGTCCACGAAGTCAATACCCCAACAATCAAAGACTTCAACTTCAAGGATGAAGTTCTGTGGCATCTCGTGTCGCTTGCTGATCTTTCCTCTCCTTTGACAAACATCACATTGCGTGATGAACAGCTGCGCATCCTTGAACATAGTAGGCCACCAAAAGCCTGCTTGAAGAACCTTGGATACTGTCTTGAAGGTTGCAAAGTGTCCAGCATACTCAGAACCATGACAATGGAATAGGACATCACTTACCTCACTTTCTGCAATGCATCTTCTGTAAACATTGTCTGAACAATGCTTGTATAAGTGAGTTTCATCCCAATAGTATCTCCTGAGTTCCCTTGTGAACTTCTTCTTCTCATAGTCCTTGAGATGTTTAGGCTCAATGTCAGCAGCAAGGGAGATCACTATAGCTATGTCAGCATACCATGGTCGATTCGCAGCATTAATGGCAAAGATTGGCTGTCGAAACACGTCATCTAAGATCCTGCGAAGTGAAGCTCGCGTCAGGTGTCGATCGACACAGGGTAATTGCCAATCTTCAAAATTTCGGACACGGTGTCGATCGACACCCGCCTAGTGTCGATCGACACTAGGGTCGTTTGCTCTGAACTCACATCTTGTAAACGGCTCTCAACAAGATAAACATTCTCCTTAGGCAGAAAATCATCAATTGGTACGTCATCTTCGATCCTGATCCTTGAGTGATGATCAGCTACTCCATTTTCAACTCCTTTCTTGTCCTTAACTTCTATGTCAAACTCTTGAAGAAGTAGAATCCACCTTAACAACCTTGGTTTGGCATCCTTCTTCTGCATCAAGTATTTCAATGCAGAATGATCAGTGTGAACAATCACCTTTGAGCCAACAAGATACTGGCGAAATTTCTCAAAGGCAAAGACCACAGCTAGCAATTCCTTCTCCGTAGTTGCATAGTTCTTTTGGGCATCATCCAACGTTCTGCTGGCATAGTAAATGGCGTGGAGCTTCTTATCCTTCTTCTGTCCTAGAACCGCGCCCACTGCGAAGTCGCTGGCATCACACATCACCTCGAAAGGTAAATCCCAGTCTGGAGGTTGAACAATTGGAGCACTCACTAAGGCTTGCTTGATCTGTTCAAAGGTTGAAAGGCATTCTGCCGTGAACTCGAACTTCACGTCTTTGCAGAGAAGAGCAGTGAGTGGTCTCGCAATCTTGCTGAAATCCTTGATGAATCTTCTATAAAACCCAGCATGACCCAAAAAACTCATCACTGATTTTACAGAATCAGGTGCTTGCAAAGTCGTCATTACTTCAATCTTGGCGCGATCCACTGCGATTCTTTCAGCTGAAACCTTGTGTCCAAGTACAATCCCATCTGTGACCATGAAATTACACTTTTCCCAGTTCATGACTTAGTGTTTCTCTTCACATCTCCGCAGTACAGCACACAAGTTCTCCAAACAGTCTTTATAATATGACTCATAAACAGAAAATTCATCCATAAAGACCTCCATGAACTTCTTTATCATATCCGTGAAGATGGACATCATGCATCTCTGGAAGGTCGCATGAGCATTACAAAGTCCAAATGGCATTCTGCGTTATGCAAATGTGCCATAGAGACATGTAAAAGTGGTCTTCTCCTGATCATCCGGATGGATAGGAATCTGGAAGAACCCTGAATAGCCATCAAGGAAGCAGTAGTAAGGATGATTCTCCAATCTCTCCAGCATCTGATTAATGAATGGCAAAGGAAAGTGATCCTTTCTGGTCGCGTCATTCAGCTTCATGTAGTCAATGCACATCTTGTGTCCAGTCACAGTCCTTGTAGGAATCAGCTCGTTCTTCTCATTCTTCACCACTGTGACTCCTCCTTTCTTAGGAACCACATGAACTGGGCTGACCCAAGCACTGTCCGAAATAGGATAGATGATTCCAGCTTCCAATAGCTTCATGATCTCCTTCTTGACAACTTCCTTCATGTTCGGATTCAGCTTCCTTTGATGTTCAATTGATGACTTAGTCTCATCTTCAAGGTGAATCCTATGCATGCACAAATATGGTGAGATACCTGAAATGTCATCAAGAGAATAGCCAAGGGCTTTGCGATACTTGCGCAGCTTGCTTAGCTTGCTTAGCAATAAAGTGAGCTCTGCGTTGTTTAAAGAAGCATTTACAATGACAGGATAAGTTGAATTAGGACCAAGAAATGCGTACCTTAGCCCGACAGTGAGCTGTTTAAGCTCAACTTTAGGTGCTTTGGCCTCGCTCCAATCACCAAGTGTTGCGTCTTTGGCTGATTTCACAGGGTGTCGATCGACACTAGTAGGTGTCAATCGACACAGGTCCTCCTGTGCGACTCACTGCAGCACTTGCTCACTAGCATTCAGCATTTTTGTGTAACCTGCAGCTGCTTCGTCCAAGTGTTTAATGTCCTTTGTAGAAGTAGTCAATGCTCGCTCCAATGGGTCTGTAGGATGGTCCTCTTGGAAAATCTCGACAGCAAGGTTGGTGAGGGAATCGACATAGAAGGCCTGTCCATCAATCGTGGGTCTCTTCATCTGCTTCTCCATGTCGAAATTCATCACCAAATCACCAATGTTCAGCGCAATCCTCCCCTTCCTTACGTCGATGATGGCTCCAGCTGTAGCCAAGAATGGTCTACCAAGTATGAGAGGGTCTGTGGGTTCCTCATCATAAGCTAATACCACAAAGTCTGTGGGAATCAAACAATCTCCCACTTTGATAGGAACATCTTCCAAGTCACTTTCAGGGATCGATCAGCAAGGACTAAGGAGATTCTGGTGGCCTTGAAGTCTGTCATATCCAGCCTAAGAGCAACTGAAAGAGGCATCAAGTTTACACTTGAACCTAAGTCGCATAGAGATCTCCCAAACTTGTCTGAAAAGATGGAGCAATCAAGAACAAAGCTTCCTGGATCGGAGAGTTTTTCTGGTAGCCTGTTCTGAATGACAGCACTAACTTGCTCTGATATCATCATTACTCCTTCCTCCATATCCATGTTCTTTGTCATCATCCACTTCAGGTATCTCTTTATCACTGGAGTAGTTCTAATGGCATCCATCAAAGGAATTTCAACCACTAGTCTATCCATGATAGCCTTGAATCTAGCGTCCAGTAGCTCCTTCTTAGACTTCTTTGGTATCAAGGGGAAAGGGATCTTTGGTTTGTAAACCCTTTCTGCTGCAACCTTCGTTGCTGTGAGCTGATCTGGTGTAGTCCGCGTTGGGTATCGATCGACACCCTTCCGGTGTTTCTATTGATTTCTTTTATGCAATCTTATTTATTCATGATGTTTTCTTCATTCACCATATCTGAGTAGTTTGCTAGTTAGGTTTAGGGTTTTTCAAGGGTGATTAATGAATTGTTAGGTGGAATTAAATTGTTAGGATAAAATCATTAGAGTTCTTCATCTGGATTTGTGTTTAATGCTTATTCTAGCTTCGCGACCAAGAATCTGATCTTAGGTTGATTAATAGATGCGAGAGTATTATTGATTGCCTAAACTAATGTTAAATGAGCAAAATACCTATTCGCAAAGAGATTTGTTTTAGGGTTTTGTGAACAATTGAACCTGATATTAATGCTTGTTTGAAATTATAGGATTTGCAAAGAGATTTGGAATTCTAGGGTTTAGGCATAGATAATCTTCGCTGCGAGAGTTGGTTGATTTTACATTAGTGTTTCGAGTTCAAGAACAGTGCTTAATAATTCCTAACATTCTGTCTAGACCTGCAATTTGGATCACTTGAGAATTTTCCTGTACCTAGCGTTTCGTCTCCTGATTTTAAGAACCTTAATTCGTGATTGCTCATTTATTTCCTGCTTTGTTTTACTCTCGTTCTATTTGACCTAGAATAATCTGAACTTAGAAACCTTAGTGTAACATATACTTCCCTTGGGATTTCGATACCCCTTATACTACGATTGCTTTTGCTGCGCACTTGCAGTAGTTTTATTAGGGTAAAACATGAGCCCTATCAATAAGGAAGGTCAATGTCCCTTCCAACGCATTGCGGATAACCTCATTCCTGTAGTAGACCCGCGCTGTGGCAATGAACTGGCGGACAAGATCTGGATAAAGGTCATACTGCCGCGTCGCTATAGTGCCCATCCCAACTCTGCTCATCAACCGCAGAATATCGTCTTTGATGCCCAACTCCCGCATCGTCTTCTCACATGCAAACCGAGTCGGAGCAATTTCCACATTCAGCCACGCATTGTAGAATAGCGTGTCATAATCATCCCAAGCTTCGTCGATGCCTCGAAGAGTACACAAGTCCTTTGCGACCTCTTTAGCCGGTGAGTCTTCCCAATCTCGCTCAATCCGAATCCTTGCACTTCACGTTTTAGCCAAGGAGGAAGAGAGGGGATTGCTGCATCATTAGCAGTTCCTGAGGCGGATGCTTCTGCTTCCCGTGGTCTCTTGGTTCGCAGTGGCACCTGCAAGCAAAAAGAAAACCTAAAATCAATCCAAACTCTGACAATTGAAACACAAGTCGTCAATACAGGTCGGGTGTCGATCGATACACATGGTGTCGATCGACACCAATCGTGGAATTCGAACTCGAACCAGAATTCATGATTTCATCCTCAATTCAGTATCAATTAGCAGTCCTAACAATCCCAATATAGTGAATCGACCAAGTTCTAACCATAAAACCCAAGAAAAACTCATAAATTTGCAACATGCATCATTAATCTTCAAAATTTCGAAAATTTCAATTTTTGCAAATTAAAGGATTAAAATCAGTTCGGTAATACTCTAAATCATGATAAACAGCGTGAAGTAAGCAGGTTTCAGCTCGAAGTCCTTCCTTTGGAATGCAGGAGGACGGATCGCAGCTCTATTAGGATAGAATTGGTCTGGTCTGTTGTATTCACCAAGTGTTCTTCCACGTCCAACGTCTGCGTGTGCTCGGTGTCGATCGATACCCAGCTGGTGTTGATCAACACCATCGAGCACCTCTTATTCGACGACAACAGCTCCATTGTCATCGAGTCTCTGGCCTTGAGCGTTCCTCCTATGCCCTTCTCCATCCACCAAGTTACCAGCTTCGTCGCGGATCAAAACCATAAGACCAGCCATCTCTGTCTGCGGAGGGTGTCGATCGATGCTACTAGTGTCGATCGACACTTGGGTAGATGCTCGGTTCTTGCGTTCGAGACGACCTAGTTCTTGGTTTAACGTGATTAGTTCCTTGTCTTTGTTACTTCTGGTACTTGGCATGCACTTGAAACCAAAAATAAGAAACTAAATTAGTAACAAATAAAAACAAAAATAAAACCTAGCCAAAATCCTAATACTAGATTCCGTAGGCAGCTATTACTTCCCCGACAACGGCACCAAAATTTGATATGCTCTCAAATTTACCCTAGAGCTACTCTCTCAAATTAAGAGATCAGTTGTAGTACTTAGAGATCCAATCCACAAGGAAGGGATAGCCACACAACAAACTTCTAAGTTTGAATTAAACTAAGTGAGAATGTAAAAGTAAAAGGCAGAAGGTAATTAAAATCGGTGTAAGTTCAGGAGACGAAACGCTAGGTTCAGGGAAATTTTCAGGTGAATCCTACTTGTAGATATAGACAGAATGTTAGGAATTATGGAGAACTGTTCTTGAACTCGAAACACTAATGTAAAATCAACCAACTGTCGCTGCGAAGATTATCTATGTCTAAACCCTAGAATTCCAAATCTCTTTGCAAATCCTATCAATTCAGACAAGCATTAAAGTTCAGGTTCGATTGTTCACAAAATCCTAAACCAAATCTCTTTGCGAATAGGTATTTTGCTCATCTAACATTAGTTCAGGCAATCAATAATACTCTCGCATCTATTAATCAACCTAAGATCAGATTATAGGTTGCGAAGCTAGAATAAGCATTAAACACAAATCAAGATGAAGAACTCTAATGATTTTATCCTAACAAATTTATTCGACCTAACAATTCATAATCACCTTTGAAAAACCCTAAACCTAACAAGTAAACTACTCAAACATGATTAATGAAACACAAATCATAATTTGAATAGAAAGCATGAAAGAAATCAATAGAAGAAATAAAGGGGTTCAAAATCTCTCAAGAACAGAGTATAGGATTTATTTCCCCAAAAGCTCTCTAAAATCTCTCTCTAAAATATTGTGTGTAGCCTAAACAATGGCTGAAAAACTATATTTATAGGCTAAAACACGAGCTGGGCACTTTTGGAAATAAGTAAAATTTTTTGGGCAATTTCCTTTTCTTCAATCTTGTAAACGTCGCGACCGTCTTTGATTTTAGGGGGGGTGTCGATCGACACCATGAACAGTGTCGATCGACACCATGAACAGTGTCAATCGACACCATGAACAGTGTCGATCGACACTGTTCATCCAAGTTGAATCCGATTTCATCTTTTCAGCAGTTTCTTCCACAATGCTCCAAAAAGCTCCAAAATCTCCAATTATGCATAAAACGTACCTGAACGTGCAAAGACTCTAATAGGACTCTAAAAAGACCAAAAGACTCTATAAATAAGACTTATATCATGGTCAAAAACCGGTAAAAACCATGATATATCAGACATTGAAGTTCAAGTTGGGGAGGCGGTCATTGAAAATGACCATTTGGTTGTTGCTAAACCAATGGGCAAAAAGGAGCTTGATGAGGATGTGATCTCTACACAATCAAGTGTTGTTGAGAAGGAAATAGAACTGGCTAAGAAGACTGAAGTTGAGGCTTATGATCTCCTTGTCTACAAGCCACCACTCCCTTTTTCCAAGCTGGTTTTGACTAAGGCACAAAAGAACGTACTTTGAAGCTATAGAGGGAGTATGGAGAAAGTTGGTGTACCTTTGCCTAAAGTGAAGAATTTGTCCCAAGTCAAGGGTCAAATAAGATTCATCGGATTTGCTTCCAACATAGAGAAGGTTGAAGAGCTAATAGAGGGCCTAGAGTCACCAAAGACAACAAGGAATGAATCCAAGGTTATCCGAAAGATTGGTAATCCGGGAATTTTTTTTTGATTTCTTGGTCTCTTGGGGATATGAAGATTGATGAAGCCCTTTGTGATTCTGGCTCAAGTGTCAATGTGATGTCACTTGAAATATTCAAGAACCTTGGGATCACTAATATGAAGAAGTATTCATCACACATCACCTTTGTTGATGCCTCCTCAAGTCAACCACTAGGCCTTATAGAGGACTACCCATTGAGAGTTGGTGAATGTCTAGTCACAAATGACTTTATTGTCATGGACATGGTTCAAACAGCAAGGGTACCTCTTCTTCTTGGAACAACCTTCCTCAACACAGTTGGTGCGAGCCTAGAGTTAATCAAAAAGAGGATGATTCTCAAGAATGTTGATGCTAAGGTCTTCTACCCTATGAAACCTTCTGCTTTGAGCCTTTGTGTAACAATCACATGTGACACTAAGGAGGCTGAAGAGGGACCACCTAGGGAGAAGCTGATGGATCTCACTTGTGTGGTGATGAGTGAGAATGAAGCCCGTGATCACAATGAGTATGATGGGCCAAGCTTTGATGGTGAGAGTCTTCTAGCAATGTTTGATGGGCTCAAGGTTGTGGAGCCTATAGCTGAGGCACCAAAGAGGTCTAGGAAGAAGAAGAAGGTGCTGCAAGCAGGAAGAAGCACCATGTTCATCAAGAAAAGAGAAGGAATGCCAATTTCACTTCTTGTTCACCCCCATGCCTAAGGGTTAAAAAAGTCAAGCTTAGTGACTTAAAAACAGCGCACTTGGGAGGCACTCCCATGTTTATCCTTGTATATATTAGCACTTTTTCTTTCAATAATGTGTTTTTTAGTGTTTGTGGATGACAGGTTTTGGACCAAGGACGTTGAGCCATGAGCAAAGAGCTTACAAGAAGTTTTCTGGCACTGTATCGAGCTTCGAATCGAGCTACCAAGCTCGATACAGCTGATAAGAGATTTATTTCGTGTTTCTAATCAAAACCTAAAGCCTCTTTATGTCATTGCAGTACTTTAGATGTCAATCCAATTCAGGTATTGAAAGTTACTAGGAATGCAAGAGCTCAAAGCAAATCAATGTGATTTTCGGTTTAAATGGTGGAAACAAATTATAAAAACTACTTGTAGCTATCAAACGACTATGCAAACAATTTTAACAATTCTAATGATGTGTTAAACTACTGCTAAGAATTTTAATGACCGTGCTACTAGTTTCAAAAATCCAAATGCTAAAGACAGACCAAGTTGGCAATTTCTAGCAATCTAAGATGAATTATAAAAACTAGTTATAAAAATAAAACAACTGCTAAATGATTACTAGGCTACTGAGTGATACTCTAAGCTATTTTAAAAACTATGAAACATAACAAGCTAAGTGAAAAGATTAAAATTTAAAACTAAGAGATGATGGCTTTGATGATTCAAATACTAGAAATAGATTCAAGGATTTGGTTCATGCTTAGAGAGGTTAAGATTCGAACTTGGGTTTTATAAAAACAGAGCTACACATTTGAGCTACACATTTCTAATGAGATATCTCTAAGTCTTAAGAAACAAGAGCTAGATTTTTCCATGGTTTGTGGTAAAAACCCTTTCTTCAACCTTTCATCCTAACCCCTGGTGTATGGTGGAAAGATAGGCTGAAGAACATAAAGCACAGATCCTAAACATGGCCTAATTAGCTCCCTAAACATCCATGGTGTGTGGGAAAGGATGAGCTAATCTCTTGGATTTGGGTTTATGGGATTTCCTAAGTCTTTTTGAGATAAGGAAATCCCTAAAATCAAAGAGATCTTTCTCAAGCATCTCTAGGCTTTTAGCCCTCCAAATCCAAGAAGAGAATGAGATGAAGAACAAGAAAAACCCCAAGTTAAACCTCTTAAACCTCCCTAATCACCAAAACCTTAAACCTTGATGATTACTCACTAACCATGTTCGAATCTCTCTTAAACTCTGTATTTGATATGATGAACATGCTTAACCAATAACAAGAAAAGAGATTAAGGATAAGTACTTGATATAAAACAAAGTTTAAAGTTTACAAAACATGAAAAGCATAAAAACCTTCAAAGATGGAGGCTAGACCTAAAGAACAAGATGAGAACTCTAAAATTTCGTGGCTCCTCAAGAAAAATAGGGTAGGATATCTTATATAGGCTTAGGAATGATGGCACTCTCACTAAAGACAAGATAGAGGTTGGTGAGCAAAAAGCATGAAAATCAGATGGATGGATCGATCGATCTACTACGGATCGATCGATCCGTGTCTAGCCGCTCGTTTTGGGATCGATCGATCTGTGTTGGAACGATCGATCCATCCTTAGCCGTTCGGCTTCAGTTCGACCGGCTGCTCGATCTGTGGTGGAACGATCGATCCGCTGCTTGGCCGCTCGTTTTGAGATCGATCGGTCTGAAGTAGATCGATCGATCCGTGTCAGTCTTGGTCCGGATCGAGCTGGCCGCTCGATCTTGCTATCGATCTTCCGGCTGGATCGAGTTGGCCACTCAATCGTGCTGTCGATCTTCGGGCTGGATCGATCGTTCCGAAGTGGATCGATCGATCCGTGTGCTTGCAGTTTATTCTTGGCTTGGATCGACCAGCTGGTCGATCTGGTCTTTAGCTCTTTTGTCTAGGTTTCTTCTTGACTCCAATCAATTCCTTAGCTCCTCTTGTCCATGCCTACTCTCCAAACTAGCTCCATGCACACCAAATGTCCTGAAAATGATGCATAAATGCAAGAACATATGAAACTGCTAATGCAACATGTCTTAGAACCTAAAATGGGACAAAAGCTATGATCATTCTAAGTATGAATGCAATATGAATGCAAATATGTCCTAAATGCATGGTGAATGCATGAAATATCTAGGTATATCAACAGCTCTCATAGAGGTTTTGGACGAAGCGTGTCGGGCATTTGTAGCTCGATACACTCTTTTTCCATGTAAGTCAACAGTGTTTGACCGGTTTATTTTCCCTCTTCTTCTTCCCCAAAACACGAAAATCATTGGTTTCTCCATACACACGCGATTTTTTGGCTCTCCCTCTCTTAATTCTCAAGCAAAGTTTGTGATTTCAAGAGCTATTAGCTTGAATTCTTGTGCTAGTTTTAATTCTTAGGCCATTTTCGTTCATCCTTACACGCTTCTACAGGGTAAACAATCCAAATACCAAGTTTTCTCTCTTTTGCTCTAAGGGTGGAAAATTTGGGGATTGATAGCATAGGGTGTTGGAATTGGTTGTTTGTGGATTAGGCAATGCTTGGTAATGGTTGGGGAGTAGATTTCAAGTGCTATCCTAGAATTTCCATCGTTAAGTTTCGAAAATTTGACATTTAGGGTTCATAGTGCGAAAATTCAAATTACTCTCTTGAACTTTGTTAAATTTTGGGGCTTTCACTTGCATTTGCTTGCATTAACCATACTTATGGATTTCCAATTGATAGCACTCGATTTTCAGCTATTTGAAAATTTTACAAATTTTGCATTTTGCCAAAATTAATCTAAGTGTGGAATTGAATTGATTCTTGCTTGAGGCTTGCTTGATGTTGTTGTTTGTGATCAACAAGAGTTGCTAACTCCCTCTATGAGCTTTGTTGGTTTTATAGGTACAATGGGTAGATCTAGATGAAACCAATCAACTCAAGAGGCAAGCTCACAAGCAAGGGCATTAAAACGCCAAGGGAAAAAGATAGCGGTTCAGGGTGAAGAGGCTGAGCATGCAGAGGATCAGTTGGTGCTAGGGTTCAAGAAGAAGGTTCCAAGAAGTTCTCTAAGGGTTCATCCAAGGAAGCTGGCAAGGATGTCCCAAAAAAGACCTCACACCCGAAGAGCTTCTCCGAGCTTTCATGGGAATGCGCTTCAAGGGAATAAGATACCCTCATGAGAAGACACTTCGAGCTTTGGGGATCTTTGAGGATGTTTAAACCCTATTCTCCAACATGGGTTTGGCAAAGTTTGCCACAATGGCCTATCCCGCTCAAAAGGTGGCAACATGTGAGTTCCTCTCCTCCCTCGAGGCATACTTCTATTATGATGGAGAGAAGTCACCCGAGAGAGATGGTCATGGATATATCAAGTTCAAGATCCATAGGACTATCTTCACAATGTCCTTCCGCCGGTTGAATGAGATCTTTGGGTTCAAGGAAGGAACAAGGACGACAAAGATGCTCACCATTGATGAGTGTGAGTTGAAGGGTTTGTGGGAAACCAGAGCTGTTGGGAAGTTAAAGGCTAGATGAAGTACGGGAAGCCAAATAAGGAATCTGGCGTTGAGGTACGCTCACAAGGTTTTTGCTCACACTTTCTATGTAAGGAAGGAGACCGGGAAAGTGAGCCAAGATGAGCTCGAGTTGTTGGATGTGGGTCTTTTCAAGTTCATCGGTTTTCACACAAGAGGAGGCACGAGAGTTCGCGGGGATAGAACGGGAACGGGAATGGTTAGTTTTTTGGTTAGGCAACTTCTCTCTTACCAAGATTGGGTAGCCACGATAAAGGATAAGGATCCCGAGCTTAGCATTGGCGGGATCATAACCCCGATTCATGAGGCTTGTGGACATCGGCTAGGAACGGATGGCCTTGACCCCGAGTGGATGGATATTTTCTACCTTGGAAGGACTGTATTCCTCTCGGGAAGGCTAGGCCACGGATTTGCATACAAGTTTGATGTTGACTTGAAGACCGAGGCCAAGATTTGTGTCCTGCACTCGCAAGCGACCTCGCTCCAAGACCTCTCTCACATTGACTTTGTTCCCCCGTATGAGGACCTCTACAATCCCGGTGTTAATCCACCTCTTCGATCCATTGCCAAGAAAGGCACATTCGACTTCGACCCGAACCAAATTCTTTAAGAAGAAGAAAAAAAGGAAGAAGAGCAAGAAGCTCCGAGCCCGGTTTATGGTAGTGAGAGATACTACTTCAGCTCATGCATCGATCTAATGCCAAGCCCAGCTTTGAGAGAAGCCCACCTTCACATTGGCCTTCTCAAGAGGTGGAACAAGCACCAAGACCGAGACATTAAGAAGCTAGGGGAAACGGTGAAGGGTTTGAAGAAAACGGTTAAGGGGCTAAAGGCCATCATAAAGGGAAAATCCTCCACAAGGGCTAGAAACGAAGCTACAAGCAATGTGGAAAAGGAAAAAGTTGAGCGAGAGAACGAAATTGACCTTGATAGGCGCCATTCGTTCCATGTGCAACAAAGGGAAGCGGTCCAAGAAAACCAACCTCTCTCTTCCTCCCACGAGGCGCGCCCAAGAAAGAGAAGTCGAGCCGGTCCCCTTCCTCAAGAAACCAGTCACTGTATTTAGGCTCCTCCTCCTCCTCATCCTTGCAATTTTGAGGTATCTCCACCTCCCTTGTACATATTTCTTTTAGATTTATGTTTTATTATTTTGTCATATTGATTGAGGTCTCCTCTGGACTTTTACACAAGGAACTGTGTAATTTAAGTTTGAGGGAGAGGTTGAGAGATTTGACATTGTGTTCTGTGAGTCCTGTTTTCCTTTTTGCATATCTGAGTCCCATGCATACATTTAAAAGCATAGAAAAACCAAAAAGAATTGAAAAATTTGAAAAATTTTCAAAAAAGAAAGTCATTTAGATGTTGCATTTGCATATTATGATTGAGTCTAGTTGTATTTTTGATATATCATGGTTTTTACCCATTTTTTTATCATGATATAAGTGTTTTTATAGTCTTTTGTTAGTTTTAGAGTCCTATTAGAGTCATTACAGGTTCAGGTACAATTGGAGATAAATTGGAGATTTGGATACATTTTGGAGCTTAATGGAATGAAGCCACGAAATGTTGAAGTCGGATTGAAGAAGCACGATGGGTGTCGATCGACACAGACCGGTGTCGATCGACACCAGGTTTTCCAATTTCCAGAATCGAGAACTTTCCATATTTTGAAGAAAAGGAAATCTCCAAGACTTTTCCTAATCTTCCAAGGAATTGAAGATGCGAACCTAGGCCTATAAATAAAGTTTTTCAGCCATTGTTTAGGCACAACATAACACACACATTATTTAGAGAGAGATTTGTAGAGAGTTTTTGGATAGAAGAATTTGACTCCTTCAGAGCAAATTTGGAACTCCTTTATTTCTTCTATTGATTTCTTTTATGCTTTCTATTCAAATTATGATTTGTGTTTCATTGATCATGTCTGAGTAGTTTGCTTGTTAGGTTTAGGGTTTTTCATAGGTGATTAATGAATTGTTAGGTTGAATTGAATTGTTAGGTTGAATTGAATTGTTAGGATAAAATCATTAGAGTTCTTCATCTGGATTTGTGTTTAATGCTTATTCTAGCTTCATGACCTAGAATCTGATCTTAGGTTAATTAATAGATGCGAGAGTATTATTAATTGCCTGAACTAATGTTAGATGAGCAAAATACCTATTCGTAAAGAGATTTGGTTTAGAGATTTTGTGAACAATTGAACCTGATATTAATGCTTATCTGAATTGTATGAATTTGCAAAGAGATTTGGAATTCTAAGGTTTAGACATAGATAATCTTCGCAGCAGAGTTGGTTGATTTTACATTAGTGTTTCGAGTTCTAGAACGGTTCTTAATATTTCCTAACATTCTGTCTAGACCTGCAATTTAGATCACCTGAGAATTTCCCTGAACCTAGCGTTTCGTCTCCTGAATTTACAAAGTCTTTTTAATTGATTTCTGTGTTTTACATTTAATCTTTCTTCTTAGCTTAATTCAAAATTAGAAGTTTGTTGTGTGATTATCCATTCCCTGTGGATTCGATCCCTAAATACTAGAGTGATCTCTTAATTTGAGAGAGTAGCTCTAGGGTAAATTTGAGAGCATATCAAATGTTGGCGCTGTTACCGGGGAAGGATATTAGTTACCTACAGATTTCTAGTATTAGAATTTTGTCTAGGTTTTTAATTTTTGTTTTTGGTTACTAATTTTAGTTTCTTATTCTTGTTTTCAAGTGCATGCTTAATCGCATTACCAGAAGCAACAAGGACAAGGAACTAATCGTACTCAACCAGGAACTCGGTCGTCTCGAACGTAGGAACTGCAAGACCACACGACTGTCGATCGACACCAATAGCATCGATCGACACCCTCCGCAGACAGAGATGGCTAATCTTATGGTTCTAATCCGAGACACTGAAGGCAACTTGGTTGATGCAGAGGGGAAAAGAAGGAACGCGCAAGGACAAAGATTCGATGAGAACGGAGTTGTTGTCATCGAACCAGCAGGTGTCGATCGACAGAACCTTGGTGTCGATCGACACCGAGCACACGTAGACATTGGACGCGGAAGAACTCTAGGTGAATACAACCGACCAGACCAGTTCTATGCTAATAGAGGTTCTTTGCACTATTCCCAGACGTAGACTCTTTTTCTTTTCTCAAGGGAAGATCAAGGAGACACTGCAATTTTCTATTTGTTCAGACTGAAAGAGGAATCAAGTTCTGCGCATACCTAGTTCTCATAAGGGGACCTGAACTCTCTCTGTTAGATTGATCCACCTGCAGCTTTCTACTTAGGAAGACCTGTAATCAATTACTAAAGCAATGGTCCTTCAACTGTCAACATTCTGCGGTTAGTTCCAAGAAAAGTTGAAATTTCAAGTGATTTTGACTCAATAAAATAAAGTTTTTAACTGACTCAAAAAACAAAACACAAAGTCAGTAATCACCTCCCACAGACTTAAACAACACTGTCCCCAGTGTTATCAAGCCCGAAGTTTGCTAAAAAAAAGATTAGAAACAACTTAAAAGACCAATTAGAAGACTTACCTTCGTCTGCACGTGGTGTCGATCGACACTAGGTGGTGTCGATCGACACCTTACGTGTAAATCCGCTCCTGACTTCATCACTTCGTGACTTCATTCTTTTAAGCTCCAAAATGTATCCAAATCTCCAATTTAGCTC
>JAHZTW010000003.1:41333866-41391521 GCA_020283515.1 Alliaria petiolata
TTTTGCTCATCTAACATTAGTTCAGGCAATTAATAATACTCTCGCATCTATTAATTAACCTAAGATCAGATTCTAGGTCATGAAGCTAGAATAAGCATTAAACACAAATCCAGATGAAGAACTCTAATGATTTTATCCTAACAATTTAATTGACCTAACAATTCATTAATCACCTTTGAAATACCTTAAATCCAACTAGCAAACTACTCAGACATGGTGAATGAAGAAAACATCCTGAATAAATAAGATTGCATAAAAGAAATCAATAGAAACAAAGGAGTTCCGAATTTGCTCTGAAGGAGACAAATTCTTTTCTCTAAAATCTCTCTCTAAGACTCAAAACAGAAAATAAGAATAATAGTTGGTGGCTAAACAATGCCTTGAAAATCTATATTTATAAGCCTAGGTTCGCATCTTCAATTCGTTGGAAGATTAGGAAAAGTCTTGGAGATTTCCTTTTCTTCAAAATATGAAAACTTCTCGATTCTGGAAATTTGAAAACCTGGTGTCGATCGACACTAGGTGGTGTCGATCAACACCTTGCGTGTAAATCCGCTCTTGACTTCATCACTTCGTGACTTCATTCCTTTAAGCTCCAAAATGTATCCAAATCTCCAATTTATCTCTAATTGTACCTAAACCTGCATAGACTCTATATAGACTCGAAAATAGCCAAAAGACTCTATAAAAACACTTATATCATGGTCCAAAAATGGGTAAAAACCTTGATATATCAGTTTAGCAACAACAAAATGGTCATTTTCAATGACCGTCTCCCCAACTTGAACTTCAATGTCCTCATTGACTACAGTTTCATCAGTTGGACACTCAAATAGTTGCTCAAACTCAGCTACTACACTCTCATACTCTTCTTCGTTAATAGAGTAGATAGCATTGCAATATTCCTTGGGGTTGGTTTCGAGTTTACCGGGCAAAGAGGTTTGAGCTCATGTAGAGGAGGAAGCAATGCCTTTGTTGTTCTACATTTGCTTAACCTTGGAGCTCAAAGTGTCAAACTTGGAGTTGAGGTCATTATAAGAACAATCCACCTTGTTGTGGATTTCGGCCATCTTGTTACTCACATCCATCGCACTACTTGCTTGACCTTGGAGGATTTGTTGTAGAACAGTCCTCACATCCAAATCTTGTGCAACACCCGGTGGAGGACCTTGCTTGGACTGAAAATTCCCTTGGTTTCCTTGATTGTTCCCTTGGTAGTTGTTCTTGGAACATACCCTTGTTGTTGCTTGAAAGGGTTAAAGGGTTTTGGTTGACCTCCTTGGCCTTGTCGAGAGTAGACTTGATCTTGAGGGTTCTCAACATTGGTACTCCTATATGAAAGATTGTTGTTCATATAGTTTTTGTTGAAGCCTTGTTGATAACCTTGGACACCCACATAGTTGACCTCTTCTTGGCAATCCTCATTCAACTCTTGTTGATCCCCTTGACTCTCATCACAATCACCTACAAAGTGAACATGCTTTTGTGAGGCTTGAAGCAACTTATCCATCTTCTCATTGAGGGATTTTCATCTCCTTCCTCCTTTGTCCTCATAGGCACCATCACTACTTGAAGACCTATCATAGTCTTTACCATAATTCTCATCACTTTGTGCTAGGTTCTCCACAAGTTCTAGACCGTCTTCTACCTCTTTTCCCAATAAGTTTCCATTGCTAGCTGTGTCTAGGAGCATCCTAAATTTGGGGCGAACACCACGGTAGAGGGTACTCAAGAGTGTCTCTTCGGAGAAGCCATGATGAGGGCATTGTGTAGTGTCCTTGAACCTTTCCCATGCTTCAAAAAAGCTCTCATTGTTCTTTTGGGTGAAGCTAGATAGCTCATTCCTCAACCTTGCAGTCCTAGTTGTTGAGAAGAACTTTGCAAGAAATACCTTCTTGCATTGATCCCATGAAGTGATGGAACCTCTTGGAAGTGTCTTCTCCCATAGATGTGCCTTGTCTCGAAGAGAGAAGGGAAACAACCTCAACTTGAAACCATCTTTGGATATGCCATTGATCTTAGTCATATCACAAATCCTATCAAACTCATCTAAGTGGTCAAGAGGATCCCCCAAAGGCAGCCCATGGAACTTGTTGTGTTGCACCATGTTGATCAACCCGCTCTTGATTTCAAAATTGTTGTTTTCAACTGGAGGGGGGATGATACCTTGGCGGTTAGCAGGAGTATTAGGTGCATCTCTAGCCCCAATATGCCTAGGTTTGCGTGGAGGAAGTTGAGGTGCACTAGGAATTTGGTCTCCATTCCCTTGGTTCCTTTGTGGTATCCCGTTACCACATTGTCCTTGTGGAATATTCATTCCCAAACGCCTTAGATGTGCTAAGCGTTCTCGTTCTCTTCTCACAAAAGCTCATCTTGTGACGCGGTGGATGTTGTCTTGAGACTCAACTAGATTGTTGTGTCCGCTAGACCTCAAGTTCATACACCTAGAGACAAAGAGCAAACTGATATACTCATAAATTAGCATGTTTTAGCACCCATTTTAGATAGCTTTGCATTCATTTATGCATTCATTTAGTCACTTTTAGTCCAAATTGCATTCATATTAGGATTTAGCAAGTTTTAGCTTAGGTTGTTGCATATTGTGCATATTGAGTCCTAATTAGGTACTAAGGAGGTTTGGAGGACCTCTTTGGAGAGTTGGATGACATGGAGGAAGAGAAGAAGGGAGCCAAATGTGAAGCAGACGATCTTTAGAAGAGTATCGACCTTGGTGTCGACCTACCAAGGTCGATATAGCCCGGCAGGAAGTTCGGAGAGTACGTATCGGACGATTGTATCGAGCTACTAAGCTCGATACACAGGCCACCCGGAGTTTCGAAGACGACGTATCAGACATTCATATCGGACTGGTAAGGTCGATACACATCTCATCCGAAGATTGAAGAATGGCGTATCGGGCATCTGTGTCGACCTGCCAAGGTCGACACACTCCTTGAGGAAACCTTTAGCAGCGTATCGAGCTGCGTATCGACCTAGCAAGCTCGATACGCTGCCCGATTTTCAGACTTAAACCTGGTCAATACCCGGTTTGTTCCGGGTTGACCCGGTTCGTCCACTGTTCACTATAAATAGAAAATGACCTAATTTTTCCTAGGTATCTCTGAATCTTTTGTTCTTGCTTAGAAAACCTTTCTTTTTTGGTTTCTAAGTGATTTTGTAAGACATTTCTCTAAAGTTTATGCAATCTAGTACTTATCTCTTTTAATCTTTCATCTTCTATCTCTCTAATCATGTTTATCTCTACTTCTTTCATAGGATTTAAGGGATTAGTCATGATTAGTGACTAGTTTCATTAGGATCTAGGGATGAGTTAGATCTAGGGTGTTTTAAGAGTAAATCTTGATGTCTAGGTTTAGATTCTTCCATTTCCCTCCTTGTTTAGTGTTCCTAATGATAGTTTGGCCTTGATCATGCCAAAACTTGTCCTTAGGGAATTCCACACCCACAAGGTGTTTGATGCAATTCGCCAACCAACTAAACAAGGGATTTACATTCCTAACTCATGGAAGTGATTGTCTAGGGTGTTTATTGGCAATTTAGAACTGAATCATCATGCTTGTTAGATTCCTTCTCACTAATGAAAGTTAGTTCTTGATTAGGATGATTAATAAAGGGATTAGTGCCATGAAAGTGGATTAGTCTAGCTATTGAGTTCTAAGCCTAGGGATTAGCTTATGTTGTGATTGTTTGGCATCAAAGATTGATTCTTGGAACCCCATAGGTTGATAACCCCATCCTTGGATTCGTTTCAGTAATTTGATAATCTTGATTAGTAGTTAATTAGCTTTAATTTTGCTTGATTAAGGTGTTAGTAACTCTTGTTCATTTGATTGATCACTTAGGTTGTTAGATAAACCTCAAAACTCATTTGCTAGCTTGGATTAAGAAGTTGTATGCATTCCTAGTGTCTTAACCACATCCATTATGGATTGATCCTCAAACACTACAATGACATGAGTAGGAGTTTGGGTAATTGTTAAGTACTATACCGAAAAACGACTTATCAATTTGGCGCCGTTGCCATTTGGTTTGAGGTTTAAGCATTAGGATTTTACTTCTTTTTGAGACTAAGTTTTACTTTTTCCTTATTGCTTACTAATCTCTCTTGTTTTGTCTTCTCTTTGTCACTAGGTGTATGAGCTTGAGGTCTAGTGGACACAACAATCTAGTTGAGCCTCTAGACAACATTCACCGGGTAACAAGAGGCGCTTTTGTGAGTAGAGAAAGAGAGCACCTTGCACATCTAAGGTGTTTGGGAATGGATATTCCACAAGAACAAGGGTGCCATGGACCACAACACGGAGCTCAAGGGAATGAGGCTCAAGTTAATTGAGTGCCTCAACATCCTCCACGCCAACCAAGGCACATTGGGGCTGGAGATGCTCCCAATACTCATGCAAATCGCCAAGGTATCTGATGGGGTCTAAATAGTCGTCCGAGATTGGAGGATTTCTTTGGGGATTCGTCGAGCTTTGAATTTGTAGGACCCTAAGCTGCAAGTGCACAGCGTGCGTTGTAGTACTTAGGGTATCGATCAACAGGGAGGAGGTCAACTCCAAAACAGAAGAATCAGGGCAACCAAAGACGCAGGGAACTGGGGTTTTGGGGTAAGTGTCACGGTTTTTGCAGAAATAAAAGAAAGCAGTATAACGCCTTATATATAGAAGGTTGTCAATCTCTTCTATAGCCGACAGGAAAAGGAAAATATACTTAAAGACTTGTAAAAAGGAAATCAGGCAAGCAGTGCAGGAAAAGTAAATATTGAAGTGCGTAAATCTCGATGTAAAAGCAGATGGGGTACGATACGTTGGGAATATTCTCGGAAAATCTATGGGGTTCTAACTAGGAATCAAACACGCAAAAGCTAAGCAAACGAGACTAGGCGATTTTCCCCAAACTGATTCACTGGTTTTAACAACCTAACTTTATCAAGCAAGGTCGATCTGCGAACTTCTAGTCCGCAGGTATATTCTCATATCCTGCGTCCTAGACGAACACGCAATAAGATCGGGACGATAAACATTCAGACATCTTTTAAAGGATGCTCTCTACCCTATTTTGGTCTAGATCTGAGATTCAGGACGTTGGTCGCTCTCAAGATCCTGCGATCAGAATATAGTTCATGACGCTAGACTCATGCAATAAGAACGAATAAAGTGAGACAGAAAATCCTAGTCTACGGCCTAAACAATCGGTTCAACAACAGTTAATGAAATTCCCCATAGATCCCCTTAAAGAACACCCAACGAAAGTAAACTACTCAGACATGAAAGTAGAGACAGAAAACGTGATTGATGAATGCATAACTTGTATAAATCGATGAGAAACAAAAAGGGTTCAAGAATAAATCAATCTCCCTTGAAGAACAAAGGCAAACCGCGAATCAGAGACTCGCGGCCACCAAAAGAAATCTATGACTTAGAGTATTTCGTGATAAGTTGCTCTCTTAGAAAAACCCTAAAGAATGAGTATATATAAGTTTTCAAGTGTCCTAGGTCGTGGCTTGCATAAGACGGCTGCAGGTTCAAGTTGGGCTTCAAATGGGCTCGCGAAATGCGAATGGCCTGGCCGCTCGAGCGACCGGCCGTGGCGCGGCCACTGGTCGTCTGGGTCGGCCGTGGCACGGCCAGCCTGTTCTTCCGGGTGCTTGACGTGCCTTCTTGCTTCTTCCATAACTTGAGATCCAACTGTGGGATTGTCCTCAAATCACTTTGTGGTGAAAGATAGCTGATAAGGCTTCCTTGTCTCCAAATATGAGATTGATCTCGTGGTGGAAAGGCCTTCGTTTGATGTTGAACTTCTGTCCTCGAGCATTGTTTCCGGAATTGTCCATTTTGCTCCAAAACATGCGCCTTTTGCTAAGTTTACTTGAAAAGAGTCTTGAACAACCAAATACTCGAACTCTAGTGTTTATGCATCAAAACCTTAGTGAAATGCTTATTAAAGCACTCACTTATGATAGTAAAAACGGGTAAAATATGCATGTTATCAACTCCCCCAGACTTAAACTTTGTTTGTCCTCAAACAAAACAGAAATCTAAGTAAGGAAAAGAGGTTTGAAATCATGAAAACTCACCAATACTTGGGAACTCATCAAGTCTAGTAATCGACCTGTTTGAGCCACATAACTCGGGATTCAGCTTCAAGGCGTTTGGGTCTAGTTACCTTGAGCTTTTCATCCTTCCCGGATACGCTTCATGGTCCCTTTGAGTATTTCAAGCTCTCTCTTGTTGACCCCTTTATTCATTTAGGCGTGCGGTCTCTATCATTTTATTTTTTCTATCGACTTCCTTATTCTATTTTTTTTCTTTTACTTCTTAGCTTGAGAATGATCACTTCTTCGAAGCTTTCATGATGTCTGCGAACCGTCATGGTCCTTTAAGGAACTCTGGTTGCCATTCCTAAACTAAGACTTTTCATTCTCTTTTTTTTTTCTTTTCTATAACAAGGGAAGATCAAGGAGAGATTGCATTGTATCTACTTAGTCATGCTAGAGTCTAAAAGAGGAGCAAAGTTTGAAGTACCTCAAGCCCCTTGACGAGAAGTTTTGATTCATTAGGTGCGGAGTCAACGCAAGATCCTTCGAGTCCTCTAGAGATTAGAACTTTCTCCGTTGGAACGATCCACTCGCAGTGTTCAACTTAGTAAACCTTGCTTCTAAAACCGTGAGAATGGTCATTAAGGTTCCTTGTTTTGAAATAACTTGTACCTAGCAAAGTTCATAGTTTCTGACTAAAAGAAAAAGTTTTGACTCCATAAAACGACTCGATAAATGATGTAAGTATGCATAAGACTCATCAAATAAAAGCATAGTTAGTAATATAAGAAACCCCCCCCCCAGACTTAAATCAAACTGTCCCCAATTGTTTAAATCGAGTTGAGGTGATAAAGATAGGTAAATTCAAGTACAAGCTTGTGAAGACTTACTTGAAAGTGGCGTTGGGTTTGGTGTGGGTGTATGTGCGTGTATGTGCGTTGGGTTTGGTGTGAGCTAAGGACTTGATCATTCTCCTTATGTCACTGCTTAGAGTCGATTTAATTGAACAAAAGAAATCGAAAGCTTAGCTCGAAAGGAAATGTATTGCGCGGTTGAGCTTCCTTGCTTCGGATGGTGGTGGTGGTCGTGTGGTGGTTATGGATGAGGGTGGTGATAGGCGTTTGGTGGTGGTGATTGGCTCGCCTCTGTTGAGAAGAATAGGTACTCCGGTTGTTGAGTACTCGTCTTGGTTCCTTGACCTTTGTGAAACACCGTGAATGAGAGATGAAAAATCTTCCGTCCTTGCGTCTTGAAGATTACGTCACCTCAGAAACTTGACTTGAAGTTTGGGTCTATGATGGCCTATCCAGTGATCTGTTCGGGATCCCGGAAGACAGGTGTTGCTAGTTTGAACTTCAATGCCATATGAAATCCTTACTGGTCTTTGGTAAAGGTCGCGGTCGTGGAAGAGAGAAGTTAGTCTTCGGAAACTTTCCTCTTCGCGGTTTGGTGAAGGAAGTTGCATCTTCTTCCTTCTGGAGCTTGCACTACGGTTTTCTTCCTCTAGAACCGTGGTGTTCTTCTCCGTCTCCTTGGGTACAGGTCCGTTGATCGTGCAGGATGAAGTAGAATGAGAGAGATGGATCATTGACTTAACTTGACTTGGATGGAGTCTCTCCTTGTCTCGTCGTCTTTGATACAACAGCAATTCTGTTTGAAGTTTCCGCGGCAAGTTGCTGTTGTGGAAGTTGGTCTTGCGGTCTTGAGGGCGTGTTCAGGCCATTGAATCAAGGAGGAAACTTGAAAGGCTTGAAACAGGTTGAAGGAGGTCCGGTTTGGTGAAGTTCGGATGGAAAAGTCCGCAGAGGACGGCCGGCCTCGCGACGGGTTGTCGCGGCCGCGGCCGAGCATCTTGCCTCCGCGCCATCATTGACTCGTGGCGCGGCCAGGCTCCTTCTGGCCGGCCCACGGGCGGTTTGTTGCCCGGTGAGTGTTCTTCGGGTCTCCTTCTTCATGTTTTTGGTCTTTTATGATTTTCTGATTTTTTTGTGCTTTTGGGGTTTATGTAAATGCTGTAAACTAAGAAGAAACCAAAACTAAAGATTAGTATGGTTAAAGAGATGAGAAAGAGAATACCTAAAATGGGTTGTCTCCCATTGAGCCGCTCTTGTTTAAAGTCATTTAGCTAGACTTTGGTAGTTTGGGAGCTTAGTTGGAGGTGGAGTTCGACCTTAGGCAATGTCTCTTTGCCTTCTGCGCGGCCTCTTCTGATAAGGGCTCCTCAAGTCTCTCCATGATAGCATCTTCATCCTTCTCAAGAAGATGTTTCTCGTACCGTATCTCCCTTGACCTTCGGGCTTTCTTCCCGGCTCTCGCAAGTTCGTAGAGATGTTGTATCTCTTGCTTAATTTCATCACTTTTGTGGAAGTAGTACCCGATCAGATGTTCCTTCCATGCAATAGTGAAGGTGGCTTCAGGAGGGAGGCTCCCCACTACCCTGGCAAATTCCGCAAGGTCTTCTCTACTGATTAGGTCGCGAATCTTTCCAACCTTCTTATATCTATGAACGTCCATTATTCTTGGTGTGGTGGCGTTGAACCTTGCCTGCATGAAGTGGCATTTGATTATGCTAGCGTCCTCGCTGCTATCTTTGAAGCATTCCTTCAGACCTCTTTTTTATAGAGCTTCATCGAATCCAACGTATATCAGGATCTTCCTTGCCTTCTTAAGGAACTCGATGAGTCTTTCTC
This sequence comes from Alliaria petiolata, assembly GCA_020283515.1. Taxonomy (NCBI): domain Eukaryota; kingdom Viridiplantae; phylum Streptophyta; class Magnoliopsida; order Brassicales; family Brassicaceae; genus Alliaria; species Alliaria petiolata. Next base: position 41,342,615 of record JAHZTW010000003.1, read on the forward strand.
TTTTGTTGTGATCCCCGAATCACGATTCCTCCTGTATCCTCTTGTCGTTCGATCGGCAAGTTAGGACTTTGTCCAATCCTGGCTCTGGAGATGATATTCCACAGATTGGGGATGCCAAAATTTGAAGCGGCCGATGATTTGAGAAGGCGAATTTGTTTCGGCCGTGTTTTGCCGTATGGATGGCGTTTCTCTTTGCTCCAAGGCGAGTAATGACATTGCAAGGCGCAATGATCACTTGCTTAGGCCTTGCGCCCAACCGTTCGCCAGTTGCGACTTCTTCTTCGCTAGAGGAATCGGGGATCTCCTTGTGTTTTTCTGTGGGGAAACTCATGGCTCTCTTGAAAGAGGGCAGAATATCGGTGAGCTCCTGTTGGCCTTGTGCAAGTCTTTCGAGCTCGTCCTCCCATCTTTCTAGTTTCGAGGCAATGCTCTCGATTGCCCTGTTGTTAATGCTGGTTTGGCTTTTGATTGCCCAACGGCCTTCCCGTGCCTCCTCGATGTATCTTCCAAGGTGATATCTGACCTCATCGATAGCTTCCTTAGTTTCTTCGAGCTTGCAGCCGTACCCTCGAGTTCTCCGTCTGATCTGGGCCAGATTGTAGTCATGGCATCCTAGCTTCTCTTCCACCTTCAGGAATTTGTTTCGGTCTTTTGAAGCTTGAGCTTCAAGTCTCTTGGCCTGATCCGCGATTTCCTGCACTTTGTAGGATATCTCGGTTTGCATCGAACTGATCCGGGAATGGAAGGTCTTCTCGGACTCGGCTACGCGATCCGTGAGGATCCGTGCTAGCTCCGTAAGCTGGTGCAGTCGCTGATGCAGGAAGGAAGGTGGGAGTCTTTGGTCGTGATGGGAGAGAACAGAAATCTGGTGGTGAGGACTCTCGTCTTCGTCTTGCGCTAGGAGTGCGAGTATTTCTTCAGGAGTGAAACATTCTAAAGGCTGCAGCATCGAGTGGTCTGCAGGTGAGTTCGGGGGCATGTGAGGATCGCTTCTTACGTGCTCCATGCTATGATAGTTCCTGAAACTCATAGAAAGAAATCTAAAAGTTAGAGAAAAAGAATGTCTTTGAGTTGTGATCCTGACCTTTGCTTTGGACAGCGAAACGCAACCTCCCCGGCAACGGCGCCAAAAGCTTGATGGGGTCTAAATAGTCGTCCGAGATTGGAGGATTTCTTTGGGGACTCGTCGAGTTTTGAATTTGTAGGACCCTAAGCTGCAAGTGCACAGTGTGCGTTGTAGTACTTAGGGTATCGATCCACAGGGAGGAGGTCAACTGCAAAACAGAAGAATCAGGGCAACCAAAGACGCAGGGAACTGGGGTTTTGGGGTAAGTGTCACGGTTTTTCCAGAAATAAAAGAAAGCAGTATCACGCCTTATATAGAGAAGGTTGTCAATCTCTTCCATAGCCGACAGGAAAAGGAAAATAAACTTAAAGACTTGTAAAAAGGAAATCAGGCAAGCGGTGCAGGAAAAGTAAATATTGAAGTGCGTAAATCTCGATGTAAAAGCAGATGGGGTGCGATACGTTGGGAATCTTCTCGGGAAATCTATGGGGTTCTAACTAGGAATCAAACACGCAAAAGCTAAGCAAACGAGACTAGGCGATTTTCCCCAAACTGATTCACTGGTTTTAACAACCTAACTTAATCAAGCAAGGTCGATCTGCGAACTTCTAGTCCGCAGGTATATTCTCATATCCTGCGTCCTAGACGATCACGCAATAAGATCGGGACGATAAACATTCAGACATCTTTTAAAGGATGCTCTCTACCCTATTTTGGTCTAGATCTGAGATTCAGGACGTTGGTCGCTCTCAAGATCCTGCGATCAGAATATAGTTCATGACGCTAGACTCATGCAATAAGAACGAATAAAGTGAGACAGAAAATCCTAGTCTACGGCCTAAACAATCGGTTCAACAACAGTTAATGAAATTCCCCATAGATCCCCTTAAAGAACACCCAACGAAAGTAAACTACTCAGACATGAAAGTAGAGACAGAAAACGTGATTGATGAATGCATAACTTGTATAAATCGATGAGAAACAAAAAGGGTTCAAGAATAAATCAATCTCCCTTGAAGAACAAAGGCAAACCGCGAATCAGAGACTCGCGGCCACCAAAAGAAATCTATGACTTAGAGTATTTCGTGATAAGTTGCTCTCTTAGAAAAACCCTAAACAACGAGTAGATATAGGTCACCAAGTGTCCTAGGTCGTGGATTAGGTCTTGGCTTGCATAAGACGGCTTCGGGTTCAAGTTGGGCTTCAAATGGGCTCGGGAAATGCGAATGGCCTGGCCGCTCGAGCGACCGGCCGTGGCGCGGCCATTGGTGGTCTGGGTCGACCGTGGCGCGGCCATTGGTGGTCTGGGTCGGCCATGGCGCGGCCAGCCTGTTCTTCCGGGTGCTTGACGGGCCTTCTTGCTTCTTCCATAACTTGAGATCCAACCGTGGGATTGTCCTCAAATTACTTTGTGGTGAAAGACAGCTGATAAGGCTTCCTTGTCTCCAAATATGAGCTTGATCTCGTGGTGGAAAGGTCTTCGTTTGATGTTGAACTTCTGTCCTCGAGCACTGTTTCCGGAATTGTCTATTTTTCTCCAAAATATGCGTCTTTTGCTAAGTTTACCTGAAAAGAGTCTTGAACAATCAAATTCTCGAAATCTAGTGTTTATGTATCAAAATCTTAGTGAAATGCTTAATAAAACACTCACTTATGATAGTAAAAACGGGTAAAATATGCATGTTATCAGTATCCTACCTCCTCCAGTTGAGATTAACAACTTCGAGATCAAAAGCGGATTAATCAACATGGTCCAACACAACAAGTTTCATGGGTTAGCTTTGGAGGATCCCTTGACCATTTGGATGAGTTTGATCGAATATGTGATATGACCAAGATCAATGGCATATCCGAGGATGGTTTCAACTGAGGTTATTTCCCTTCTCTCTTGGGGACAAGGCACATTTGTGGGAGAAGTCACTTCCAAGAGGTTCCATCACATCATGGGATCAATGCAAGAAGGCTTTTCTTGCAAAGTTCATCTCCAACACTAGGACCACAAGGCTGAGGAATGAGCTATCTAGTTTCACCCAAAAGAATAATGATATCTTTTGTGAAGCATGAGAAAGATTCAAGGGATACACTACACAATGCCCTCATCACGGTTTCTCCGAAGAGACTCTCTTGAGTACACTCTACCGTGGTGTTCTCCCCAAATTCAGGATGCTTCTAGACACAGCAAGCAATGGAAATTTCTTGGGAAACGATGTAAAAGAAGGTCTAGAGCTTGTGGAGAACTTGGCACAAAGTGATGGCAACTACGGTGAAGACTATGATAGGTCATCAAGGAGCGACGGTTCTTATGAAGACCAAAGGAGGAAGGAAATGAAATCCCTCAATGAGAAAATGGATAAGTTGCTTCAAGCCTCACAAAAACATGTTCACTTTGTGAGTGATATTGATGAGGGTAAAGGAATACAACATGATTTGAATGAGGATTGCCAAGAACAGGTCAACTATGTCGGTGGCCAAGGGTATCAACACGGCTTCAATAACAACTATAGGAACAACAATCTCTCCTATAGGAGTACAAATGTTGAGAATCCTCAAGATTAAGTCTACCCTCCACAAGGACAAGAAAATCAACAAAAACTCTTTGTCCCTTACAAGCAACAACAAGGATTTGTTCCCAAGAACTACAACCAAGGGAACAATCAAGGTAACCAAGGGCACTTTCAGTCTAAGCAAGGTCCACCACCGGATTTTGCATAAGATTCGGATGTGAGGAATGTTCTACAACAAATCCTCCAAGGTCAAGCAAGTAGTGCCATGGATGTGAGTAAGAAGATTGCCGAAATCCACAACAAGGTGGATTGTTCTTACAATGACCTCAACTCCAAATTTGACACTTTGAGTTCCAAGGTAAAGCAACTAGAGAACAACAAGGGCATTACTTCTTCCTCTACACGAACTCAACCATCTTTGCCCGGTAAACCCGAAACAACCCCAAAGGACTACTGCAATGCGATCTACTCTATTGATGAAGAAGAATATGAGCGTGTAGTGGCAGAATTTGAAGCGCTATTTGAATGTCCAAATGATGAGGCTGAATTCAATGAGGACATTGAAGACCAAGTTGGGGAGGCGGTCATTGAAAATGACCATTTGGTTGTTGACAAACCAATGGGTAAAGAGGAGCTTAAGGAGGATGTAACCCCTACACAAACAAGTATTGTTGAAAAGGAAAGAGAAGTGGTTAAGAAGACTGAAGTTGAGGATTATGATCTCCTTGTCTACAAGCCACCACTACCCTTCCCCGAGTTGGTGTTGACTAAGGCGCAAAAGAAGGTACTCTCAAAATTTAGAGGGAGTATGGAGAAAATTGGTGCACCATTGCCAAAGATGGGAAGCTTGTCTCAAGTCAAGGGTCAAATAAAGTTTATCAAGGAAATGCTTTCCAATATAGAGAAGGTTGAAGAGCTGATAGAGGGTCTAGACTCAGCCAGCATGACGAGGAATGAGTCCAAGGTTTTCGCCAAGCTCAGTAACCCGGGAAATTTTTTGATTTCTTGTTCTCTCGGGGACTTGAAGATTGAAGAAGCATTGTGTGACTCCGGCTCAAGTGTCAATGTGATGTCCCTTGAGATGTTTAAGAATCTCGGGATCACCACTATGAAGTAGTATCCATCACACATCACCTTTGTTGATGCTTCCTCAAGGCAATCTCTAGGCTTTGTTAAAGGTTATCCAATGAATGTTGGGGAGTGTCTAGTCCCGACCGATTTCATTGTAATGGATATGGTCCAAACAACAAGGCTACCTCTTCTTCTAGGCACACCCTTTCTTAACACAGCTGGTGCTAGCCTTGACTTCATCAACAAAAGATTGATTCTCAAGAATGTGAATGCTAAGGTCTTCTATCCTATGAAACCTTCTGTTTTGAGCTTTTGTGGGACAATTACATGTAACACTAAGGAGGCTGAAGAAGAATCACCCAAGGAGCAGCTGATGGGTCTCACTAGAGTGGTGATGAGTGAGGATGAAGCCCTTGATCACAATGAGTATGATAGGCCAAGCTTTGATGGCGAGAGTCTCCTAGTGATGTTTGATGGCCTAAAGGTTGTTGGGCATGAAGCCGAGCCACCAAGGAAATCTAAGAAGAAGAAGAAGGTGCTGCAAGCTGGAGCAGGCACTGTGTACATCAAGAAAGGAGGAGGAAAAGCAGTTCCACTCCTTGTTCACCTCCATGCCTAAGGGTTTGAAAAGTCAAGCTTAGTGACTTTAAATAAGCGCACTTGGAAGGCATTCCCATGTCTATCTTTGTACATATTTGCATTTTTATTTCAATAATGTCTTTTTCTAGTGTTTGTGGATGACAGGTTTGGATTGAGGAGGATAAGCCAAGGACAAACACTTGCTAAGGAATTTTCAAAACCGTATCGAGCTATGTATCGACCTACTAAGGTCCATACAGCTCTTACAGGGATTTTGGTGGAGCTACATCGGGCTTTTGTATCGACCTACCAAGGTCGATACAGGCGAACCAGGGAAAGCTGAACCCCAGTATCGTTCATCTGTATAGAGCTAGTAAGCTCGACATAGTTTTTAAAAATTCTCGTCTGCAAGCGTATCGAGCTATGTATCGAACTACTAAGCTCGATGCGCTCCTTCTTCAGGTAAGTCAACGAGGGTTGACCGGTTTAATTCATTTAAATTAACCGGTTTTTCCTCTTCTTCTTCCCCAAAACACGAAAATTAGCCCCCACACTCACACACTTAAGATTTTTTTGGCTCTCCTTCTCTCTATTTTCAAGCGATCCTAGTGATTTTCAAGTGCCTATTTCTAGATTACTTGTGCTCTCATATATTCTAATTCAATTTCATACATCCTTCAAGCCACTCACGAGGTAATAAATCCGAAAACCAAGCTTTTTATCTTTTGCTCTAATGGTGAAAGGTTTGGGGATTTTTGAGTATGGATGTTCGGATTGATTGTTGGTAGTTTGGGCATTGCTTGATTATGGTTAGGGAGTAGATTTCGAGTGCTACATTAGGGTTTCCATGATGAATTTTTGAAATTTTGGCATATAGGGTTCATGGTCCGAAAATTCAAATTGAACCCTTGAACCTTGCTAGATTTTGGGGCTTTCACTTGCATTAGTTTGCATTGATCATGCTTATGGATTGCCAATAGATAGCACTCGAATTTGGACAAATTGAGAAATTTCAAAATTTTGTATTTGCCAAATTTTGGTAAGTGTTGAAATGGGAGAAGATTTCGTGTTTTTGGCTTGATGTTGCTTGTTGCTTGCTAATTGTCACTATTAGTTGTTCAAACACGATTTGCTTACTCTCTCTACAAGCTATGTCTCTTGTAGGAACAATGGGAAGAACTAAAGGAGAAGCAATAAACCAAGGAGCAAGCTCACGAGCAAGGTCTTCTAAACGCCAAGGGAAGAAGCAAGTTGTTGAGGACCAAGAAGTAGGGAATGAGGAGGAGGAACAGTTGGTACTTGGAGCAGGTACGAGAGCTGCCACGAGTGCCTCGAAAGGGAAAGAAAAGGCCACACAAGAGGAGCCCAAGAAAAAGCTCACTTCCGAGGAACTTCTCAAAGCATTCGTGGGTATGCGTTTCAGGGCGACGAAGTACCCGCATGAGCCGACGCTGCAAGCCTTGGGAATCTTTGAGGATTTCCAAACCCTCGTCAAGAACATGGGTTTGACAAAGTTCATCACCTTAGCACGTCCCGCTTACAAGCAGGCAACATGCGAGTTCCTCTCATCACTCACCGCTCACTTCTATTATGACGGTGAGGATTCGCCACCGCTACATGGTCATGGCTACATCAAATTCAAGATCCACAGGACCATCTACACAATGACCTTCAGGCAGCTAAATGAGATCTTTGGATTCCGAGAAGGTGAAAGGAGGACAAAGCTGCTCACCGTTGATGAGTGTGAGTTGAAAGGGTTGTGGGAAACAATAGCGGTTGGGACGTTCAAACCGGAAGGAAGCACGGGGACAAGGATAAGGCATCCTTTGTTGAGATATGCACACAAAGCCCTTGCTCATACCTTCTATGCAAGGAAGGAAGCCGGGAAAGTAGCCAAGGAGGAACTCGAGTTGCTAGATATCGGTCTTGCAAAGTTCATTGAGTTTCACACAAGAGGAGGCACAAGAGTCTGAGGGGACAGGACGGGAACCGGGATGGTTACCCTGTTGGTTAAGCAGCTGCTCTCCTACCAAGATTGGGTTGTCACCATGAAGGACAAAGACCCCGAGATAAGCATTGGTGGGATCATCACCCCAATTCTCGAAGCTTGTGGGCATCGGCTCGGGACGGATGGTCTTGAGCCCGAATGGATGGACATCTTCTAACTTGGGAGGACCGTGTTTTTTTCGGGAAGATTGGGCAACCGGTTCGCTTACAAGTTCGCGGTAGACACAATGACCGAAGCAAAGATTCTTCTCCAGAACTTGCAAGCCACCTCGCTCCAAGACATCTCCCACATCGACTTCGTGCCACCCTATGAAGACCTCTACAACCCCGCTAGCTTGGCCAAGGAAGAGGAAACCGAGCCGATCTCCCTCCTCAAGCAACCAATCGATCTCCCTAGGATCATCCTCCTCTTCACAGTTTTAAGGTACCTCCACCTCCTTTGTAAATATCTCCTTTAGTTTTGCATTTTGTATTTTATGTCATATTGATTGCGGTCTTCTCTAGACTTTTATTACACAAGGGACTGTGTAATTTAAGTTTGGGGGAGAGGTTGAGAGATTTGACATTGTGTTTTGTGAGTCTTATTTTCCTTTTATGCATCTTGTGTCTCATGCATTCACTTAAGGCATAGAAAAAAAAAAATGAAAATATTCGAAAATTTCCAAAAAGAAAGTCATTTAGATGTTGCATTTTCATTTTAGGATTGAGTATAGTTGCATTACATGTAGGAATTGCATTCATATGCATTGGGAGCAATGATGAGCCAATCCTTGTAAAATGTCAACTTATGTGATCAATTCAATGCCCTAGTTAGTAGTCCTTTATTGCATTTGAACAAATCTTGAAAGTAAGAAAGAACCATTCTTGGACCACTTCACTTGCCACTAGATTTTAGTCGAAATAGGGTCTTGAAATTGATAGCCAACTCTACTCACTTGAACTGAAATTTGACATTTAATTATCATGCCTTGCATTGGAAGTGAATTCATGGATTGAACATATATTTGAGCTTTCTTATCCACTTTACCACTCTCTTGCTAGCTCAAGTAGTACCCCCACCCTACCTTACCTCCTTAAAAGCGAATGTTCTAGTGATAATGATTGTGAGGCCTTATTTTGATTAAACTTAGCATAAAGTGTTAGGTTTGAGACGACAAGTTTAGGCTCTCATGTAGATTCTAGTCTTACATATCGAGGCTAGCTTTAGGCTTAGGAGTTGGGGTTTTGGGGCGCGGTATTACTTGGTGTTGTGGAAAGGATTATATGCTTTCATTTTAGCATGATGTGTTGTGGAAAGAGGATAGAAAGAAACGGAATGAAAGAGGCTTGGAAGGAGAATAAGGGAAGCATAGTTTGAAATGGTGGATCTTATGCTTGAAAAGAAAATGTATAGCTCTAAGAGTAAAAAGAAATTAGGTAGCCTTTGGATAAGAAAAGAAAATCAAAAGAGGCTAAAAGGCCAAAGAAAAGGGGCTACCTAGGAATGAAAAGGAGAGCTAAATTATAAAAAGATCACACCATTCGCTATGAGTTAAAGGTTGAAGAAGTTTCCCCTTAAGTGCTATAAGAAGGAGAAGTGGTTTATGAGACTCATGGGGTTAGCAAGGCACAAAGAGCCTTGATATAAAAGGGTAGCTTTAGTGGGTTGAGTGAGCTTTAAAAAGAATAAATGAGAGGGGTTTAGGACCATTGATAACATCATGGGTAGATGAGAGTCTAGTCTTGTATGCATCACTTGTCTTTTACCTTTAGCATTATGCATAAAGTTTAATCCTTTTGAGTGAAACCCTTATGCGAATTGGAAGCCAAATGAATTGAGATCATTTTTATCTCAAAGCCTAGTCCCTTAGCCAAATGAATTCACTTGCATTGCATTGTCATGATCCACGGTTTGCAACTTAATGAATGTTAAAGAGTTGGCTTGATAGGGAGACATATCTAGATTGAAGTCTTAGTGCATTTGATTGTTGAGATGGGCATGGCTAACTCTTTTGGAGTAGGATGAATTCAAATGCACCTTAAAATTAAGAACTAGGACATTGAGTTGATTGTATTTGTTGGCATTTTTGGATGATGAGCTCCCACCTTCAAACCTCTCTCTTGGATTTGTCATGTTTGTTTGCTTGAGGGCAAGCAAAAGGCAAGTTTGGGGGAGTTGATATACTCATAAATTAGCATGTTTTAGCATCCATTTTAGATAGCTTTGCATTCATTTATGCATTCATTTAGTTACTTTTAGTCCAAATTGCATCCATATTAGAGTTTAGCAAGTTTTAGCTTAGGTTGTTGCATATTGTGCATATTGAGTCTTAATTAGGTACTTTGGAGGCTTGGAGGACCTCTATGGAGAGTTGGGTGACAAGGAGGAAGAAGAGAAGGGAGCCAAACATGAAGCAGACAAGTTTTAGAAGTGTGTCGACCTTGGTGTCGACCTACCAAGGTCGATATAGCTCGGCAGGGAAGACGGAGTGCGCGTATCGGACGATTGTGTCGAGCTACTAAGCTCGATACACAGGCCACCCGGAGTTTTGGAACATGGCGTATCGGGCATTCGTATCGGACTGCTAAGGTCGACACACATCTCATCCGAAGTTCGAAGAAGGCGTATCGGGCATCTGTGTCGAGCTACTAAGCTCGACACACTCCTTGAAGAAAGTTTTTAGCAGCGTATCGAGCTGCGTATCGACCTAGCAAGCTCGATACGCTGCCCGATTTTCAGACCTTAACCGGGTCAATACCCGGTTTGTTCCGGGTTGACCCGGGTCGTCCACTGTTCACTATAAATAGGAAAAGACCTAATTTTTCCTAAGTATCTTTTAATCTCTTGTTCTTGCTTAGAAAACTTTCCCTTTTGGTTTCTAAGTGATTTTGTAAGACATTTCTTTAAGTTTATGCAAATCTAGTATTTACCTCTTTTAATCTTTCATCTTCTATCTCTCTAATCATGTTTATCTCTATCTCTTTCATAGGATTTAAGGGATTAACCATGATTAGTGAGTAGTTTCATTAGGATCTAAGGATGGGTTAGATCTAGGGTGTTTTAAGGGTTAATCTTGATGCCTAGGATTAGATCTTCTCATTTCCCTCCTTGTTTAGTGTTCTAAATGCTAGTTTAGCCTTGATCATGCTAAAACTAGGCCTTAGGGAATTTCACACCCACAAGGTGTTTGATGAAATTCCCCAACCAACTAAACAAGGGATTTACATTCCTAGCTCATGGAAGTGATTGTCTAGGGTGTTTATTGGCAATTTAGAACTGAATCATCATGCTTGTTAGATTCCTTCTCACTAATGAAAGTTAGTTCTTGATTAGGATGATTAATAAAGGGATAAGTGCCATGAAAATGGATTAGTCTAGCTATTGAGTTCTAAGCCAAGGGATTAGCTTATGTTGTGATTGTTTGGCATCAAAGATTGATTCTTGGAACACCTTAGGTTGATAACCCCATCCTTGGATTCGTTTCAGTAATTTGATAATCTTGATTAGTAGTTAATTAGCTTTAATTTCGCTTGATTAAGGTGGTAGTAACTCGTGTTCATTTGATTGATCACTTAGGTTGTTAGATAAACCTCAAAACTCATTTGCTAGCTTGGATTAAGAAGTTGTATGCATTTCTAGTGTCTTAACCACATCCATTATGGATTGATCCTCAAACACTACAATGACATGAGTAGGAGTTTGGGTAATTGTTAAGTACTATACCGAAAAATGACTTATCAAAAGTATGAGAGATTAGTGAGCAAAGGGTGAAAAATAAAGCTTAGTCTCAAGAAGAATTAAAATCCTAATGCTTAAACCAAATCCCAAATGGCAACGGTGCCAAATTGATAAGAGGATTTTTCCTTGTTCTTAAACAATTACTCAAAACCCACTCGTGTTATTGTAGTGTTTGAGGATCAATCCATATGGAAATGGTTAAGACAATAAGAATGCATAAAACTTCTTAATCTAAGCAAGCAATAAAGTTTTGAGGTTTAACTAACAACCTAAGTGATCAAACAAACCAAATAAAAGTAACTAACACCTTAATAGAGCAATAAATGCACTAATCAAGCAAGTTCAAGACTAATTAACTACTAATCAAGATTATCAAATGACTAAAACGAATCCAAGGATGGGGTTATTAATCTAAGGTGTTCCAAGAATCAATCTTTGATGTCAATCAATAAAAATATTAACTAATCCCGAAGCTTAGAACTCAAAAGCTAGACTAATCCACTTTCATGGCACTAATCCCTTCAATAATCATCCTAATAAAGAACAAATTCTCATTTGTTAAAAGGAAGCTAACAAGCATTATGATTCAGTTCTAAAATTATAATAAACACCCTAGACAATCACTCTCATGAGCTAGGTATGTAAATCACTTGTTTAGTTGGTTGGGGAATTTCATCAAACACCTTGTGGGTGAAAAATTTCCTAAGGCCTAATTTTACCTTGATCATAGCTAAACTAGCATTTAGAACACCAAACAAGGAGGGAAATGAGAATATCTAACCATAGACATCAAGATTAACTCTTAAAACACCCTAAATCTAACCCATCCTTAGATCCTAATGAAACTACTCAATAATCATGATTTGACCCTCAAATCCTATGAAAGAAATGGAGATAAACATGATTAGAGAGATAGAGAATGAAAGATTACTAAATGCAAGTACTAAATTGCATAAACTTAAATAAAATGTCTTACACAATCACTTAAAAACCAAAAAAGAAGGTTTTATAAGCAAGAACAAAAGATTAAAAGATACTTAGGAAAATTTAGGCCATTTACTATTTATAGTGAACACTGGACGAACCGGGTCAACCCGGAACAAAACCCGGTTTTAGGCTGAAATCAGACAGCGTATCGAGCTTGCTAGGTCGACATGTAGCTAGATACACTGCTAAAACGTTTCTTCAAGGACCGTGTCGAGCTTGGGAGCTCGACATAAATGCTCGACACGCTAGGCTTTATCTTCAGTTGTGGTTTGTACCGAGCTTTCTAGATCGATACAAATGCCCAATATGCTCGCGACTTTTCTCCGGGTAGGCCTTGTATCGAGCTTAGTACCACGATACAAACGTCTGATACGCTCCTCTCGTCCTTCCTGTTATGCCGTATCGACCTTGGTAGCTCGACACCAAGGTCGATACACTTCTAAAAGTTGTCTGCTTCTTGTTTGGCCACTTTCTCTTCTTCCTAAAACATCCAGCTCTCCATTAAGGTCCTCCAAGCCTCCAAGACACCTAATAAGGACTCAATATGTACAAATATGCAACAACCTAAGGTAAAACTCAGTAAACTCTAATATGGATGCAAATGGAACTAAAAGTGGACAAATGAATGCAAAATTGTATGCATATCTATCTAAAATGAATGCTAAATTATGAGTATTTCAGCTACTCAGGAAGAACGAAGGCAGGATCAAAGTCACGGGTCGATCTAAATCAGAACGACCACAAGATCGAGCAAAGAGGTTGATTCCAGACTTAGAACGAGGCGAAGAACGGGCAACGTTGAAAATTCCCAGTCCAAGATCGAGCATAAGATCGACGTCTTAGCTCGATCTCGAGCCTTATCCGAACAGTTGACGATTTGTCCTTTTGTGAGGGGACCATTTCTCCTTTTAGTATAAAACGTCTTTAGCCCTACTTTTGGGACCATCTTATCTTTTATTCTGATTGTCTTTCTTCTTTTAGCTGTAGACTGCATTTTTAAGGTTTTAAGCTTTCTTGTATTTTGAAAACGTGATATTGATCTTTATTTTAAGCAAGTACTATCTTTTTAATCTAAATATTCTTTGTTTTTAGGTTAATCATGTTGAACCTCTCTAATCTGATGATTAAGAGTTGTTCAATGATGATTAGTGAGTAATAATTAGTGGTTTGAGTTTGAGGTGGTTAGGGAGGTCTTTAGGGGTTAGATCTTGGGGTTTAACATGTTCGTAAGCCTGAACTCTTCTTAGATTTTGAGGGATTAATGCTCAAAGATTTTCGATGGAAATCTTTATGATCCTAGAGATTTCCTTATCTCATGAGGACTTAGAAAATCTGTGGAAGATTTGGGGGCTAATTAAACCATGTTAAGATCTGTACTTATTGTTCATCGATCTTTCTTTCCACCAAACACCATGGGTTAGGAGGGAAGGTCGAAGAAAGGATCTTTACCATACACCATGGAAAGATCCATTTTTATTAACCCAAGATCGAGCCTTGAACCTCCATAGTGTGTTAATCATGACCCTCAACCTTGAACCTGCCTTTAGCCTTTGATAATCTTGAAGTAACCTCTCTTAGTTCTTAAAGTTTCTTGCTTAAGTTTTTAGAAATCACCTAGTTAAATTAATAGTTGCATTTAGAGTCTTAAATTCGTAAAGTTTGATTCTTGTTAGTTCTATAATATTAGAAATTGCCTAGAGTATTATTTTATAGCCTAGATATCATTTAGAAGTCATTAAGTTTTAATAAGTAGTTTTTAAAATTCCATTTCACCCATCTAAATTCGAGTATGGCTTAGCTTTGTTATGTTCTTGCATTCCTAGTTTCCTTTCCTCCCATTTGGATTGATAACCTCAAGTATAACAATGATGAATGATGCTTAAGGCATTGAAAAGCTAGTGTAAAAACCTAGTTATCATGAGGCGCCGTTGCCAAATTGGGATTATGAAAGTATTAGGATTTGGAACTTCGTAAAGATTGTTTTTCTTTTATTTTGGTTACTAATCTTTCTACTTGCTTGCTTGTATTTTCAGGTACTATAGGCGACAACAATCTACTTGAACCTCTAGAAAATATTAACAATCTTGGAAGTGCTCACTTGAGAAGGGAAAGAGAACAAGCATTTGAATAAGAGTTTGTGCAAGAGGTTATGGCTGATCAAGACGAGGTTGCACCTCCACATGCTGCTGGTAGGGGTAATGGAAACCCAAACCATGTTCCAAGGCAGCCACGAATCATTGGTGCGCTTGATGCACCAAACACACATACCAATCGTTTTGGCATCACTCCTCCACTGGTTAAAAACAACAACTTTGAGATCAAGCCAAGCTTTGTCACTATGGTTCAGAACAACAAGTTCCACGGTCTAGAAATGGAAGATCCATTGGAGCACTTAGATAACTTTGACCAAGTTTGTGGAATAATAAAGATCAATGGCATCTCGGAGGATAGATTCAAGCTAAGGTTTTTCCCATTTTCTCTTGGGGATAAGGCTCGACATTGGGAGAAGACATTGCCTCAAGGCACAATCATATCTTGGGCTGATTACAAGAAGGCGTTTCTATCAAAGTTCTTCTCAAGTACAAGAACAGCTCGCTTGAGAAGTGAAGTTAGCGATTTTACACAAAGGCAAAATGAGACCTTTAGTGAAGCTATGGAGCGGTTCAAGGACTACACAATCCAATGTACTCATCATGGTTTCACTGAAGAATCCCTCTTGAGCACCATCTATAGAAGAGCATTGCCAAAACTAAGAATGCTCTTGGACAGGGCAAGCAAAGGAAACTTTCTTGGTCAAGATGTAACCACGGGTATGGAGCTTATAGAGAACTTGGCATTGAGTGATGGCAACTATGCTGAGGACTATGATAGAAGACCAAGGCTGTCTGATCTTGAGGCACACAAGAAGGAGTTGAAGTCACTCCATTAGAAGATTGACAAGTTGGTACTTGCAAATCAAAAGCATGTACATTTGTTGGTGAAGCTACGGATATTCTAGAGGAGTTGGAACAATGCCAAGAGGAAACTAATTGGGTTGGTGGTCAAGACTATCCAAGACCACAAGGCTATTTCCCCAAGTACGAAGGCAACAACAACAACTTGTCTTATAGAAGCACCAATGTTGAGAATCCACAAGACCAAGTGTATCCTCAACAACAATAATAGTTTGTGAACCAAGGTGGATATGTGAACAAGAACACATATCAAGGTCCGAGACAAGGGAATTTTCAAGGTCCACAACAACAAGGGAACAAAGGATATCCCCGTGGATTTGTGCAGCCACAACAAGCTTAAGCTTCCACTCAAGATCCGGTTCAAGCAATGCTCAAGCAAATCTTCCAAAACCAAGCGAATGTGGAGTTGACCTTACAAAAGACACTTGCTGAAATGAAAGTTAGGCAAGACAACTCCAATAATGACTTTTCTCACCAAATCACTGATCTTAACAACAAGCTTATGATGTATGAGAAAGGCAAAACCAGCACATCCGGCCATGGAAGCTTACCGGGAAAATGTGAAGCAAATCTGAAAGAATATGCTCACATGATCTCTCTTCAAAGTGGGAAGGTGTTACCACCAAGAGCTCCGCCTAAGAACAATGAGGATATTGTAGTTCAAGAGGGGGAGGATAGCTGTTCAAATGATCAAGGAATCACCTTATATGATGTCTACATTGAAAGGCCAAGGAGAAGCAAAGAGACGGTTGAGGAGAAATTGTTGGAAGAAACAAGTAAGAAGCAAGAAGTTGTTCTTCCACCCTACAAACCGAAGCTTCCTTTCCCAGCAATGTTCAAGAAGCAGCTTGTTGAGAAGCACAAGGCTTTGTTTGAAAAAAGTTTAAAACACATCGAGGTGAAGATGCCCTTGCTTGAAGCTTTAACTCTTGTACCAAAGTGTGCAAAGTTTCTAAAAGAGGTGATCGCCAAGAGAACCAAGGAGTAGCTAGAAGTCATGATACCAATCCAAGAGTGTAAAGCCATCACTCATAAGGACGTTATACAAAAGAAGCTTGGAGATCTCAGTTTTTTCATAATACCTTGTGCTATAGGTCCCTTGAATTTTGAAAATAGTCCATGTGACTTGGGAGAAAGCATAAACCTTATGCCATACTCTATTGCCAAGAAGCTGGGATTCACAAAGTTTAAGGAGTGTAATGTCTCCCTAATCCTAGCTGATATGAGTGTTAGACTACCGAGGTTTGCTAATAGACTTGCCTTTAAAGATAAGCAATGTGACCATTCCAACCGATTTTGTTGTCTTGGAGATGGATGAGGAAGACGAAGACCCTCCTGTCCTTGGAAGGCTATTCTTAGCTACTGCTGGAGCAATAATAGATGTGAAATGTGGCAACATCTCTCTACACTTGGGTAAGAATGAAATATTCAAGTTTTGTATCAATGAGGGTACAAAGAAACCAACTATTGATGATCAAGTGTTTCAAGTGGAAACCAAGAAGGAGCTGCATCAAGACAAGGTTATACTAGTCTTCAAGGATCAGAGGGGTAATGCTGAATTGGAATGCCAAGTGGAGGCACAAATTGAGAGAAAGAAGCAACAAGGCAAGACCTTGCTCGGCAAGCATGAGGATAGACCTAGAGTGGCTTGCTTCTCGGTTGCAACAAAGGAAATATCTAGCAAGGAACGTGCCAAGACTAAGCACACCTTGAGCCTGCATCCATTGGTGCTCAAAGATGATTCCATCTTGTACAAGGTAAAGTGGAAGGGAGGCTCGAAACCATTTGCAATAGCAAGGTCAATTCTCTCACCCGGTTTAATGTAAAAGAAAGAAGAGAGGGTAAAGAAGATGTTGGGCACGGTTTACACTGTTGAGATGCAACAAGGGTCAGGCTCAACCATGTCTCTAGTCACCTACTCCACCTCAAACTCACGTTAAAGGACAGTAAGGAAAGTCGAGATAGACGACGTTAAACAAGCGCACTTGGGAGTCAATCCCATGTCTATCTTTGTATATATTTTTGTTCTCTTTTATGCTTTTAATGTTTGTGTGTATAGGAACAGAGAAATGGAGAACCAGAAACAAGTACTTGGGAGTGTTAGAGGCCTTGAAAAGGGAAAAGTAAGCAAGAGATCGAGGCTTAAATCGACCAGAAATAGCTCGATCTAGCAAAGATCAAGAAGGTGAGGAACCCTTTGCTAAGGTATACCCTTAAGCTCATAGCCCACACATTATAAAGAAGATCCACGACCCCACCAGTGACCAAGAACGAGCTACGTTTCCAATGGAAGATTTTAAGAAGATTTTAAGGGGTTAAGAAGATTTTATGCGATGGGGAGGAGAATGATGAGCCAATGGAAGATGATCTAGGGGAAGATGTGAATTATGGCTGCATCTTAACATTCTCATACCATTGTTAATGCAAGCGGTGTGGTTCTTAGGGATTTTGAACCTTGTACAGAGCGTGCATACATGGACCAAGCCTTCCTGACGGTTACGGGTCCCCAGGACCTTCTCCAGCTCCAGGCTTCTATGCTTACTTGTTCACCAATGAGGACAATGAATAGAAGACTTGCATCCTCCCAAATTCGGATGAAGCACTACTAGATAGCATCGGCACAATCGAGCTTTTGCCTAATGATCAAGAGTGATATGCTCCACTCGGAACAACAGCACCACCACTTCCCACACGCTCTTCCTCGGACTCCCCTCCTACAGATTCTGAGATGCCTAGCAGCATTGACCTCCCCAAAATCGATTATGAGCCAAGAACCAAAGTCGTGAAGTTCCTTGCCTCGGTGGTGGAGTTTCAAAGAAAGGTCAACAAGTGGAAAGGCAAGATGATCAAAAGCTAGTGAGGAAGGTTAAGGATCTCCAAAAAGACAGCACATCCGAGATGAGCTTGAGTGATGAAGTTGATCAAGTTGATTCCACTATGCCGAGATGCTCAACTGGAGGAGTGGTGATCCGTGAGCAACAAGAGGATCATGCAAGGCCCTTTTCCCTTCAAGAACGTCTAACTCAGAGCAAGGACAAGGGCCTTGTTGGAAATTTAAGTGAATTGTTGTAACCTTTGACGAACTGTTGCAACCGCTTAAATGAACATTTGCAATCGTTTAAATGAATCATTGCAACTGTTGTGTTTATGGTTACAACCTTTGGTGACTAAGCATTGCAACTGTTGGTGACCAACAATTGCAACTCTATCAACCATTGCAATCTTTCGAGGTAACCTTTGTTTTCCTATAAAAGGAGTTGTTGGCTTTGCCAAAATCATAACAAGAAACATTTACAAAAAACATAGAAATAAGAAAGAGAGAAAGAGAGAGATTCATAGTTCTAAAAGATCATCAAAGATCTTTGGAAAAACACATATCAACACTAGAACTCTAGTGTGTCTTTTGTATCATTGTCTAGTACATGATAGAGCATTGGTTATCTTATCCTACAAGGAATTTCGTGTAATCCAATGCTTAATAAGGGTCAAAATACTCTTTAAGGAACATGTCCTCGTGCGCGATTCAATCATTATCCAAGTTCATAATTTATCATCGGAGTTACCAATAACCAACAATCTTAAAGAGTATTTTCTTGTGAACTATGGCCAGTGTGTCTGTGCGAGAGATGACATCCAAGTTTGGAAAACTGGATAAGTTTGATGGAATAGATATTCGAAGATGGCAAAAGAAGATGCATTTTCTCCTAAGCATGCAGTGCCAGCCCTAATGTGTTGAACGCCTAAAGCTAAACATGGAAACAAAATACTAAAAAAATAAAGAAAAAAATTATACACCCAGGAGCATCGAACTTGGCTTCTTTGTTACAAAAAGCGGCAGCTAACCAATGGACCATAAGCCAACTTATGCACAAATGTGCTGCCCTTTATTCTTATATATGTTTTTGGCGCCTAAAGCTGGTGCTTTCTCAGCTTTAGCCCAGGGCCGGCCCTGTAAGCATACCAATGCCTACTGTGCCAGAGGATGCCGAGAACGAGTCTGTGGAGGAGACAAAGAAGTAACTTAAATGGCAGAACGACTATTACATATGTCGTGGCCACATTCTAAACGGTATGTCAGATCTATTCTTTGATGTTTATCAGAATGTTGAATTCGCAAAAGAGTTGTGGCATGCGCTAGAATCAAAATACATGGAAGAGGATGCTTCTAGTAAGAAGGTCTTTGTCAGTAATTTTAATAATTACAAGATGTCTGATTCTATACCGGATATGGAGCAATACAATGAATTTCTTCGCATCCTAGGACAATTCGCCCAACACAACATGAAAATGGATGAATCTATCTCGTTGTCGAGTATCATTGACAAGTTACCACCTTCATGAAAGGATTTCAAACACATGTTGAAACACAAAAAGGAAGAGTTGTCACTTTTACAACTTGGCAGCCATTTGCGCATAGAGGAATCTCTAAAGGCGCAAGAGGGAATAAAATCCGAAAAGGCTGGATATTCTTTCATAAATATGATGGAAGAAAATGGGAGTTCTAAGATGAATAAGAAATGGAAGAAACGTCCCTTTAATAGCAACACAAACTATGGATCTAACAAAAGGCGGAAAATGGGCCAATTCGTACCCGAACTTGTAGAAGTGTAGCCGATTAGAACCTGAACAATTTTGGTGTGCTAATTAGTACCCAAACTCTTAAAAAATTGAATATCAATATACGAACTTTGGTCTGTTTGGCCAAAAACAACATTGACCAATATCCCGTTAGTCAACGCACCTCTTCCGTTAATGGCGATGACTCAGCCGCCATGTTAGAGTCCCAGTTGGAATAATAACCAAAACGGCGTCTTTTTAAAAAAAATTAAAACGCATCGTGGGAAAAAACAAATTAAAACGCAAAGCTGTGCTTCTTGTCCTTCTTCTCTCTTTCCCTTCAGTCTTCACCATCTCAGTCTTTGTACAGAGAAATCCATCAGCTTATAAGCTTCAACAATCTTCTTCAGGACAAAAATCTTCCCCCATACTGGTCTCCCAACAAAAACTCGTGTACCTTCCATGTCGTGACTTGCAGAGACGACAAGGTTTCTTCGATTGATCTCAGTTCCAAACCTTTCAACGTCAGATTCAGTGCTGTGGCTTCCTCTCTCATCGAGGACCTCTCCACGCTCTCCAGTGCTAACGTCGTCGGCTGGGTTCTCTCCGATGGCTGTGGAGAGTTGAAGCACTTGCCGATTAGCGAAAACAAAATCAGTGGAGACGTGGATGTTTCTCGATGTTTCCTCGAACAATTTCTCCACTGGAATTCCATCTCTCGGAGATTGCTTGGCTCTGCAACATCTGGACATCTCCGGGAACAAATTATCCGGCGATTTCTCAACTTGTTTTGTCGAGCTCCAAACCCAGCCCGAGTCATCTCATTCTCTAACGATTCTTCGTCTTTTGGAAATTTGGAACAGAAAGCTAGTATCCATATAAATCTCAAATTCAGCTGCACATGAAAATTGGAATAAGGACAGAAGATCAAATACGTATTTGAGACATACGTTGACTTCTCAATAGTCAGCGAATCATCAACAAGTAAAATTGATTAATCAAGAAACTGCAAAACAATCTAAACTCAATTACTATCGGTAACGATCACAAAACAAGTTTAGAGAGTGAATCGAAAGGTAAATCGAGGTAAGAAGAAAGGACGATGAAAATCACCAGGCAATTCAGAAGGATCAATTTTGTAGACATCAACAACGCCAATGGCATTGATTCTAAGCTTTCTACCACAAATCTTCCTCTTCAGATAATAAACAACCAGCTCCTCATCGGTTCGATGAAACCGAAAACCTGGTGCGCTGAATTTGCCTCCTCTGAAACACGAATCCGGAGAAGAATTCGCCATCTTCGTTACCTCGGGAAGAAAAAACAAAATCTGCCCTAAGACATAAGGAATCGATCGGGTCAACGAGAAGCAAACCCTTCACAGAACAGAACAAACGTGACCCCAATTTGATTTTGTTTGTAATCACCAAAGAGAAGAAATTCGGTGATTTGTGTACCAAATTTGGGGATTTGTTCTTCCCCGATTTGGGGTTCAAACCACTGCGTTTTAGTTTTTTTTTTTTTCCAATTTTGCTAAAACTAACTCGTTTCGGCAATTTTTTTTTAATTCTTTCGATCATTTAAAACGACGTCGTTTTGGTTATTATTCCAACTGGGATTCTGACATGGCTGAGTCATCGCCGTTAACGGAATAGGAGCGTTGACTAACAGGATATTGGTCAATGTTGTTTTTGGCCAAACAGACCAAAGTTCGTGTATTGATATTCAATTTTTTAAGAGTTTGTGTACTAATTAGCACACCAAAATTGTTCGGGTTCTAATCGGCTACACTCCCACAAGTTCGGGTACGAATTGGCCGATTTCCCAACAAAAGGCTTAAGAGTGTTTGTTGGAATTGTTATAAGCCAGGTGTAACGACCCGGATTCGATCATTTTAAATAAGTTTAAATAAATTTGTTTGGCTACCTATGTCATCAAAGTGCACTTACCTTTTCCGGTCACTTACCCTGAGAGAACTCTAGAGTTAAGTGTGCTTATGCTGGAGTAAGACTAGGATGGGTGACCTTCAGGGAAGTTCTCTGCGGAACCGTGTGAGTGAGGCCAAAACACGGGAAAAAGTCACGTGGTGATTGCAGGGACAAGTAAATCAGTCGGTCTGGCCACCGAAAAAAATAACGTACTGACCGTCAAACAGAGGCGGGGGCCCCATAGCCAGTGAGAGGTGTGGGGCCTCGCTAGTAGGGGCGGTCGGGCGTTACAAGTGGTATCAGAGCCAAGGGAAGTCAAACTGGTTCTATCCCAGGAGGCGGTCTTGGGGGTTTGGGGGTTAAGAGCTCACACCAGCGGGATCAGAATTCGGAGACGAATTCCCATTAAGTGGGGGAGAATTGTAACGACCCGGGTCCGAGCCATTTGAATAAGTTTAAATGAATTGATTTGCCTACCTATGTCATCAAAGTGCACTTACGTTTTCCGCCCACTTACCCTGAGAGAACTCTGGAGTATACGTGCTTATGCTGGAGTAAGACTAGGATGGGTGACCTTCCAGGAAGTTCTCTGCGGAACCGTATGAGTGAGGGCAAAACATGGGAAAAAGTTACGTGGTGATTGCAGGGACAAGTAAATCAGTCGGTCGGGCCACCGAACAAAATAACGCACCGACCGTCGAACAGGGGCAGGGGGCCCATAGCCCGTGAGAGGTGTGGGGCCTCGCAAGTAGGGGCGATCAGGGCGTTACAAGTATACCACTTGTAACGCCCCTATTCCTCATATCATAACCAAATTCATCTTTCTTTTTTAAAACATGCTCTTAAATCATCATTTTCGGGAAAACCATTCTTAATCGTAAAACGTCAACCAAGTCATAAAATAAAATCTCATTAAAAACCCATGAATTAATACTTAGAAATTTTTTGTCTTTTGCATGAAATAAAATAAAATAAAACCCGGTTCCCGAAATAACACCAATAAGCAAGATAAGCTTGAGCAGCTACACAAGATCTCCATCTTGACCTGAAGAAAAGGGAAAAAAGAGGTGAGTAATGCATTACTCAATGAGGGAAGATCATCTTTGCCCACTGAAACATAATTACCATTTTTAAGAATATTTCACACTCATCAAAATACATAAACCTAGACACTATCAATCATATAGCCGGATTAAATCAAGCTATAACACATATCAATCCTCTTGCCCATAATGCAAGACATCCATGTAAAGTTAGGTCCATACATCCCGTAGACGTTTGCCCATAATTGAAGCTAGGGTTTAACTTTTCCGGCAGTGATGTTTGCTCCTATAGCTTCCCTGAAACGTCCTCTATCACAATCAACACACGAATCTGCCTCACTTGCCCTGATCTGATCAAAAATCGCATAAAACAATCTGATCGATCTCTTTCTCTCTCTGCTCTAATTGTTGTTACTTGGGCGGCACAGATTAATTAATCCTATATACACGAATATATACTTACGAGACACACGCACGATTCTCTTTAGTTTTTTTTTTGTTGGGTTTATTGGGTTTCACAATTCTCCCCCACTTTCAAAGAATTCGCCTCCGATTTCTCTAATCCACTCTTGTCTATAAAGAGCTCAGGGTAATCTGCTCGCATCTAATGTTCGAATTCCCATGATATTTCCTGAATACCATCTCTCTCCCAATTGACTTGAACTGCTAGAGCTTTCTTTCGATATGAACCAGCTTCTCTATGACTTAAAATTGACACATGTCTTCCTTTGACTGATAAATCTACTCCTAAGACAACTGGTGGTGGAGTTACGATTAACTCTGGTTCCTTGACTACCTTTCGCAATACAGACACATGAAATACGTGATGAAACGCTTCTAACTCCTCCGATAGATCGAGACGGTAGGCTACAGCTCCAATTCTTTCAATGATAGGATAGGGTCCCATGTACCTCGGCGTAATCCTTTAAACATCTCATTTTTAGGTACACCAAATCCCCTACTGCAAACTCCAGATCTTGAATTATTGCAGGCTCTATGTTTTGGCGCTCCCCCACTTCTGTCCAACAAAGCGGTGCGACGAGGTCGACCATAAAGAGCCTCAAATGATGACATGCCTTTGCTTGAATGATAACTGTTATTGTAGGCGAACTCAGCTAAGGGTAAATGTCTTTCCCAACGACCTCTCCAATCCAACATGCATGCCCTCAACATATCTGCCAACGTCTGAATCGTACGCTCAGATTGACCATCTGTCAGAGGGTGATACGCTGTACTCAACTGAACCTTAGTTCCCAAGGCTTTCTGAAAATTCTCTCCAAAACAATGATGTGAACTCTTAATCCCTATCTGAAACAATGCTTACAGGGACTCCATGCAATCTTACGATCTCAACCACATATTTCTGAGGTAAACGGTCAGCACCATTTGTCTTCTTTACTGCTAAGAAATGTGCCGACTTAGTAAGTCTATCCACAATCACCCAAATCGCGTCCTGCTTACTTACCGTCTTCGGAAGCCCAGTGACTAAATCCATAGTTACCATATCCCACTTCCATTCTGCTAATGGTAAACTCTGCAACAAACACTCGGAACCCTGTGTTCCGCTTTCACTAGCTGACATGTCTGGCACTTTGCTACCCAATCTGCAACTTCACGCTTCATTCCATTCCAGTGATAGTATCTTTTCAGATCCCGATATATCTTAATAGAACCTGGATGAATGGCAAAACGTGACTGATGTGTTTGCTTAAAATTCTCTTCTTTCAAGCCTTTAACATCTGGAACACACATTTGCCCTTTAAAAAAAAATGTCCCATTTTTCGTAGCGTGAGAACCTGCTACCTCATTTTCTACTGCTTTCTTTAAGGCCACATCTCCTTTTTACTCTTCACGAATTCTCCAAACAAATCTGCCTGATCTACTGCCTCAAGACCCATAACTCTGTCATCTACAGACGCAGTAGAAATGCTTAAACTTGCCAAGTCGAAACAAGCTCTTGCACTTCCTTTACTCTGGACACGTCATTTCTTTTTCTGCTTAGCGCATTTGCTACCTGATTACTGATAACATGCATATTTTACCCATTTTTGCTATCATAAGTGAGTGCTTTAATAAGCATTTCACTCACGTTTTAATGCATAAACACTAGATTTCGAGTATTTGGTTGTTCAAGACTCTTTTCAGGTAAACTTAGCAAAAGGCACTTATTTTGGAGCAAAATGGACAGCTCCGGAAACAGTGCTCAAGGACAGAAGTTCAACATCAATCGAAAGCTTTCCCACCACAAGACCAAGCTCATATTTGGAGACAAGGAAGCCTTATAAGCCATCTTTCATCTCAAAGTGGTTTGAGAGCAATCCCACGGTTGGATCTCAAGTTATGGAAGAAGCAAGAAGGTCCGTCAAGCACCCGGAAGACCAAGCTGGCCGCGCCACGGCCGATCCAGACGAGCAGTGGCTGCGCCACGGCCAAACGCTCGCGCGGCCAGGCCACTCGCAGTTCCCGAGTCCATTTGAAGCCCAACTCAAACCCGCAGCCGTCTTAAGCAAGCCAAGACCTAATCCACGACCTAGAGGACTTCAAGACCTATATATACTCGTTGTTTAGGGTATTTAAGGAGAGAGCAACTTATAATGAATACCCTAAGTAATAAAATTCTTTTGGTGGCCGCGAATCTCGTATTCACGGTTTGCCTTTGTTCTTTGAGGGAGATTGATTTTCTTTTGAACCCTCTTTGTTTCTTATCGATTTATACAAGGTATGCATTCATCAATCACGATTTTCACTTCCACTTTCATGTCTGAGTAGTTTACTTTCGTTGGGTATCCTTTAAGGAGATCTATGGGGAATTTCATTAACAGTTATTAGACCAATCGTTTAGGCTGTAGACTAGGGTTTTCTTTCTTACCACACTTGATCTTATTGCATGAATATAGCGTCATGAACTAGAGTCTGATTGCAGGACCTCGAGAGCGGCCAACGCCCTGAATCTCGGATCCAGACCTAGTGGGGTGGAGCGCATCATTCCTAGAACGCTTATGCGTGGTCAGGAAGGTGGCGTGAATGTTTATTGTCCTGATATTATTGCTTGATTGTTTAGGTCGCACGATACGATAGTATACCTACAAAATTTGGATTCATAGATCAATTGTCAGAGTTAGGTTGTTAAAACCAGTGAATCAGTTTAGGGAAACCGCCTAGTCTCGTTTGCTTAACTTTTGTGAGTTTGATTTCTAGTTAGAACCTCATAGATTTCCCGAGAAGATTCCCAACGTGTCTCACCCATCTGCTTTTCAATCAAGATTTACGCACTTCAATATTTACTTTTTCTGCACTGCTTACCTGATTTCCTTTTTACAAGCTTTTAAGTTGATTTCCTTTTTCCGTTGGTTATAAAAGGGATTGACAACCTCTTCTATATAAGGCGTGACTACTGTTTTATTTCTTTCAGCAAAAACAGTGACACAATCTTACAACCCCAAACCCTTTTGCGTCTTTGCTTGTCCGGATTCTTCTGTTTTGTAGTTGACCTCCTCCCTGTGGATCGATACCCTAAGTACTACAACGCACACTCTGCACTTGCAGCTTAGGGTCCTATAAATTCAAAGCTCGACGAGTCCCCAAAGAAATCCTCCAATCTCGGACGACTATTTAAACCCCATCAATTACCTTTTCCTGGATTGTAAGCAATATCCAAATCATAATCTGCTAACAACTCCATCCATCTTCGCTGCCTCAAATTAAGGTCAGGTTGAGTATGATCTGTAAACACCTGAACGTTTTCTCCATATAGATAAGCTCTCCAAACCTTAAGAGCAACTCTAAGTCATGGGTTGGATAATTAACCCCATGCTTCCGCAACTGTCTAGATGCATACGCAATGACCTGATCCTCTTGCATAAGTACACATCCTAGACTTTTTCCTGAAGCATATGTGTGAACCACATAGGGTACACCAACCTTCGGTAATACCAACACAGGTGTTTGGGTAAAGTGCTCCTGATATGAGCATGGAAAGCATTAAGAACATGGAGAAGCTTGATGCCGATGAGCTCTATGCCGAGGACAAGGAGAAGCTTGATGCCGAGGAGCTCTATGTCGGGGACAAGGAGAAGCTTGATGCCGAGGAAGCTTTATTCATACCTAGAGGTCCCATGACTCGTGCTAAAGCTAAAGCATTCAAAGACAACATGAATTCTCTACTAAACCGTATAGAGAATCAAGACGGAGAAAGAAATGCTTATCAAACCATTCTGGTGTTGATTCAAGCTAGTTGATTTCATCATTTGGGTAAGGTGATCAATTGTGCTCTCTTTCCCTTGCAAGTTTTGTCCCACTGGGTTTTCTTGTCAAGGTTTTTAAGGAGGATTTTGTTCACCTCCTTAACCCCATTTGATGAACCGAAGATCAAGCCCAAGAAGCTTCTGTTCCAGCCGATTCTTCTATTATTTAAACTTATGTTATTTCTTAACTTATATTATGTTTTGAGTTATTTTTATTAAGTGTCTTAGGCGTGTATTTAGTGCTTCTCTCTGAAGTTTCCTATATATACCCCTTGTAAACCCTCAGTTTATCTATCTAGCTTTTTTATTCTCAAACTCTCTTAAGAACAAGATCAAAATAGGTAAATCATAGCGGTTTCATTCCCTTTGTGTGACCTCTCGATCCATTGGTAGATCTAAGGATTTTCGCAGCCTTAGTGTGACCACAACACTCCATTGTTACTTGAATCAAAAAATCATTTCATTCATTCTGCAAATCCATTTCATCCCTACTCACTTCCAAAGTGACAATTTTGGCAAGGATCTTATTATGATCATATATATGGTATCAGAGCCACTTTGGAAGCTAAATACTCTTAGATGTATTGACTTAGGTGTTTGTGTTACTTGGATCGATCATTTCTGTTGAATCTTTGCAGTAGGATTGTTAGATTTTGTTATCTGAATGTAGATATGTGTTTTAAAAGCAATCTGAGTTTGATTTGTGTCTCTACAACTTCAAAACTCGATTTATGCTGAAGAAGAACTTGCTGCAGATTGTTAAATCATATTATTTAGAAGTTTTAGTGATTTTAATTGATAAAATCGGTACTATCTATTGTTGTTGGCACTTGAATTGTTCTGTTTTGGTGAAGTTTTGTCTACTGCAATTCTCTGTTTACAACTTTCGTGATTGCTGCTGTTTGTGACTCTTGGAATTCTTGTGAATCACGCTTTGATATTTTATCTCTTGTTGTTAAGTTTGAAATCATGTTTATCTATTGCTGTTGCATACTTGTTTATCACGGTTGCTTGAAGAACTGGTAACTGCGTCTTCTACCTTTTCATCTCAGGTTTTATGGCATCTTCAGAGGAAAACAGTGAGAATAACAATGCCGAGCAAAATAAACTATTCTCTGAAGCTATGATGGCGCAAATGAAGAAAATGATGGAGGAGAGGCTTGATGCTTTTGAGGAAAGGGATAGAACCAGAACTGAAAATAAGCAAGCTCAAGGGCAGAATGATAGGTTCACTGATGCTGCAACTGATCAATACTACCAGAGGAAGATGCATCATAAAACAACCAGAGAAGAAATAGGCGCAACAGAACTCGAGAGAAACTGCTAAAAGATAATCTAAAGGGGCTGAAGATCAATATTCTTCCATTCTATAGCAACACAGATCCTGATGCTTACTTGGAATGGGAAAAGAAGATTGAATTGGTCTTAAATGTGAAGCAATACACAGAGCTTATTATAGTGAAGATCGCTGCCACAAAGTTTCATGATTATGCTTTGAGTTGGTGGGATCAATTAGTCACGACCAGAAGAATTAAACAAGAGCTACCTATTAAAACTTGGTCTGAAATGAAAAGTATAATGAGGATGAGGTTTATACCTAACCACTATCACAGGGAGCTATATCAGAATCTGAGGAAACACACTCAAGGATCTTAGACTGTAGAAGAATACTTTCAAGAGATGGAGTTGTTGATACTGCGAGCTGATATAGTAGAAGATCAAGAAGCTACAAGGTCACGGTTTCTAGGGGGATTGAATCAGGAAATTCAAGACAGATTAGAGACAGAGCATTTCATGGAGCTTGAGGATATGCTAAACAAGGCTATTATGTTTGAGCAACATATTAAAAGAAAGAGATCCTCACGTTCTAGCTATGGTCAGAATTCATCATACGCACACCCAAGTTACTCTAAAGAAGACATGAACTCTTCTTCTAAAGAATTCAAACCTATAGTGTATTCTAAGCCTTCTGATACAACTAAAGCTATTACTCCAGCACCTATAGACTACAAAGGAAAGGCAAAAGAAGGTGTTGTGTGATCCAGAGATGTCAGTTGTTTCAAATGTCATGGAAAAGGGCATTATGCAAGTGAATACTCTAATAAACGTGTGATGATTTTATTGGAAAGTGGTGAACAAGAATCTGGTGATGAGTATCCAGAGACTTCTAGTGATGATGAGCAAGAGCTTGTGCATGTCAAAGGGGACTTGTTAGTAGCCAGAAGAACACTAAGTACGCAGAAAAAGACTTAAGAACAAGAACAAAGGGAAAATCTGTTTCATACAAGATGCCATGCCCAGGGAAAAGTCTGTAGTTTAGTCACTGATGGTGGAAGCTGTACTAACGTGGCTAGTGATATAATGGTTAAGAAGCTTGGCTTGAAGACTACAAAGCATCCATCACCTTATAAGCTTCAGTGGCTTAATGATAGTGGTGAAATGAGTGTAAGAAAGCAGGTTTTGGTATCTATGTCCATTGGCAAGTATGAGGACGAGATTCTTTGTGATGTTCTGCCTATGGAAGCAAGTCATATACTGTTAGGATGTTCTTGGCAATCAGACAAAAAGGTTCTACATGATGAATTCACAAACCGCCATACATTTGAGTATAAAGGAAAGAAGACTACACTGGTTCCTATGACTCTACATGAGGTTTATTTTGATCAGAAGAAGGACTCTTCTTAGCCTAAACGTCCAAAATTCTTTGCTAATTCTAGTGAAGTGAAGAAAGCTTTCTACTCTAATCAGTCTATGCTCATGTTTGTTTATAAAGAGTCATTACTTAATCTGTCTAACCTTACACCGGTGCTACCGAGTGAAATGACTAATCTTTTGCAGGAGTACAATGATGTCTTCCTGAAGAAACTCCACAAGGCTTACCACCGATCAGAGAGATTGAACATCACATTGACTTTGTACTAGGATCCTCTCTTCCCAATAGACCAGCTTAGAGCATTATTATTGATTAATTTTTGGAGAGTTTTTAACTAAAAAATAAAAGAAACAAATACATAAAAATGAGGTGGCAAAACTTTTGCGTAAAATCGGTTCTGCTTAAAGAAGCGTAAGAAACGGTTCTACAAGACACGTGGGAATACGTGATTGGTGATAATTTTATTTGCTGAACCTCAATTTTATTTTTTTTCTCTCGCTTCGATCAAACTTCTTTTCTTCTTCTATGGCGAAGACTCCAGGGCTACCGGCGATATGCGTTAAGCGAGTGGTGAGACGACGGAATCAGGAAGGAATGATAGTGGGAGATGGCGATGGCGAGGAAGATCCGCAAGGAGGAAGTTCTAGAGGAAGACGACGGAGATTTCGACCGTCTCCACCTCAAAATCATACGCCGGCTTAAGGAAAACGTAACCCCTCTTTATCTGTCTCTCACGTCTTTGCTTGCTCCTTTTGATTAGGGTTTATGGTCTCTCGATTCCCAATATACTTCGCGGATTCAGAATTGAAGTTTGGGAAGGAATGTGATTTTGATTTGTCTCAATTGCATGTAACCAGCTGCTATCGATCTAGGAAATCTAATTAGTCAATTTTGACTTGAGGAAACAATTGCTAATCAGATGAAAAGTTTGGTTATTGATGTTAGTCAATTTTGACTTGAGGAAACTCAGCTTTTTTGTGTTGTTTCTATCTTCATGTTTGATTTGATTGGATTTAGAAGCTTAAGGATAGATCTTATGTTTCATGTATTGTTCAAATGTAGTTTGGTAAGAGGAGAGTTATCAGGATCATGGAGGAAAACCATTGCTGCTTTTACTCGAAGATGGTCTCCAAATGCAGCATCAGTTTATTTGTAATTAGCCTGACAATCGTTCTAATGGTTCATGTGTTGTATGTTATATACCGGTGTGGCAAACCCTTTCCGAAAGGTGCTTCTCAGTCATTTAGTACTCTTATTGTTCTTGGTTCAGGTAAGAAGAGTTCATATATCGTCTTATTCAATTGGATACATGTTGTGTGCATCTCATTGATAAGATTAAATGTTTCTGTGGGTTGTTTTCATCAGGGGGATACACGGCAGAGATGTTGAGTCTCCTCTCTGTTTTTCGGAAGGACAGATTTACACCACGATTTTACATTGCTGCAGCTACGGATAATATGAGTCTCCAGAAAGCTCGTAGTTTTGAAGTTTCTTTAGCTGAGAAGGTTTAGTTAATTGCTTAGTTACAAGTATCGGTTTTGAATTTTTATCACGCATTATCTTCCTCTACTTTTTGGATGACCTTGACTTGTGGCAAAAACCAGAGCATGCGTTGGATTTGATTCTTAGTCATGGTTTCTCCATTCTATGTAGAAACTTAGTGAGTTCTTGTTTCATTTTTGGTTACAGGTACTGGGAATTAGATGGTCATCAATATTTTTATGTTGAGAGTGTAGCACCAGTTAAGAAGCTGTCATTAAGTGGATTGCTGCTTTACAAGTTAAGGATAGCTGATCAATTCTTTGTTCAGTGGCCAAAACTGCAAAAGAAGTATCCTCGGGCTCACTATGTTGGGTGCCTGATGTAAGCAGATTGCAACTCTCCTCGCACCTAGTTTTATTACAATAACTTAGAATAGCTGCAAAGCCTACATTCTCTCTTTATATACATGATCGAGTCACATGTTCGTCATACTTGTCTTTGGTTGCTATGAACTCAAGTTTTAAATAATGATGAAGTTTTTCTAATCAGTTGTTCTGAAATTGGTGATACCATTTTCCACTGAGCTTACAGTGTGATATGGATAATCTTCTTCAAAACTAAACTAGAGTCGTACACTATATAAATGAAAGCTACTTCCTGTTACAATGTATGACTTAAAATTACAAAGCCTACATTCTTTTTCTTTTTTTTAACAACACCGTAGAGTATCTCCAATGTAGGACTCAAAATTAAGAAAAAATTAATAAAGCTTTTAACTTAAATTAATAATATGTTTAATGATAAAATATATTTAAGAACTCCAAAACAAGCTCACCAATAATGATGCCCTTATAGAACTAATCCGGTGGAAACTAAGGAACTTCAAGAACAGATTAGTGAGCTAATGAATAAGGGCCATATTCGTGAGAGTATGAGTCCATGTGATGTGCCAATCTTGCTTGTGCCAAAGAAAGATGGAAGCTGGCGAATGTGTGTTGATTGTAGAGCAATCAACAATATTATAGTGAAGTATCGCCACCCTATTCCTAGAATAGATGATATGCTTGATGAGTTGCATGGTTCTAGCATATTTTCTAAGATTGATCTTAAAAGTGGATATCACCAGATTAAGATGAAGGAGGGTGATGAGTGGAAAACAGCCTTTAAGACTAAGCATGGGTTATATGAGTGGTTAGTTATGCCCCCTAGTACTTTTATGTGTTTGATGAATCATGTGCTTAGAGCTTACATAGACCTGTTTATTGTTGTCTATTTCGATGATATCCTTATCTACGGTAGGAGTCTAGATGAGCATACTGAGCATGTTGGAAAGGTGCTAGATATGCTTAGGAAAGAATCATTGTTTGCAAATTTTAAGAAATGCACCTTCTGTACAAATAATGTGGTTTTTCTAGGCTTTGTTGTGAGTGCAGATGGGATCAAAGTGGATGCAGAAAAGGTGAAAGTAATCAAAGAATGGCCGAGCCTTAAGACTGTAGGAGAAGTCCAAAGCTTTCATGGCCTTGCTGGCTTCCACAGACACTTTGTAAAGGATTTCAGCACTCTAGCAACTCCCTTAACATAAGTCATCAAGAAGGATGTGGGATTCAGATGGGAGAAAACTCAGGAGACAGCATTCAATTGCCTAAAAGAGAAGCTTATTCATGCTCTTGTTTTATCATTACCTGATTTTTTATAGACCTTTGAAATAAAATGTGAAGCTTCATTGGAAGTCGTTGAATTATTTTCATGAACAAGTGCTTGTTCATTCTGAAACGTTGTCGGAATAGAGAAGTTGGGTATGTTGCATCTTCAGAGAAATAATAATTCCATAAGCGGTTCTGGCCTTGCTCGCGTTCTCTTTCTATATACCGTCTTTTTTTCTTTTCCTTTGTAGGCAGAACATAATCGTTGAACACATTATCGAATGGTTTATTGAATGCTTCCTCGAATGCTTGCTCAAATGGGTCATTTTATTCGAAAACATTATGAGAAGAAGATGCCATTTGTGTTGGTACTTTGTTTTGCAAGAAATTATTTGTTTTGTAGAAGAAGAAGAAGTGTTTGTAAGAAAGATATGGTAAGAACGAGAAAGATGTTAAATGTGTTTGTATGAAGTGAGTTGTAAAAAAAACTAAGAGTGACATATATAGCAAAATAATGACTCACGGGTGTGTGATAATACAACTCTACAACAAGTTGTGTCGGTATAATCGAACAAATAACTAACAAGAATGATACAAAACTACAAAGCAAATGATTCTCTCACTCACGGGTGTGTGATAATACAACTCTACAAAAGAAAAGACCCTTACTCACGGGTGTGTGATAATACAGCTTCATAGGCAAATAGTCTCTGTGTTCAACTTGTGGTAAGCAAGTCTCTTTTTGGTTAGCTTCACGACCAATGTGTCAACCATGGCTTTTGCACAACACGAAAGATCCAATAAGATACAGATATATAAGAGAATTAGGCAAGTCTATCTTTTAGTTCTTTTACACATACCAGGAATCTTGCTAACCTGAATACGGGCTTTCTCAGCTCTCTTGAGATTCAAATATGTGCTTCTTATTTAGCCTTGGCTATCTGGCTATCCATGTCTGCCAATAACTCAGTAGGCTCAACATTTCCTGAATCAATCAGTGACATGGTCCTCTCACGAGCAGATTCAGGATTTAATTCTAGTTCTTGAAGTTGAAACAGGAAAAACAAATTTTCATCAATGAATCTAGTCATTTTAACATGTTTCAGCTCAGATAATCTAAGAGTAAAGCCCTCAATAAATTTGACAGTGCTTAAGAAATCCAAACCAAGAACGGCACATAGATCATGAAGCAAAAGTAGCATTTCTTAAACTAAAAGTTACATTTCTTAAACTGAAACAGAGAGTAGAAGTACAAACAACACTTAAACTAACAGGCATTCATCACAAACAACACTTAAACTGATTTCGATCTACTACAAAGAACACTTAAACTTATTTCGATCTACTACAAAGAAGACTTAAACTGTTTTCGATCTACTACAAAGAAGACTTAAACTGATTGCTCATGCGAATACAAAGTTCACTGATTAGAAAACATGACAGTTAGTAGCTTGTTCTTCAAAGCCACTTCTAACTCTGAAAGTGGTTCTTTTATTGCAATGAGACTTTCAAGGAGATGGTTGGTGGACAATCTTTGTTTTATTGCTAACTCCTTCTCCTTGATGGTCCACATGCTCTGATACTCCAACAGAGCGCTTTCCATTGTACCTGACTTGCTGACACTTTTTTTTCCTTTGGCCTTAGCTGCCTTCACACCCCCAGGACGAGCCATTGGTTGATCCTCTGGTTGCGTAACTGTTTGTGAGCTTTCAGATTGAACATCAAGCTTCCTTTTTTTTTAGCTTCCCTCACCTTTGCTAGTTGAAGAGTCACACCACTTCTGATCATTGCGAAGCTCTATCCATGCGTGCTCAAGAATGAACTTCACTTTGTAATCATTGAAGAAGATTTTGTAAACCACCTTCAGAACATCAATGTCATTGTACCCACTAGTTTTCTGCCTCTTTGCAGCCTCATAGCAGCCCACGAATTTGCAGACATAGTCATTTATCTTGTGCCACCTTTGCTTACAATTGCTGGCCTCTCAGTTTTGAAAACCAGCAAGCTTAGGAGATGCATTAAAATATGCAGCAATACGTTTCCAAAACGCTGATCCTTTTTTCTTATTCCCCACCACATCATCTTTGCTTGTGTTTAACCACGAGCTGCATTGAACAATATCTTCAGTTGGAGTCCATTTGCGTCTTTCTCTACGCCGCTCATCTATCTCTTCAAGTTGCTCAGGATCCTCAATCATTTGCGTACCAAAAGCTGGGACTTGTGTACCAAAAGGTGGGACTTGTGATGATCCAAGTCACATAGAAGGAGAAAAACTCTCAGAGATTTGGGATTCTTGTTGGCTATTTAAAAGATCCATGAAATTACTACATGAATCCATAGAAGATTGAGTAGATTGAGTGGTTGTTTAACGATGAAGAGAAGTGGTGGTTTAACGATGAAGAAAAGTGATGGTATATAATTGAATACGTAGGAAAAGTTGTAATAAGTCTTTACAGGTAGGCGATGGCACTTATGTATTTGTCTAATCTACAACTAACAAGTATTGATCACAATAAGCACTTATGTATTCGCCTAATCTACAACTAACAAGCATTGATCACAATAGACGATGTGACAAGCATTTATCACAATTGCAAGTACTAAAAACAGTCCTAATCTGGTCATAATCTAACAACCATTTATCACAATTTCAATAGTAAAACCAATATAAAACCAGTCTCGTTCTGCTCCTTAACAAACAAGCATTTATAACACCACAACCATACTACCTAATCTACAACTTTGTAAACCATTCATCAGTGATAAAATAAGAGATGAAGACAGAAGAATACCTTGTTAGCAACTGCTTCGGACAGCAGCTTCGTCCTTGTCGCACTATTAATAACTGTATCCATATTTGTAATATTACAAAGCATTAAACCCTAGTGCGATTCGCCGGACACTAGATAGAGGGAGAGAGAGAGACAGACTATGCACCTTGAAAAGAAGAAGAAAGAGTGTGGTAAGTGATGAAACAAGTGGATAAGTCTTTAATGATTCTTCCCATTGTTATATGATAAATCGGCTACCACGCTACCGACATCCAGCTTCCTAGAGAATGATCAACGCTTCTCAACAACATTAATCCAGAATTTCTTTGAGCTAATTCATTGATCTGGAACCAAATCACCATGTGTCATCTTTTACGTGTAAAAATTTAGCTCATATGTGAGATGAAACAAGGTTTGGTTACCTTATCCATGAGAGGAACTCTGGTATAAGGTGCAGATCTCTCAAAGTACTGGAGCGATCATTCGGGTGCAAGATCCCATTGTTTTCAAGTCCTTCCTCGGAGACACTCTCATCGCTACCTGAATCGCTAAACGGATATCTACCATCGCATTCCCCATCTTCATACTCTTCCCTGATTAACCAAACACAACATTTAATCAAAAAGATTTTTCAGAGAAACCACAATCTATTCAAATTTATCTTAAAGTTTTTCTAGCTACAAAGATGATTTACTGTAATAACCAGATCAAAGGGTACACCAAATTCAAAAGAAAGCTATAATACAATCAAAACACAATATGATCAAACCTTAATCAAACCCCGCACACAAAGATTTTGTGTGTTACAGAAACCCGTGTAAAGGCCAAGAGCGAGAGAGAGATTGAGAGATCGAGAGAGAGATTGAGAGATTGAGAGATCGATAGAGATTGAGAGATTGAGAGATCGAGAGATCGAGAGAGAGATTGAGAGATTGAGAGATCGATAGAGATTGAGATTGAGAGATGTCAAATTTTTCAATCTTCGCTACCATACTAACAAAAGACAATGTGATCAAACCTTAATCGGACACCAGACACAAAGATTTTGTGTGTTACAGAAACTCGTGTAAAGGCCAAGAGAGAGAGAGAGATTGAGAGATCGAGAGAGAGATTGAGAGATCGGGAGAGAGAGATTGAGATTGAGAGATCGAGAGAGAGAGAACCTAATTGCAAATTGATGTAGAAAAGAGGCTAGACATCTTGCGAATTGATGTAGAGAAGAATCGCTTGATCAATCGGACATCTCTTCGAGCTTCAACATTGACGAAGACGATTCGATCGTTTCTGATTTTTTATGGGTTTCATCGTATGTATCGGAACAGAAGAAAGGAAGAAAGAAAAAATTTAGCTTTTTTATTCTTTACACCCATCCAACAAATAATTGACACATAAGGGTTTTTAATCTTTTATAAAAACTCTTAGCTAAGATACTTTCGCTAAGTTAATAACCTATTAATCATTTTTAATTGTTTTTACTTTAGAAATTCTTTATAAACCTCTTAAACTGCTAATGGAGATGCTCTTAGAACTGGAACTAAAATTCTGGGATTCTACAATTTTTCTGGAAAACAGACACTGAATTCGCGTCAATTTGCGAATTGAATTACGGATCGTATATACCTCAGAATCAGTAATAGAAAGAAGTTCTAGATAGCTGAAAGCGATCCCTTCGAAACCGTGTGTAGAACGTTTTCTGGATCCCTCTTCTTCTTCTTCTTCCTTCTTCTCTCCTTATTCTCTCTCCTCTGGTTTTTCTGGCTACAGAGATTGAATTCGGGGGATTCAGAATCAGATTCTCACTCCAGCAATCACTCTCTCGTCACTTGCCGCTGATTCGACGACAACACCACACACGGATCACGTCGACGTCGACGTCGCATCCCTTCACTCACGAAAAAACGCACCAAACAATTCTCAATCAACAACGACTACGACAGGAAGGCTCGATCTCTTTCTCTCTCTGCTCTAATTGTTGTTACTTGGGCGGCACAGAAGAATTAATCCTATATACACGAGTATATACTCACTGACACACATGCACGATTCTCTTTATGTACTTTCTTTTATTATTATTTTTTGGGCTTGGGTCTTATTGGGTTTCACACCGGGTCAGCTGAGACGTGATTGTCGGGTAGGGAATGATAAGAATGGAGCGGGACAAAACCGTTCGGGGCAAGGGTCTAAGGACCAAGGCCCATCTACTCATCAAGATGAGATCTCTCCTTTTGATTTATATTCTAATGTGAATTATGTATCAAAGATTTCTGAGGCATTTTATGTACAGGATGATGAAGTGACATGGTGGATTGCCTCGGGTCCAACAACACGTGTTTGCAAAGATCGTGGCTGGTTCAAGACATATGAACCTGTTCAAGATGGATCCGTACTTCATATGGGAAACGAGTCAACTGCCCCTATCATAGGTCGTACAAAAGTGGTGTTAGAATTTAGTTCTGGAAAAATTCTTAATCTCGAGAATGTACTTCATGTACCCATAATTAGGAAAAACTTAGTCTCTCGTAGTGTTTTTAATAAGTGTGGTTATAAACAAGTGTATGAATCCGATAAGTATAACTTATCAAAATGTGGTGTATTTGTTGGATTTGTATATTTCTGTAATGGTATGTTTATGCTTAATATTAATAAAGTTATAAATTCTATTTATATTGCAAGTTCTAGTAAAAATGATACTTCTCTATGGCACGCTAGATTAGGTCATGTACATTATAAGCGTATGATTAATATGTATAAAGAAGGATTAATTCCAACTTTTGACATGGATATAGAAAAGTCTAGTACTTGTATGTTGAATAAAATAATTAGACAGCCTTTTAAAAGTATTGAAAAGAATTATGTAGTGCTAGGACTTATACATAGTGATCTATGTGATTTGCATGCTACACTATCTTTAGGAAACAAAAAGTATTTCATCACGTTCATTGATGATTATAGTCGTTTTTGTTATGTGCATTTATTGCATGCTAAAGATGAGTCCCTAGATAATTTTAAGGTTTATAAAACTGAGGTTGAATTGCAACAAAGTGACTTAATTAAGAAATTACGCACCAATAGAGGTGGAGAGTATTATGATCCTGCATATTTCAATCCGTAGGCATTATATATGAAACTACGGCTCCGTATACACCACAANTGAGGTTGAATTGCAACAAAGGGACTTAATTAAGAAATTACGCACCAATAGAGGTGGAGAGTATTATGATCCTGCATATTTCAATCCGTAGGCATTATATATGAAACTACGGCTCCGTATACACCACAATAAAATGGTGTATCAGAGAGGAAAAATAGAGTCCTAAAGGAAATGGTTAATTCCATGTTATCCTACTCGGGATTGAGTGACGGATTTTGGGGTGAAGCCATGTTAATGGCTTGTTATTTATTAAATAGGGTTCCTAACAAAAGGAACAACCTTACCCCCTTATGAACTTTGGTATAAGAAGAAACCAAACTTGAACTACCTTCGAATTTGGGGATGTTGGGCTATGGTTAGATGATGTTGAGGTTTTAAATCCTTTGATCAATCCTCAATCCAGTTGGGAAGCTAATGACACTTGATATATAGAATACTTGCTAAGCTAAGCTAATAGAGAAGGGTTTTGAAATCTAACAACCTAATGGCAAACAAGGAAGCAAAAGAAAGCAAACAAAGAGAAATATTACGAAATGAAAAGCAAAGTTAAGAGCAAGAGAAAAATAGAAAAACAGAATATAACTAAGCTTCAAAGGTAAAAGAAAGATTCAAGACCAAGGCAAACGATGTAGGGTGATCCTTTTTCATGTCTAAGATGCCCAAAAACGAAATACTAAGTAAGGAGCACAATGAAAGGTTAATCCAATCTCTTGGCAAAAACCCCTTTGCTAACCACATTTCAAACCCAATCTCTTGGTGTATCTATGACTAACAAGCTTTCAATCACAAGCTCCATAAAACAAAGAACTCCCTAGAAATCTATTCTCTTATGCTATGATGAGTAATCTCTTATGTAATATTTTCAGACTTTTTAATGACACTCTCATGCCCAATAAAAGTTTAGAGGCGATTTGCCATCAATATGGTACTAAGCATTTAGCACAATTTATAGCAGAAATGATAGATGCAAGAAACATAACTTCTAACACTATTTTCGAATATAAACTCATTCAAGCATTTTATCAAACACCTTATGTGCTTAACAAAATCCTAGGATCAACTTCTCCAATAAAGAGGTACTTGGCTATTAGAGCAATCACATAAGAAAAGGGAATACAAAGATCTAAGCTTATAACATCTTAAACAATCATTAGAATCACCCTAATCTATCAAAATCTCAATCTAAGATAACTACTCACTAACCATAGCCTTAACCACGAAATCCATGAGGATAGTATGGATAGACATGATTAGAGAGATATAAACAAGAAGAAATGAAAGCTAAGTGCAAGATTTAATTAAAAAACAATGATCCAAATCCAAATCTCAAACTTTGTGTTTCTTGTTCTTAAGAGAAAGAGAAAGTCACGAAAATTAGAGAGAAAATAGATGGATCCAAGATAAGATCTAGGTTAAAGAGTATTTATACTAGAGTCCAAAAGAAGTACGTAAAAAGTGGTCAAAAGTAGCTAAAAAGGTGGTCCAAGTTCGGATAAGGTTTGCAACAGCCTCAAGCCGTTGTAACAGGTCGATATGGGCTACAACTGGCTCATAGCATTTCATGAGGTCGGTGTGGATTCTGCAAATGGGTCATACCGTTGCATCAGCTCGATATGTGCTCCTCAATGGACTCAGATCGTTACACCAGACCGATGATCAGTGCTTTCTAGGTAACTTCCGAACCGCTGATTATAATGACTTCAAACTGCCACCATTCGAACGCTAACTCGATTCTCTAGAACTTTAATGAAGGACTTTGAGTCTGACTCGAGGAAGAAAGCCTTCGTCTGAGCTAATCTTTCCACAACGGGTTCTCTAGTGTGGTGCTAGACATCGTCTTTCTTCAAATCAGGGTAGGGCCGTTGTGGCTGGTCGACGTAGCTGGAGAAGTCTTCTATTTTGCTCCTTAATGCCTTGGCTTCTCTTTGGTTATTCTCTCAAACTCCATAGAGCCTCCACAAGCTCACAAAACAGCTGAAATGCACACCACATGCAACAAAGTATGCAACTCTAATCCTAAGACACTCTAGTCCTAATGTGAATGCAAATGGGAAACTTATATGCATGAAATGATGCATAAATACTCTAAGTGATGCATAAAAATGATGTAATTATGCAAGCCATCAACACCTCCACACTTGCCTTTTGCTTGTCCTCAAGTAAAACAAAAGTCAACCAGACGGGTGAGGTTTTGAAACAGAGTGTAAATCCGAATCGAAAATGCCATCCATGACATGATTTAAATTTTAACCTGTGATGAATATGGCTAAGTTCTTTAGAGTAGAGTTTGTATGATGCATCTTAGGATTGAGAACAAGGACCATTAAATTGATTCACTTTAAAAACACTTTTGGATTTGAGCTCCCACTTTCAAACTTCTTCTCTTAGTTTGTCTTTGATTTGCTTGAGGGCAAGCAAAAGGCAAGTTTGGGGGAGTTGATATACTTAGATATTTCATGCATTCACCATGCATTTAGGACATATTTGCATTCATATTGTATTCATACTTAGAATGATCATAGCTTTTGNGTTGCCAACCTAGGTTTTGTTGAAATTACTAGGATTTGGAGCTTAGTATAGACTAGGTTTTTATTTTGAATTTTGGTTACTAATTCTCTTTCAAGTGTTTGTTCTTTTTGCAAGGCACAATCACAAGGAAGGTAGTATGGATTCGGATATAGCATCAATGTTTGAGGCTTTATTAGCGAATCAAGAGAGAATGATGGCTTGGAACCCAACAAGCCACCACGGTTTTGAAAGCTCATCCACTTATCAAGGGGGACTCATGGATGAACATTCTGCTAAAGAGGATCAATATGGATATTATGAGGGATACCAATCTTGGGACATGGAGTATGAGCAAGAAGCAGCCTATTCTTCCCACATCTCTAATGAGGAAGAAAATCTCCACATGATGAGGTTGATTTTGGAAGGGCAAGAAGAGTTTAATGAGAGAATGGACATGCTTGCCTCCACACTAGCCTCTCATGCTCCACGTCCAAGAGTTGCTGCAACTACACATATAAAGTCCATCAACACCGACATCACACAAGGGAATGAGGAACAAGAGGATGAAGCTCAAACCAATGATGAACTCCAACAAAAAGCAGACGAAAAAGAGCTTGCAGCTCTTCTTAGATACATTGTCGATGAAAATCTGGAGCAAAGATTTGAAGACGCTTGTGAAGACAGTTTGGTTGTTGAATGCATGGAGGATTCTAGTGAAAGCTCATTTGTTGAGAAAGAGCTCTCCACCAAGGCAGAAACAAACATGCAACTCATTCCCAAGAAGGAGACAAAGGCGAATTCCATTGAAGAAGCCTCCATGGAGGGTGAAGAAGAAGAATCCCCAATGGAACAACCCTTTGCCAAGTACCTCGGTTTAACCCTCACCAATGAACAGAGCATTGAGAATCCGTTGCAGTTACCCTTTGAGGAGATAAAGGAGACAAAGGTGAATTCCATTGAAGAAGCCTCCATGGAGGGTGAAGAAGAACAATCCCCAATGGAGCAACCCTTTGCCAAGTACCTCGGTTTAACCCTCACCAATGAAGAGAGCATTGACAATCCGTGGCAATTACCCTTTGAGGAGATAAGGATGCACACATTTGGGGGATGGTTCTATGATGAGTATGAGCTTGGTGATACAAGCCTCAACAAGTCAAACTAAGAGACTTTAAACAAAGCGCACTTGGGAGGCAATCCCATGTCTATCCTTGTGAATATGTTTTCTATTTTCTTTCTAAATTATACTTTTGAGTGTGTGTGAGCAGGAACAAGAGAAATGGAGAACCAAGAATCGACCCTACAAGGCCTAAGCACAACAAACTCCAAGGTACCAAAAACTCCAACCTTGTAAATATCATGCATTTTTTGATTTTGATTTTGATTTTAGATTGATGGTCTCCTTTGAATTTTTATTACACAAGAGACT
The DNA here is from genome assembly GCA_020283515.1 of Alliaria petiolata. NCBI lineage: Eukaryota > Viridiplantae > Streptophyta > Magnoliopsida > Brassicales > Brassicaceae > Alliaria > Alliaria petiolata. The sequence goes on from JAHZTW010000003.1 coordinate 41,384,910, forward strand.
GTGTAATTTAAGTTTGGGGGAGAGGTTGAGAGATTTAATTTTGTGTTTTGTGCTCTTATTTTTCCTTTTTCATATTTGAGTCTTCATGCATATCAAAAAAAAATTTTGCATAGAAAAATAAAAAACAAAATAGAAAAATTCATAAACATTTCGAAAAAAAATACATATAGCTTGCATTTGCATTGTCAAATATTGTAGGATTGAGTCTAGATTTTTTTCTCATATAGGTTGCATCATTCATTTGCAAAGGGGGCAATGATATAAAATTCATGAAAAGTGTTTTAAGCTCATGTATTGGTTCAAGGCCCTAGTTAGTAATTCTTTGATGCTTTGCACAACTTTGAAATTAAGTTCTAACCATCCTTGGATCATTTGACTTGATTTTCTGTGCTTAAAGTTGAAACAAGCATGAACTGAATTTTGTTCCTAAAAATCGGAACCTTAACATGAATATCTAATTATCATACTTGTGCATTTGGATAGGAATACATGGATTACAAAAAAAAAATATTTAGGCTTTCTTATTCATTTTACCACTCTCTTGTAAGCCTAAATAGAATACCACACCTTGACCCTTACCTTATTTCAAACCAAAATTCTTGTGTGTTTACAAATTGTGAGGCCTTATTTTCTGTTTGAACTTGGCATAAAGTGTTAGGTTTAGGGCGACATGTTTAGGCTCTCATAATGATGCTGGCTTTGCATATTAAAGCTAGTTTTAGGCTTGATTTGGGATTAGGAGTTCACGGGTTTGAAAGAAAAGGTGTTAAGGAAATGAATGAAAAAAGGGATAAATAGTTCTAAGTGGTTGGTCTTGAATTATATTATGAAAAACAAAAAGCTCAAGTTAAAAGAAAAGAAAAAGAGCCCTAGAGGACAAATGCATAAAAGAAAAGTTTTTAGAATGGGGCTATCTAAAGAAAGAAAAGTACTAATATTTGTGACCTTACCACTAGCTAAAAGCAAGGTAGAAGAAGTTTCCCTAAAAGAGAGTGTGATTAAAATGGAGTTCTTGTGGGTTTATGCTTGGCGTTCTAGCCTTGTTGATTTGGGTAGTCTCTAGAGGGTGAGTGAGCTTGGAAATCAAAAAAATGAATGAAAAAGGGATTAGGATCATTGTTAGTATACTTGGGTAGATGTGAGTCTAGTCATGTATGCATGCATTGCCTTTTACCTTTAGCATTATGCATAAGTTCAAACTTTTTTGAGAGAAACCAAAGCTTGGGGTACCCATTTGAATGAGATCATTTTTATCTCATAGCCTTGTCCCTTGCCAAATGTATTCGGTTTTAAAAGCACAAGTTTGATTCACGGTTTGCTCTTAATGAATGTTAAAGGTTAGAATTCTTGGATTGCTTGGAATAAAAAAGTCATGATTTGAAATTTGATATGTGATGATTATGGCTAAGTCCGTTTGAGTAAATGCGTGTGCACTGCATCCTAGAATTGAGAACTAGGACCGCTGAATTGATACATTTGAAAAACACTTGTGGATTTGAGCCCCCGTTTTTGATCAACTCTTCCTAGCTTGAATTTTGTTTGCTTGAGGGGAAGCAAAAGGCAAGTTTGGGGGAGTTGATATACTCATATATTTCGCATATTTAGCATGCATTTAGAATAGGTTTTCATGCATACATCATTCATAATAGGCTAGTTTGCATCATTTATCTCATTTTAAGTCCTAGAACACTTTGCATTAGCATTTGCATGGTTTCTTGTATATTTGCATCATTTTCAGGTTGTTTAGAGTAAATGGAGCTGTGATGGATGCTGAGCATTGCCAAGAAGATGAAACAAGAGCCTAGGAGTTGGCGTGAATCAAAGGAAAACTCGGATAAAATCAAAGAGGCCGTGATCGACCGGCCGATCGAGCAGAACGACTCGATCTAGGTGAGATCGACCGGCCGATCGAGCAGCATGAGTCGATCCAGACATGATCGACCGGACGATCGACCCAGCTGACCTGATCTAAGACAGATCGAGTGGACGATCGACCGGCCATCCCGATCCAAGACGCATATCGACCGGAAGATCGACCACTACGACTCGATAAGCCAAGTCAAGCACACCAACCTTTCTCCAACTTGTGTATTTGTCTTCTATTGAGGGGTCCACCTTGGCATGAAAGTCAAGCAGCCCTTCTTTTATGAAAGGGTGGAGAGAGTTTCATATTATTTTTGAAAGGGCAAAAGAGAAAGAGGGGTTAAATCATCATCCACTTATAAAAAGAAAGGAGAGAAACACTTATGATATCTGATCACACACTAACTTTGTAAGAGGGGAACGTGGGAGAGAGAAAGGAGGAGTGTTCTTGAGTGTTCTTCCTTGTTCTTCCTTGTTCTTCCTTGTTCTTGTTGTTTTCTTGTTTTATTTCTTGTAAAAAACTCTTGTATTATATTTTTGATTCAAGTATTTTTGTTCTCTTAAAGTTTTAATCTTTCTTTCTTGTTTTCTCAATCATGTTTAACTCCTCTTATCTCATGATTAAGAGGGGTTCGAAAATGATATTAGAGTAGTTCGTTAGGATTTAATAATGAGGTGATTAGGAAGGTTTTAAAGGTTAGATTTTGGTGTTTTCTTGTTCTTAACTTCATCTTTTCTTGGTTTGGAGTATCTAATGCTTAAAGACCTTGAGAGAGTCTTTATGAATCTAGAGATTTCCTTTTTCTCATAAGAACTTGGGAAATCTCTTATGTCCAAACCAAGAGACTAGTATGCCTTAAAGACCATGAGAGTGGCTATTAAGGGCTAGTTAGGCCAAGGTAAAGATCCGTGCTTCGGCTCCATCAATCATTCTTTTCCACCACAAACCATGTGTTTGGAGAGAATGAATGATGAGAGGATTTTATCTTATCCACAAACCATGGAAATATTGCTTCTTAAACCTAAGGATAGCTCATTTAGATATGTGTATATTTACTTTTGAAAGCAAAAATCGAAACTTTAATTTTCCTAAACATGAACATCATCCTTGAATCTGTTACTTGTCATATAAGTAGTTTCAAAAGCTTTCTCCTTTAGATTTAAAGTTTGTTCCTTTAGTTTGCTAGAAACAGCCTTATTTGCCTATTTTTAGATTTCAAATTTTCATAATCAGTAGCTTGCTCATTTAAATTTGTAGAAGTCGTCTGGTAGTTAGTTAACCCTTCATAGGGATTGTTTAAATTGTTTTCCTGGTCGTTTAGTGATTGCAAGTAGTTTATTTTTATTTTCTCCACCATTTTACCCGAAAATGACTTAGCTTTACTTTGCTCTTGCATTCCTAGTATCTTTCACACCTAGGCTGGATTGACACCTCACATACTACAATGACATGTGTGTTTGAGGATTGAGTTAAGGCTTAAAAACCTCTACATCACACCTCGATTTTGAAACCCTAGGTTGTATAACAGATACGAAAGTGTTGTTATTCACTTAGCGATTGAATCATTAGATGAGCAATGAATCTATTCGCAGCAACAGTTGGTTTAGGTCTTTGTGAACAATATTGAACCTGAAATTAATGCATGTTTCTATCTTTGAATTCGCAGCGAAAGTTGGCTTTCTAGGTTTAGACATTGATAACATCTGCAGCGAAAGTTGATTTGTTTGTGTTTTGTGTTTCGAGTTCTAGAACAATTAATCTTGATAGTAATCTAATCTGCAATCTTGAATCTTCCTGCGATACCTCACTGCCTAGCGCTTTGTCTTCTTGATTTTAAGAACCTGAATTCGAACTTGCTTTGTTTATTTTATTGCTTTTTATTGCTTTCCTATTTTACTCTTAGGTTAAAACTGAATTAGAATTTGTCTAGTTACTTCAATTCTCTGTGGAATTCGACCCCTAAGTACTACAATGATCTCTTAATTTGAGAGAGTAGCTTAGGGTTAATTTGAGCATATCAAATTTTGGCGCCGTTGCCGGGGAATTGATAGTTTTCTAGACAGATTTCTTGTTTGGAATTTTTGTCTAAGTTTTAGCTAACTATTTTACTAACTACTTTACTTTCTTTTGTTTCAGGTGTATGCCTAAACGTCACACCAGGAGCAAAAAAGAAGCAGAGCTAACTGTACTCAACAACCAGGCACTTGCAAAACTCGAACGCACAAACCGAAAAGCAGCGAGAGCGTCGATCGACACCACATGAGCATCGATCGACACCCTTCGCAGACAGAGATGCCAAACGCTATAGTGCTGATGCAAGATGAGGCAGGTCTGCTACGAGACTGAGAAGGAAACAGGCGCAATGAAGAAGGGGCACTTCTGAATGATGATGGAGCTATAATCGCTGAACCAGTCAATGACGCAGAGCGTGGACGCACCCTTGGCGACTACAACAAGCCAAATCAGTTCTACGCCAATAGAGCTGCGATCCGCCTACCCACCTTCTAGAGGAATGACTTTGAGCTGAAGCCCACATTCTACACTCTTGTGGCTCAGCACACTTTTCATGGTCTTCCACATGAGCACCCAATGGATCATCTGGAAAGGTTTGAAGACCTGGCATCTAGTATAAAGGCACATGGAGTGTCAGAACACTACCTCTACTGCAAGCTTTTCCCATATTCTCTTAGTGGAGATGCTGTGTACTGGATGAAGCAGCTGGAACCTGGTTCTTTGACCACTTGGGAGGAGACCAAGAATGCCTTTCTCAACAATTTTTTGATGACGCGCGGTCTGAGGAGTTGAGAATGAAGATCTCTACCTTTTCTCAAGGACCAAGTGAAGCATTCAAGTCTTCCTGGATCAGATTCAAGGCATATCAGAGAGATTGCCCCCATCATGGATTCACTGATGTTCAGCTTTTGGGAATTTTCTTCAGAGGGATAGATTGGAGATACCAGATGGCACTAGATGCTGCAAGCAATGGGAACTTTAATACTAGGTCCCCAGCAGACGCAGTGAAGCTGATTGAGAACTTGGTATCTAGCAACAGTACCAAGAATGCAGATCTTCAAAGGAAAACGTCAGCTGCTGCAAGCACTAATGATGGAGGACAAATCGCAGAGATGAAGGCCTTGCTAGGATCTATGGATAACCTTCTAGTGGGAAAGAAACAAATTCAATTTGCTGCTGAAGTGGAGTACTTCGAACCATCTACAGAGGCTCAAGAGGAAGACTGCAATTTCATCAATGAAGGTGGTTTTCAGAAGTTTGGGAATCAACAGGGGAACAAGTTCTACAATGGAAACAACCAGAGAAGCTATTTGTCTAGGATTCAGAATTCAGGTGGTTACTCTCCAAGATCCCAATATCAAAAGACCAAGTTTCAGAAGCCTTACCAAAGCAACAACTACACCAGAAACTATGGGTCGTCTTCCTACCAAAACCCACCAGCTCAATCTTCTGCAGATAATGGGATAAAAGCAATGATGGAACAACTTTTAGAAGGACAACAGAAGATGAAAGTGAGCTTTAATGGGAAGATTGACAACCTGTATCAAGATATGACTGGAAAGATGGACACCATGTACCAGGATTTGAATGGAAAGTTCGAATCTCTGAACACCCATGTCAAGAAATTGGATACTCAAGTGGCCCAAACTGCAGATTCTGTGAGAAGACAAGGAGTTTCTTCCTGGGAAAACTGATACAAATCCCAGACATCATGTCAATGCCATCACGACAAGGAGCAGAAGCAAGCTAGAACCAGAGCAGAAGAAGAATCTAGGTGCTGAAGACCTTGTGGAGTTACAGGAATTCGAAGAAGACGTTGGAGAAGACGCTGCAGATCCACTGTCGATCGACACCGAAGATGAGTGTCGATCGACACCCGAAGAACATCGCGACATCATCGAGAGCTCAAGCCCGAGTGTCGATCGACACCATGTTTGTGTCGATCGACACCATGCCCAGGCGTCTGCAGGGACATCCAAACCTGCAGAAACATCCGTGGAACGAATCTACAAACCTAAAATCCTCTATCCCATAACTCAGAAGAAGACCAAGCAGAAGCTAGAAGATGCCAGATGCAAAGCAATCGTGGATAAGCTTGTTGTGGAGATCCCATTGATTGATGCTTTGAAGATTACTCATGTTCTTAGGAGATATGTGAAGAGAATGGTGACCAAGAACCTCGGGCTTGAAGAAGGAGTTGCTATGATTTCAGAGCAAGTTAGTGCAGTGATTTAGAACAAGTTACCAGAGAAGCTAAAGGATCCTGGAAGCTTTGTGTTGGATTGTTCTATTTTTGCAGAAAGATTTGAGAGATCTCTTTGTGATTTGGGAGCTAGTGTCAATCTCATGCCACTCTCAGTTGCTAAAAGTCTTGGGATGACTGATTTTCAACCAACAAAGATCTCTCTAATCCTTGCAGACATGACAACTAGAATCCCATAAGGTGTCTTGGAGGATGTTCCAATCAAGGTTGGTGATTGCATGATTCCAACTGACTTTGTGGTGCTGAAGTATGGAGAAGAACCCAAGGATCCTCTTATTTTGGGTAGACCTTTCCTAGCTACAGCAGGAGCTATCATTGACGTCAAGAGAGGCATCATTGCACTAAATGTGGGCGATCTAATCATGCGATTTGACATGAACAAGCTGATGAAGAGGCCAACAATAGATGGGCAAACTTTCTATGTGGATTCACTCACCAATCTGGCTGAAGAAATTTTTCATGAGATGAGTCC
>JAHZTW010000003.1:41391824-41414612 GCA_020283515.1 Alliaria petiolata
AATTGAATTGTTAGGATAAAATCATTAGAGTTCTTCATCTGGATTTGTTATTAATGCTTATTCTAGCTTCATGACCTAGAATCTGATCTTAGGTTGATTAATAGATGCGAGAGTATTGTTAATTGCTTGAACTAATGTTAGATGAGCAAAATACCTATTCGCAAAGAGATTTGGTTTAGGATTTTGTGAACAATTGAACCTGATATTAATGCTTCTCTGAATTGTTTGAATTTTCAAAGAGATTTGGAATTTTAGGGTTTAGACATAGATAATCTTCGCAGCGAGAGTTGGTTAATTTTACATTAGTGTTTCAAGTTCTAGAACAGTTCTTCATAATTCCTAACATTCTGTCTATACCTGCAATTTGGATCACCTGAGAATTTCCCTGAACCTACCGCCTTAGTCTCCTGGTTTAAGAACCTATTTCGTGATACTCATTTATTTATTTGCCTTGTTTTACTTTTATCTGATTTAATCTAGCATAATCTGAACTTAGAAACCTTAGCGTAGCATCTACTTCTCTTGGGATTTTGATACCCTTTATACTACGATTGCTTTTGCTGTGCACTGACTTGTTAACACTGGGGACAGTGTTGTTTAAGTCGGGGGGAGGTGATTACTGACTTTGTGTTTTGTTTTGAGTCATTTGAGTCAGCCAAAAACTTGGTTTTATTGAGTCAAAATCAGTTGAAACTTTCAGTTTTTCTTGGAACTGACTACAGAATGTTGACACTTTGAAAGACCAATGCTTTAGTAATTAATTACAGGTCTTACTAAGTAAAAAGCTGCAAGTGGATCAATCTAACAGAGAGAGTTCAGGTCCCCTTATAAGAACTAGGTATGCGCAGAACTTGATTTCTCTTTCAGCTATGAACAAGAGAAGCTAGTTGCAGTCTCTCCTTGATCTTCCCTTGAGAAAAGAAAAAGAGTCTAAGTCTGGGAATAGTGCAAAGAACCTCATGAGCCTGTCTCCTCACAAGGAACAATATTAGTGAGTGCTCTTGAACATGTCTCCTCACAAGGAACAATATTAGTGAGTGCTCTTGAACCTGTCTCCTCACAAGGAACACAAGTAGAGAGTAGCACTATTTCCCGAGACTTCAAAAGAATGAGAAGAGTCAATGAAAAGATCTTAGAACACCCTGAAAATGGGCAGCAGTTGACTAAGGAAAGAGAAAATAGGAGAGCTGTATGAAAAGAATCTTGTTCAGGCACTAAGGAAGGGAAAGAATCAGAAACGTTTTGTGGCAATACCACTGTTAGAGTTCGAAATTTTACCGAGGAAAGGATCTGGATTCAAACTGGGAGATTGCTAAGCTTGAGGTAAGTACACTGAAATTTCCAAAAGTTGGCTCTACTGTATGTGGATTTAAGAGTGTTAACGAGTTGTGGCGATTCAAAAGATAGTTGGATATTTCGGTTTTCAAACCTCGACTCTATACTTGGTTTCTGTTTTGCTTGAGGGCAAGTAAAAGCTAAGTCTGGTGAGTTGATATATCATGGTTTTTACCCACTTTTGGACCATGATATAAGTGTTTTTATAGAATCTTTTGGTCTTTTTAGAGTCCTATTAGAGTATTTACCGTTTGAACTACGATTGGAGCAAAGTTGGAGATTCTGCAGTTTCTTGGAGCATTTTGGAAGAAGTTGCAAAGTGATGAAGTCAGAAGACGGATTTACACGAAAGGTGTCGATCGAAACCACTTAGTGTCGATCGACACCAATCGAGACCGCCAAGTTTCACGAACTTCCATCAAGAAAAAGAAATCACAAGAAGTTTCAAGTATTTACAAGTTTGCTCCTGACACGAGTTTGCCTATAAATACAAGTTTTCAAGGCATTGTTTAGCCACCAATTATTATTCTTATTTTCTGTTTTGAGACTTAGAGAGAGATTTGTCCATAGCTTTTTGGGGAGATAATTCTATACTCTTCTGAGAAGTTTTTGAACCCCTTTAATTCTATTGATCTCTTTTATGCAATCTTCTTTATTCATGATGTTTTCTTCATTTACCATGTCTGAGTAGTTTGCTAGTTAGGTTTATGATTTTTCAAGGGTGATTAATGAAATGTTAGGTCAATTAAATTGTTAGGATAAAATCATTAGAGTTCTTCATCTGAATTTGTGTTTAATGCTTATTCTACCTTCATGACCTAGAATCTGATCTTAGGTTGATTAATAGATGCGAGAGTATTATTAATTGCCTGAACTAATGTTAGATGAACAAAATACCTATTCGCAAAGAGATTTGGTTTAGGATTTTGTGAACAATTGAACCTGATATTAATGCTTGTCTGAATTGTTTGAATTTGCAAAGAGATTTGGAATTCTAGGGTTTAGACATAGATAATCTTCGCAGCGAGAGTTGGTTGATTTTACATTAGTGTTTCAAGTTCTAGAACAGTTCTTCATAATTCCTAACATTCTGTCTAGACCTGCAATTTGGATCACCTCAGAATTTCCCTGAACCTAGCGCCTTAGTCTCCTGATTTTAAGAACCTATTTCTTTGCCTTGTTTTACTTTTATCTGATTTAATGTAGCATAATCTGAACTTAAAAACCTTAGCGTATCATCTACTTCTCTTGGGATTTCGATATCCCTTATACTACGATTGCTTTTGATGTGCACTTGCAGTAGTTTTATTAGGGTAAAATATGAGCCCTATCACTTGGGCAGACCTTTTCTAGCTACATCAGGAGCTATCATTGATGTCAAGAGAGGCAGCATTGCACTGAATGTGGGCTATCTAATCATGCGATTTGACATGAACAAGCTGATGAAGAGGCCAACAATAGATGGGCAAACTTTCTATGTGGATTCACTCACCAATCTGGCTGAAGAAATTTTCCATGAGATGAGTCCCGAAGACCCTTTGGAAAGTATGCTGGTCAATTCTACAGCAGAGATGACACAATTGGATGAGACTTCTGAGGGGTTTAAAAAAATGCTGAACGCAAGCCAACAAGTAATCCAATTAGTTGCTACTGAGGAGGTGACTGGAACTTCTGCAAAAGCTGCAAAGCTGGGCGCATGGAGTGAAGAAAAACACCCAAAATCGAACTCAAACAGCTTCCAGCAGGGCTAAGGTACGCTTTTCTTTGTCCTAATTCCACTTATCCTGTTATTGTCAATGCTACTTTGAACAATGCAGCGCTCACGTTACTGCTAAGCAAGCTGCGCAAATTTGGCAAAGCTCTTGGCTATTCTCTTGATGACATTTCAGGTATATCTCCAGACTTGTGTATGCATCGCATTCATCTTGAGGATGAGACTAAGACATCAGTAGAGCATCAAAGGAGTCTGAATCCGAACCTGAAGGAGGTTGTGAAGAAGGAGATTCTGAAACATTTGGCCGCAAGAATCATCTATCTCATCTCGGACAGCACCTGGATCAGCCCAATTCTTGTGGTTCCTAAGAAAGGAGGCGTAACAGTGGTGAAGAATGAGAAAGAGGAGTTGATTCCTACAAGAATTGTGACTGGACATAGGATGTGCATCAACTACAGGAAGCTGAACGCTGCCACAAGGAAGGACCACTTTCCATTACTTTGAACAATGCAGAGCTCACGTTACTGCTAAGCAAGCTGTGCAAATTTCGTAAAACTCTTGGCTATTCTCTTGATGACATTTCAGGTATATCTCCAGACTTATGTATGCATCACATTCATCTTGAGGATGAGACTAAGACATCAGTAGAGCATCAAAGGAGGCTGAATCCAAACCTGAAGGAGGTTGTGAAGAAGGAGATTCTAAAACTTTTGGCCACAGGAATCATCTATTCCATCTCGGACATCGCTTGGATCAGCCCAGTTCATGTGGTTCCAAAGAAAGGAGGTGTAACAGTGGTGAAGAATGAGAAAGAGGAGCTGATTCCTACAAGAATTGTGACTGGACACAGGATGTGCATCAACTACAGGAAGTTGAACGCTGCCACAAGGAAGAACGACTTTCCATTACCCTTCATTGATCAGATGCTGGAAAGACTGGCGAATAACCCTTACTACTGCTTCATGGATGGGTATTCTGGTTTCTTTCAGATCCCCATTCATCCAGATGACCAGGAGAAGACCACATTTTCATGTCTTTATGGTACATTTGCATATCGCAGAATGCCATTTGGACTTTGTAATGCCCATGTGACTTTCCAGCGCTGCATGATGTCCATCTTCACATACATGATTGAAGATTGTATGGAAGTCTTTATGGATGATTTCTCTGTCTACGGGTCTTCTTTCAAAGTCTGTCTAGACAATCTCTGCAAAGTACTAGCTAGATGTGAAGAGAAGCACTTGGTTCTGAATTGGGAGAAGTGTCACTTCATGGTGCAAGATGGCATTGTACTTGGACATATAGTTTCAACTGCTGGAATTGAAGTGGATCGCGCCAAGATCGAAGTGATGACATCTCTGCAAGCGCCAAATTCAGTGAAAACGGTGAGAAGTTTTCTAGGCCATGCTGGATTTTACAGAAGATTCATAAAAGACTTCAGCAAGATTGCAAGACCTCTTACTACTCTGCTTTGCAAAGATGTGAAGTTTGAGTTTTCTGCAGAATGTCATTCAGCTTTTGAGCAGATTAAGAAGGCTTTGGTGAGCGCCCCAATTGTACAACCACCAGACTGGGATTTGCCTTTTGAGGTGATGTGTGATGCCAGCGATTTCGCAGTAGGCGCTGTACTTGGGCAGAGAAAGGACAAGAAGCTTCATGTTATCTATTATGCAAGCAGAACACTTGATGAAGCACAGTGAAATTATGCAACAACTGAGAAGGAATGGTTAGCTGTGGTGTTTGCTTTTGAGAAATTTCGACCATACCTTGTTGGGTCCAAGGTAGTGGTTCATACTGATCATTCTGCACTCAAATACTTGATGCATAAGAAGGATGCAAAACCCAGAATTTTGAGATGGATTCTGCTTCTTCAAGAGTTTGATATTGAGGTGAAGGACAAGAAAGGAACTGAGAATGGAGTTGCTGATCATCTATCCAGAATCAAGGTAGAAGATGACGTGCCAATTGATGATTTTTTGCCAGAAGAAGCTGTCAATTCGATTGAAACAAACTTGCAAATTCCTGCAACATCGGGATCAGTGTCGATCGACACAAACCGTTGGTGTCGATCGACACCCCGAATCGAAGAGGTTGGCCCCGACGATCGACGCCACCTGCAATTGGCGGAGCAGATTTTGAAGGCCATGAATGATGCGTTTAATGCACCTATAATGGTTGTTTCCACTTGTCAATGACCGTGGTATGCTGATATTGCCAACTATCTTGCTGCAGAGGATGCACCTACTGATCTTAAAGGCTATGAGAAGAAGAAGTTCTATAGGGAACTTTCGAGGTATTATTGGGATGAGCCTTATCTTTACAGACATTGCTCAGATGGAGTCTACAGAAGATGTATTGCAGAAGCTGAGGTGCAGGACGTACTGTTTCATTGCCATGGTTCATATTATGCAGGTCACTTTGCAACATTCAAGACAATCTCAAAGGTTCTTCAAGCTAGACTATGGTGGCCAACAATGTTCAAAGATGCTCATGCTTTCATCTCTGGCTGTGATGCTTGTCAAAGGAAAGGGAAGATCAGCAGGAGACATGAAATGCCACAAAACATCATTCTTGAGATTGAAGTCTTTGATTGTTGGGGCATTGATTTCATGGGTCCTTGATATCATGGGTCCTTTTCCCTCTTCATTCTTGAGATTGAAGATCAGCGGGAAGCATGGTGTTCAACATAGAGTGGCTACTCCTTATCATCCTCAGACAAGTGGGCAAGTTGAAGTTTCAAACAGACAAATTAAGGATATTCTGGAGAAGACGGTTGGCGCTACAAAAAAGGATTGGGCTGTGAAACTTGATGATGCAATTTGGGCTTACAGAACAACTTTCAAAACGTCACTTGGTACAACACCATTCCATCTGCTTTATGGGAAAGCTTGCCATCTTCCAGTGGAGCTAGAATACAAGACAGCATGGGCAGTCAAGTTGCTGAATTTCGACATCAAGACTGCTGCAGAGAGGCGCCTATTTCAGCTGAATAAATTGGATGAACTCAGACATCATGCCTATGAGAATTCAAAGCTGTACAAAGAGAGAACAAAGGCCTATCATGACAAGGAGATCATATCCAGGCAATTCGAACCAAATGACCAGGTACTCCTATATAACTCTCGTTTACAATTGTTTCTTGGTAAATTGCGTTCTCGTTGGTCAGGTCCTTTCACCATCAAAGCTGCCAAACCATATGGAGCCATTGTCCTGATTGATCCAAAAGGCAAAGAATTTACAGTCAGTGGACAAAGGGTGAAAAATTACTGGGCACAAGCCGAAATCCCAGAAGCACATTCAGTGCCTCTGGCTAATGCACCTATCGCCTGATCACCTGCCAAAGTCGAGCTAATGACTGTAAAAAAGCGCTTAGTGGGAGGCAACCCACTGGTAAGTTAGTTTTGAGTCAATTTTTCTTTTATTTATGAGTCAGTTTTCAGTTTGATTTGGAAGCCTGGTTGAGTTATGAGATTGGACTAGATATTGGTGCTTTTAATCGTGTTATGTGAGTACTTTGACAGTGCAAGCTTTCGAGGACTCAGATTTACACTTTGACAGGCCCAATTCACGATTTTGGGAAGTCAGAATTCGACTGCAGACTAGGTGTCGATCGACACCATGTTTGTGTCGATCGACACCACCCGCGAACACAGGTAAGTTCTTTCTCCTTGCTCGTTTCTTGATTCCATTTCATTTATTCTTCCAACTTCGGGGTTAATAACACTGGGGACAGTGTTGTTCAAGTCTGGGGGAGGAAAATACTGATATATTTTGCTTTATTTTGTTTTTCTTTAAGAGTCAGTCAAAATGTTTTATTGAGTCAAAATCAGTTTGAGACAACCAGTATTCCAAAAGAAACAATCGCCACGGACTGAAACTTGAAGGACCATTGCCATAGCAGTTGATTTCAGGTTTTACTAGGTTGAAAGCTGTGAGTGGATCAATCTAACAGAGCGAGTTTAGATTCCTATTTCGAGCTTGGTATGCATTGGACTTGATTCCTCTTTCAGCACTGACAAGATAAGAAAACTGCAGTCTCTCCTTGATATTCCCTTGAGAAAAATAAAAAAAGAGTCAAAGTCAAGGAATAGTGCAAAGATCCTCATGAGTCTTTCTTCTCACAAGGAACAATATTAGTGAGCGCTCTAGAACCTGTCTCCTCACAAGGAACACAAGTAAAGAGCAGCACTGTTCTAAGACTTCAAAAGAATAAGAATAAGTCAATGAAAAGATTTGTAGAACACCCTGAAAATGAGCAGCAATTGACTAATGGAAGAGAAAATAGGAGAGCTGTGGAAATAATGTTTTGTTCAGGCGCTAAGGAAGGGAAAGAATCTGTAAGTCCTTTGATCAATACCCTTTTTGCTTAAATTCAAAATATGAGGAGAACAGGGTTTAGACTTGATTTGGGAGATTGCTAGACTTGTGGTGATTATGCCAAAATACTATCTGAGATTGGTTCTATGGTATGTGGATTCAAGAGTGTTGGGACGATGTGGCGGTTCTGAAAGTTAGCTGGTGGTTTCTGTTTTCAAACCTCGATTCCATTCTAAGTTTCTGTTTTGCTTGAGAGCAAGCAAAAGCTAAGTCTGGGAGAGTTGATATATCATGGCTTTTACCCATTTTTGGACCATGATATAAGTGTTTTAATTGAGTCTTAGTACTATTTTCGAGTCTATATAGAGTCTATGCAGGTTCAGGTACAATTGAAGGTAAATTGGAGATTTGGATGCATTTTGGAGCTTAATGGAATGAAGTCACGAAGTGTTGAAGTTGGATTAAAGTTGCACAATGGGTGTCGATCGACACATCGATCGACACCCGGTTTTCCAGAATCCTAAGGCGTGAAGTTTCCAGAATTTGGTAGAAAAGGAAATTCAGATACATTAGGAAGGATGAAAATTTGCAGACGAATTAGGAATATTCGTACATATTTAGGAAGAGCTTCCAAAATATCATATCAATTTTTTTAGTTTGTCTTGTTTTTCTAAAAATAAAACAAAAAACAAAAATTCCAAACAAAAATTTATATTTTATATATATAATCTCTCTTATATTGTAATCATTCCAAACAAAAATTAATAAGACAAAGTGTAATTTTTTTTTTTACTTTTATACAATAGTAGTTCACATATATATATTTCACCAAGATTTTCTAAAATATTCAAAAAAGATTCTTAATTTAGGAATGCTTCATACAAGTTTAGGAATAGCTTCCAGAATTTGTATGATTTAAGAAAGTCTTCTTAAATGTGTACAAACACTTCATAAATTTGAGTTGTTGAATAAATAAACAATTTTTTAGAAAGACATTCATAAACACTCACAAATGATTTCATAAATATTTAGTAAGGATTCTGATACATTTAGGAATGCCTTCCTAAAAATTTGGATAGACTTTTTAAATGATTAGGAAGACGTTCTAAAAACATTACTAATGCTTCCTAAAACAAGTGAACGTTCATTTTCATACTAAACAAGTGAGATTTTTATTGTGCTTTCATACAAATTTCCATTAAGAAAGAGTATGTACCTCTGAGGAAACAATTGTGTACAAGTACAACCAACCAAGAAATCTGTGATCCAGAGCTTGTCAGAAGTTGGATAATTCTGAAGAATGATGTTGCAATTAAAGATTGAGCTTGCTAGGGCTCTTGCTTGCTTCCTTCTGAGCCGCAACACAAAAAGAAGTTTCCAATTCGGGAAAGCCTTAAAGATTCTTAATAGTTTAGGAAGGTCTTCATAAATTGTTAAGAAACCTTTCAAAGTGAAAGACACCCTTTTGATTGTTGTCTTTGACTCTCCTAAGATTGGTCATTTTTGCTTTAAAGATTAGCAATTGATAAGAATGTTTCAGAAAAGTTTTCCTAAATTTGTAAATGAATAAATTAGGAAGGTCTTCATAAATTTGTAATAAATCTTCCTAAATTTTTAATAAAACTTTCTAAATTGTTACAAATAGCTGAATTAGTATAATATTTCTTGGTAGAACTCAGAATAACCAAATTTTAATCCAGTATATACGTAAAAAAACGAAGATCAAAACAAAAAATAATGGTGTTTAGAATAATTGAATAAATATAAAAGTCTTCCTAAAACATAATAAAAGATTCATTTTGAGAACGTTTTCATTAAAAAAGTTGTAAGATTTTCCTAACATTTAGGAAGACATTCTGAAAAGTTTTAAAAACTGTTTAAATGTTTAAAAAGACTTCCTAAAACTTTCAAAAAGCTTCTTAAGCTTTCATACAAATTTAGCAAGTTTTCGAAAGTCTTTTTAAACATTAAAAAACAGTTTAATTTTTTTTAGGAAAATCTTCCTAGATGACTAGAATGACTTTCAAATTTTTTTTTTTATCATATAGGAATTACCATTTCGAACATTCATTACATATTTTACGATGAATTATTCGACCATATAAATAATTAAGTGTTTCAATAATGTTTTTGATTTTGATACTTGATACTAGTTTCATTATTGTTTTTGATCTTCTTATAGATAACTAAGTGTTGTGCTCTTCGTTTATTGCAGGTGCAAATACTTAAACTTTAAATTTTCAAGAATAGGAAAGCTTTTGAGGAATCGAATAAAATTTTTTGTCCCTCTTGTCTACTATTTCAATTATATTTGAGTTTATGATCTCAATCTCTCACTTGAGATTTCAAAAAAAGTTGCGAGCAAATTGGTTTGGGAAGGATTCATAATTGTTTAGGAATGATTTGGAAAGAATTCATAGTATTTTAGGAAGGCCATCCTAATCTTAAATTTGAGTTACTAATATTATGTTTTCTTGTTGTACTATAGTCTCGATTATTTTCTGATTACGTTATATTAGACAGTTAGACTCAAACAACATTAGATCCCATGTTTTTCTTTAGAATATGTGCTGATTTTTTTTTGTCCATGGGCTTCAGCTTCAGACAAAGGAAGTTGAGAACGAACCACTTGAGTCTCGGTTGAATGTGGTAAGTAACAAGTAAACTCTTTTAGGAAAACCATCCTAAATATGTAATAATCATTCCTAAATTAAGAATCTTGCTTGAATATTCAAAAAGACCAAATATGTAGTAATCATTCCTAAATTAAAAAGCTTGCTAAAATTTACGAAAGTCTTCCTAAAAGTTCAGAAAGACTTCCAAAAAATTTTATTTGACCAAATATTAATTAGTATAGGAATTAGGAAGACTTTCATAAATTTAAAAGAATCATTCCTAAAACTAGAAGAAGCTTTTACAAGATCATTTCCGCCGCAAGTCTTTCTTTTATCATCAAGAATCTTTCAAGTTGTGGAGATGGAACCTTCAAACCAAAGCCTGATATGCGAGCATGTGATGGAAGTTAATCTGGGATAAGGCTTACATTTGCTTGCCTACATATTAACGACTGCAAAGCAAAAGTACCACCTACAGTTCATTTCTAAATATTAAAAATCATCTTTAAAACAACTTCAATTAAAACCAGATAAGGGAAAAAGATCATACCTTCACCGCCATCATTGGCCCAAAGAACAAAACGTAAATACTCTTTACAAGAGGGAACAATATCAAAGTGTGTATAACCAATGACAAGGCTGCGATTATATCTGATTTGTCCTTTTTTTGAGATCTGTTGAACTTGAAACTGAAGGTGTACAATGCACTTGTTCCAATATCAACCCCTAGAGTTTGAAAAGCAAGTATGAGCGTTTCCTTACTATGCTAGAGTCCTGCAAAAACAGATAAAGCAAGTTCTTCAACTTTAACACTTCCATAACGAAATACTATAAAAGAAAATAAAGCATCAAGTAGCTCAAAAAAAGCTAGCTTTGTACCAGTGTTGCGCATTGGAAACCATTTCTAAGGAACTTTACAAACGAATATAACAAGAATCACAAGATATTAAAGCGCAAAACCAATTATACTAGAGCAGAGAACATCATAAGTGAAACTTTGTTTTTGAGTTCTACATCATTAACAAACAAGATTCAATATTCCAAGTGAGACAATTTCAAAAGCTATGCATAATTCTAAATTACTCAGATTCTCAAATAAGAGAACAAAATGCAATCACGCAAACCAACAACACCCCACGTAAAATGTACATGATACAACTAAAACATTTTATGCCACAACCGAGGTTAAAGTTATAGTTATGCATAGCAATGATTCAATCTCCATTATAGATGCAGAACCTGTTATACTATATGCTTAAGTTCTTTCACTTATCAATCTCAATAAATAAATTAAAGATACATCATTTGCAGTGATTGATATAAGAATCAGAGCCTGTCTTCTTACCAAACTTTGGTTGAAAATTGCATCTTTGGAGGCTCAAACGGATACCCTTCTGCAATTTTATAAAAAACGATAAACTTATAAACAATTGATTATAGAAATGAACACAAACAGAATCATAGACCCAATAAACCCTAGAATATGAACTCCTAAACCCATTCACAAGAAATCGAGTAAAATAGAGAAGAATTTCACTTTCCGCACACAAAATTCAACAATCCCAATTCAGTCGAAGCAAAATCAAGTGAATCCCCTAACTTCAACATCACTAATCAAAGCGTAATTAGACAGGATTTCGCGAGGACCTGGGATCGTGATATCGATCTGAAATAGAGAAGAATAGAGAAATCAGAAGGCATGTCGGTCTGATGTGAGCTATGGTGAGACACGTGATTGACACCATCGTCGTCTCCAAGGCTTACTAGTTGGCGGCTAACCTCCGTAACAATGGGTGATCCGGTGAATATGTTTCGTCGGAAGTGTGGTAGTGGAGGCGGCGGCGATGGAGCTTCGAAATAAAATTTTGATCGGAGATGATGAAATTTGTTCTTTTGTTAATTATGTTAGAGGACAAAATTGTCTTTTACCTATGATACAAAGGCTATGATTGGTTAATAAAAATTTTGGTGCTATTATTGAACTGAAAATTTGAAATGGTGCTGTTTAGAGCAATTCCTCGAGTAAATAACATAATTCAATTTTACTAAAAAAAAATAAACGTAAAAGTTAGTTATTAATATAATTGTGACATGTGGAAAGTTAATCAATAAGATTTTGACACGTGACAAGTTTATCGATTTAGATTTTGACGCGTGTCTCGATAAAATATTATTTTTAAAGAAAAAAGAATTTTCAAAAAATGTTAAATTTATTGATTTAGATAAAAAAGTAAAATTAAATTAACTAGAATATATTTCAATTTAAGAAAAAAAACAAAAAAATCTATTTCAATTTAAGGAAAATAAAAACAAAAAAGAAATTAGATTAACTAAAATATATTTCAATTAAAAAAAAATCTAGATGTTAATGATATGTTATTAGACGATGATGAGCTCAATGAATAGAAAGATAGCAATAATCATGCGAAAATCCTTTTGATGCGAGTATTGGGAAGCATAACTTTTCCAGAGAGGAGAGTGATCATATACGGGAGATGAATGTGAAGAGAAAGAGAGACTTTAATTGCTTGAAAAGAGTTAATGGGCGATTGTTAACATACTCGAAGGATTCGAATTGCATACCCAAGTTTTTAACGCAACAAAATAGAAAAAGATAGTTGATAAAGTGTGTGAGCTATATGAGAAATATGGTTAATGTTGCTTACGATCCGCAACAGATTCTGTGTTTTAAATATTTTAATTAAAAATAAATGAGAATTAAAATAAATAAATAACTCTTAAATTTAGATTTTGTGTTTTTTCATATAATTTTTCAATAGTGATCCGATTTTGTTATATATTTTTAAAAAAATTATTTTAACGCATTGTACATTTTATTATTATTAACCTCCGTATACGCAGATCCTAATATAGATTTTAGTTATGAAAAAATCTATATTAGGATCCCCATCAAAGTTAGTAATTAACATGATCACGACACATGTCAAGTTAATCAATCAGATTTCGACACGTGTCGTGACTAAAATATATTAGTTAATAAAAATTTTAATTTAAGAAATTATACAATTTCATAATAATTCCAAAAATAAAATAAAAAAAAGGTTAAAAAGTTAAAAAAAAAAGTAAAACTTTTGTTTAAAAAAAGCACACCATCAAATATATCTTATTATATAAAGTTTTGTGCATCAAAGTTGCTAACTAACATAATTGCGACATATGTCAAGCGTCTCGATTCTGATTTTGACACGTGTTACAAAATTTAACCAATTTTAACATAATGTTTACATGACACAATACTCGAAATGGGGTTCAAGTAAAGCTTCTTTGAAATCATTGCTTCTAGCTTAAAGGGGTGGAGGGGAGACTTGAATGATGGAAAGTCGGTTGGCTTGATGACCTCAAACTCCAAAGGTTAGACTCTTCTAACTCAAGGGCTAATCCACGCAAGAGTATATGAGATTCTACACAAATCTTCAAGGTTGATTCCACAACACTTAGAAGAAAAGCATGAACATAATTTGATTCAAAAGATGACTTTCTTTGAAAAAAAAACAAACTTTTCTTGATTAATAACTTGGTGATTCGAAAGTACAAATGCTTAAACTTATAAAATGCTCGAAATTAATGTAAATAAACGGTCATAAACTATAAAAGGGAAACTAGAATCAAGCTGAACGATGAAAAGCTCTTTAAGTAGCTGTTAGGCTTTAATGGGCGGGATTTGGTCTTTGGCAATGAATGGGGGATCTTCCTTAAGTCTTCTGCACGAAATGAATGAGATGAATCTTCTAAGGATGATGAATGGTCGAGATTAAGCAAGAGATATGGTCGTTGTTCCTTGTTTCCATCTTCTCTCCTTAACCCATTAAAATCGGTTCCTTCTTTGGTAAGTGTGTATCCTTTGATATCTTCTTGGTTTTGATTGGTTTGAGCTCGGCTATTGACTTGGTCAGGTGGTTTAGGGATCTTGGTAAACTCTGAAATGTCTCCTGGTGGTCGAATATAGTGGTGGGGCGAATATAATGTCATGAGTTCCCTTCTTTCCTTAGTTAGCTCCAATGTGGATCCATTTGATGGTTTAAGGCAATTTGATGGTCCTCCTTGGTTAAGTGACGACTTGTATTGAACCAGGGGTGATTTATAAGGCTTCTTAGCTTCAGTAGATGATGAGAGTTGGTCGCCTGATATGTTATCATAACATATAAGTTGAGTTTCCATAAACGGCTCCAATGTAAATATGAAATGGTTTGGCCGTTTAGATAAATTGTCTTACTCTTTGAATTGAACCGGCTCGCCTTTTGAATGATTAATCTGGTCCTCTTGATGGTTAACATGAATCAGCTGGTCCTTTTGCTGCTTAAAACGTGGACGTTTCAAGGCATAATCTCCATTGCATTCAGCTTCAAGTTCTCCAATCCTCATGGCTACAAGCTTGGCATCATTACATTAGTCTAAAAATTAGTTAAAAAAGAAAAAAAAATAACTATATTTTATGTTTTCCAATTAGATTAAGCAAGTTGTATAATTGATTACTAATACTAAAAGAAAAATAAAATAAAATCAAAAAGATAAATAAAAAAATTAAGAAAAAAAAAATAAGTTTCTTTTATGTTTTTTATTTGTATTAAGGAAATTGTATGATCCTAAAAGAAAAAGAATTATATTACTCACTCCATATAACAAGATTTGTATCTCTCTTATTTTCCACCAATAAACCCAAAATTTTAAATATATGTTCGAATAAAACTCCACAACTAAAAGGTTAGTTTAACTTCACTTGATCTTATAAAATTTATATATTCCCGCATGTAAGTTTAGTTTCACGTAAGTTAGTTTACTTCACGTGGGTTAGTTAATCTTCTTTCACACCTGCTTCTTTTACGAATGATTTTTCCCTCTTCCACACATATTTCTCATTTCTTCTTAAAGCCAGTATTTTGTCGGAAGGTTCAATCTATTGTTAGAATAGATTTAACCATTTTAGTTATCCGTTTGGTTCGCTATAGTTCACATTTCGAATTAACCATAAATTATTTATTTTATTTAATAAATATATGGTTTTCTTATTTAATATATATAATTTAAATTTATTGATTGTCGTAGAGAAATATTTACATTGGTATCAAAGGAAAATAACCATCAATGCAAAGAATAAAGAATAAAGAATACCCAAAAAGCTAAACTAGCTAACATACTTCAAGCCACCTGCGTAACATGCCTTCGAACTGATGTGGTACACGATAGTTAAGAGAGGAGATCCTATTGGACATATCCTTGTCGATCATACTAGTCATCTGCTGTACAGAGGTCCAACTTGTCTAATGCCGTCGAGCATCGCATTCCCGCCAAGTATGATACACTGTAGTTTGGAACAAAAGACGAAGAAGAGTATAGTCCATTGTTCTGCATCTTACATGGATTAGAAAATCCATGGTATCGTCCCAATCTGGTGTGGCAGAGCTACCAGCAACATCCCTGCCAGCTTCGACCAAAGAGTATAAATGTAGGGGCATGCGAAGAACAAATGATCCCGCATTTCATCTTTCTCTCCACATAACAGACAAGACTTATCTAGCCCTCAGGCCCTCATGCGAAGCCTGTTGCTATTTTGTCCCTAACAACGAGCCAGGGGACGAAAGAGTAACAGGGCACTCCCTGTGTAAACCACATCACCTTGTTCCAGACATCCTCCTTAGTCTTCCGGATTTGATCCCACGTTTTGGCTGCAGAGAACCTATCACGATAGTGTTCCTCTTCATGACGCTAGAGTACTGATATCTCTGTAAATTGCATGTTTTTAGTACATGTTTCATGATAGTTAGGACTTCATTCTTGCACTTTAGTCTTAGTTTTCATCACGTCTTCACTCATGTTAGGATAGATGCATTAGGTTAGGTTTCTGCATAGTCTTGCATGTTTGGCGTGTTTTCTCAGGTGTTTAGGATGGTCGGAAGAAGAGACCAAGGAAAGAGATCTCGAATGGAGGACAAGTGAGCAATATCGAGCATGGATCACGACCTCGTAGCCGATGCGGACAAGGGCAAGATGAACCTCGACGAGTAGCAGCGGCTTGATCCCGAAAGAGCCACCTCGGAGCAAAGATCCAGCAAGAGGATTGAATGAAGACGGATATCGGAGCAAGGAAACGGAAAGCACCCGATTCAAGTTACGAGGAAGGCAAACCTTCACGACATGATCCCAAAACACTTGCCCGATATGGAGCCTGCCCGAAGATTCAGAAGAGTTAGCGTTTCGGCTTGTTCACCACGACTTAAGATCGAAACGCTAAAAGCCAAAATAGTACCATTTCGGGAAAGTGGTCCCAACGTTTTAGGTTTTTCCTCTTTTATGTATAAATACTCTCTCCTCCACTCTTATCATTATCATCACGCTTTCCAGTTTTGCTTTTCTGTCTTCTCTTTCAAACCGAGAACTATTTTGTATTTTCACCATTGAAGCTTGTTTCAAAGCTTTGATTTGTATGCAATCTTGAAGTTTTAAGTATTATTGCTTAGTGTATTTCAAGAAAGCTTCTTCCTTTTCTTATTTTCGACTATCTTGCAATCCATGAGTCACCTTCTTATCCTTATGGATCTTGAGGTTTCTCAAATGGTGAGTGAGTAGTCTACATCGGTTTTGGGATGAGGGTAGGGAAAATGAGTTAAGATTCAATTCTTTGACGCAGATCTATGCTTAATCCATCTTAATCCTTTCTTATTTGATACTGTTAATGCTTAGTCATCTTCGCTATTTGACCTTTGCCAATGAGCTTCTTCAAACAAATGCCATGTTTGAATGTTTGCAAGGACCAATCTCATAAGAGATTCGCTCATCCTAGCCTAAGGTATTAGATGCCTAGGGAGCGTTTTGGCTTTAGTAGAGTTGTTTATTCAAGCTTGCTGCTTTCATGGATCACTACGTGATATCGAGGTTAGGTCATGAGACGGCAAAGAGACTTATACCACAAGAGTGGGTTCGTCCAGATCATGAACTCTACGCTAAAGGATTAGCCTCATAGGAAGTAATCTAACGTCAAAGGAAAGATCTTTAACGCATTAGACCCGAAAAACCCCTTGTCCCTTGAACCGATTCTTACTTTCGCTAGCAAGTTCGTTTCTTTAGCTACAATATCTTCAATTCCTTAGCAATATTAGTTTCAATACCTGTCTTTCTGTTCTTGTCATAATATTGGTGATAAATCCTTGTCATTTCAACCATTTAATTTCACTTAGCTTGTAAAAGAATACCATAAATGCAGTACCTTGAATTCTCCTATCGGATTGATAAGACCCATAACCTATGCTACATTCGGTTATAAGTAGTGGGTCATTGACTGAGTAGAACCCATAAAACCTACTTATCAATTGGCCCGTTGGCGATTTGGGAGATATTTGATTATTGCATTTTCGATTCTTAGCAAGACTAAAACTTTACTTTCTTTTTCGACTCTAACTACGTTCCTTGAGACTTTTTCGCAGGTACCTATAACAAAAAGTTCAGATGGATGACACGCACCATCCCCAAGAAGGAATGAATGACGCACANTTTCCCTAGCAAGTTCGTTTCTTTAGCTACAATATCTTCAATTCCTTAGCAATATTAGTTTCAATACCTGTCTTTCTGTTCTTGTCATAATATTGGTGATAAATCCTTGTCATTTCAACCATTTAATTTCACTTAGCTTGTAAAAGAATACCATAAATGCAGTACCTTGAATTCTCCTATCGGATTGATAAGACCCATAACCTATGCTACATTCGGTTATAAGTAGTGGGTCATTGACTGAGTAGAACCCATAAAACCTACTTATCAATTGGCCCGTTGGCGATTTGGGAGATATTTGATTATTGCATTTTCGATTCTTAGCAAGACTAAAACTTTACTTTCTTTTTCGACTCTAACTACGTTCCTTGAGACTTTTTCGCAGGTACCTATAACAAAAAGTTCAGATGGATGACACGCACCATCCCCAAGAAGGAATGAATGACGCACAACTGGAACAAGCCGATATACCACGACACCAATGTCTCATCGGCGAATGTGTCTCCCCCACCAATTACAGAACACGAATCGGTATTACCCCACCCTCAAGTGATGCTGTATACGAGATAAAAAGTAGTATGCTTGCCATGGTCCGGAACAACAAATATCAGGGTGAAGCCGTGGAAGAACCCCTGGATCACCTAGATGATTTTGAGAAGATCTGTTCTTTGATAAAACAAGAAGGAATCTCCGAAGACGGATTCAAGCTACGCCTTTTTCCATTTTCCCTGGGAGGCAGAGCTCACCAATTGGAAAAGATTCTCAAACCAGGATCTATAACAACGTGGGATGAATGCAAACGAGCCTTCCTCAAGAAATTCTTTTCGCCGTCAAGAACAGCGAAGTTGAAATTGGACATCTCTACGTTCACCCAAGCAGAAGATGAGCGATTCAGTGAGGCTTGGGAACGTCTAAAAGGGTACACACTAAAATATCCCCATCATGGCTACTCAAGCTCCTCATTACTCAGTATTCTTTATAGAGGTATGTCAAAGAAATATAAGGATCAGCTGGATACTGCAAGCAATGGCATCTTCCTCAGCCAAGACGTGGATGATGGAATGAACCTCGTTGAGAATATGGCTACAAGTGATGGTAATTACGAGGACGACATTGACAACAACACAACTGAGCTGAATAATCAGAGAGAAAATGAGGTTATGCAACTACAAGCTCGTTTGGATGCTTTACTAAAAGGTCAACAAGTCCAAGACACTAAGATAGCTAGTATCGGGGTAGTCTCGACGGACGGTAACCGATATGGAGACACAGTCATCACCAACGACCACAGACAGTACGACGACACAACAACTCCAGCTACACATCCTCAACTAGCCACTCAGTACAATGCTAATGTATATACACAGCAGGTTTTCCATCCTCCCCATTATCACCCTCAACAACAACAATATCAAGCTCTATACCCGCCACCACCTTATGGACATTATGGCTTCTACCCACAACAACCGCAAGATTCTGATATCAAGAATCTCCTAACTCAGCTGGTTCAGAGTCACTGCAGTAGCAACCAGGATATTAAATCAATCAATTTAAGGTTGGACAGGCAGGAAGAACATATACGGCTAATACAACAACCAATGCATTATGAAACCGCTCCACAACCAGCCTGTGTCAACGCCATCACTCTACGAAATGGAAAGATTCTATCACCAAAGGATAAACCTGAGAAATCAGCGAGGACGTTGACGACCTAGTGTGGGGGATAGCTTTGAAAAACCAGAAGTTAACAACGAGGTAGAAGAAGTTCAAGAAAGTGTTGAAGATCAGCTCTTCACCAAACTCAGAGAACAGAATATCGGGATTAAGCCGACACCTACGACCCATTTTGAGAAACCAAAAGAGCCACGGTTTGTGCCTCCCGCATACAAACCTCCCTACCCGTTTCCAAGGCATGATGGTAATGACAGAAGAGTGTAGCGCCATTATCCAGAAGAAGGTAGTGCCGAACAAGCTAGACGATCCGGGAAGCTTCACTCTCCCATGTTCAATTGGTCCACTCACGTTCACCAATTGCCTTTGTGATCTAGGGGCGAGTGTGAGTCTCATGCCACTGTCAATAGCCAAACGACTGGGTTTCACATCATACAAGCCGAGCAGAATATCTCTGATATTGGCGGACCGATCTGTAAGGTTGCCCAAGGCACTGCTCGAAGACGTTCCCATCCGGATTGGTGATATCGAGGTACCAACCGATTTTGTGGTGCTCGAAATGGACGAAGAACCGCGAGATCCTCTTATTCTTGGGAGACCTTTTCTAGCCACGGCATGGGCAGTAATTGATGTGAAGAAAGGAAAGATTAAGCTCAATCTTGGAAAGGATATCATTCTCAAGTTCAACATAAAAGAGGTCATGAAGAAACCTACTATAGGAGGAAAAGTCTTCTGGGTGGATGCAATGGATAGGCTAAATGATGAACTTTTTGAGGAACTTTCTTTGAAAGACCCCTTGCTGGTTGCCTCGACAAAGGAAAAGAAGCAGCACGGACACGTGGAGCAAGAAAGCGAAGTCTATGTCATGCATCTGGACGCAAGAAAAGCCATTGAAGATGATGATTATCCAGAAGACCTAGAGCATGGAAGGCATAAAATCGCCTGGAAAACAAAAGAAGAAGCATATCGAGGTCAAGCCGATATGAGTACAACGTGCCCGGGCGATCAAAGCATACGCGAGGATTGGAGCGAACTTGATGCTCCGAAACTTGAGCTCAAACCACTACCAGATGGGCTAAGGTACACTTTCTTGGGACTAAATTCCATATATCCAGTTATTGTTAATGAGGATCTAAATGATGATGAGTTAAATTCACTCCTAAAGGAGTTGAGAAAGTATAGGAGAGCCCTCGGGTACTCACTAAGTGACATCAAGGGTCTCTCTCCTACACTTTTCACTCATAGGATTCACTTAGTGAATGAAAACACTTCCTCTATTGAACACCAAAGGCGTTTAAACCCAAATTTAAAGGAAGTGGTCAAGAAATAAATTTTAAAACTTTTAGAAGCTGGCGTGATATACCCCATAAGTGATAGTACTTGGGTATCTCCTGTTCATGCGGTACCTAAGAAACGGGGTATCACTGTCGTAAAAAATGAAAAGGAGGAATTGATCCCTACTAGGACCATAACCGGTCATAGGATGTGCATTGATTATAGAAAACTTAATTCAGCCACTAGAAAAAATCATTTCCCCCTTCCTTTTATCGACCAAATGCTGGAGAGGCTAGCTAACCACCCATACTACTGCTTTCTGGATGGCTATAGCGGCTTCTTCCAGATACCGATTCACCCAAACGACCAAGAGAAAACCACATTCACATGCCCATATGGTACCTTTGCATAACAAAGGATGCCATTTGGGTTATGTAATGCACCAGCAACATTTCAAAGAAGTATGATGTCTATTTTCTCTGACCTTATAGAGGAAATGGTAGAAGTATTTATGAACGATTTCTCTGTGTATGGTTGCTCTTTTGCTGTTTGTTTGTCGAATTTGTGCAGGATCCTTAAGCGATGTGAAGAGACAAACTTGTTATTGAATTGGGAGAAATGCCATTTCATGGTCAGAGAAGGGATAGTGCTTGGTCACAGAATATCGGGGAGAGGTATCGAGGTTGATAAGGCTAAAATAGAGGTCATGGTGCATTTGAAGCCACCTACCACAGTGAAAGAAATCCGTAGCTTCCTTGGGCATGGAGGCTTCTACAGGAGGTTCATCCGTGATTTCTCCAAGATCGCTAGGCCACTCACAAGGCTATTATGCAAAGAAGCCGAGTTTATCTTCGATGAAGATTGCCTCCAACCGTTCAACACAATCAAGGACGCACTCGTGAGTGCCCCCATAGTCCAAGCTCCTGATTGGGACCTTCCATTCGAGATTATGTGCGATGCGAGCGATTACGCCGCGGGAGCTGTTCTCGGGAAAAAGAAAGACAGGAAGTTACACGTGATCTACTACGCAAGCCGGACGCTAAATGATACCCAAGTGAAATACGCCACGACCGAGAAAGAGTTATTGGCAGTTGTGTTTGCCTTTGAGAAATTCAGGAGCTACTTGGTGGGATCAAAAGTGATTGTTTACACGGATCATGCTGCCCTAAGGTACATCTATGCGAAAAAGGACACCAAGCCGAGACTGTTAAGGTGGATTCTCTTGCTACAAGAGTTTGATATGGAGATCCTAGACAAAAGGGGAGTACAGAATGGTGTAGCCGATCACCTGTCCCGGATGAAGATAGATAATTTGGTTCCTATCAATGATGCCTTACCGGAGGAACAACTCATGATAGTAAATGTTCTTGGGGGAATGTATCAAGTGAATCAAAGTCTAGAAACGGTAGCCAACATGGAAGAAAACACCAATCCTTGGTACGCAGATTACATCAATTACTTGGTAAGCGGAGATGTGCCAAAAGACCTTGATGTTTACCGAAGAAAGAAGTTTTTCAAAAAAATTAACTACTTCTTCTATGACGAGCCATATCTTTTCAAAAGAGGGATAGATGGGGTCTACAGAAGGTGTGTATCAAAGGGAGAAGCGAAAGGAATCATGTTCCATTGCCACGGTTCAGCCTATGGTGGTCACTTTGCCACGTTTAAAACCGCAACAAAGGTTCTACACGGAGGATTCTGGTGGCCAAGTTTATTCAGAGACACTCACGAATATGTCTCCTCTTGCGAAGCGTGCCAAAGAAAGGGGAACATCAGCAAGCGAGACGAAATGCCGCAGAACCCGATATTGGAAGTCGATATCTTTGACGTTTGGGGGATAGACTTCGTGGGACCATTTCCGTCCTCTTACGGAAATAAGTATATACTGGTCGTGGTTGATTACGTCTCAAAATGGGTGGAAGCCGTTGCCAGTCCTACCAATGATGCAAAGGTGGTACTAAAACTATTCAAGTCAACCATCTTCCCAAGGTACGGGATTCCAATAGTAGTGATAAGTGATGGTGGTAGTCATTTTATCAACAAGCTGTTCGAAAACCTCCTGAAGAAGCACGGGGTCAAGCATAAGGTAGCTACACCATACCATCCGCAAACAAACAGGCAAGTCGAGGTATCCAATCGCGAGATCAAGGCGATATTGGAAAAAATGGTTGGAGCAACAAGAAAAGACTAGTTAGCCAAATTGGATGACTCTCTCTGAGCATACCGAACTGCTTTCAAAACGCCAATAGGAAGATCTCCATATGCACTTCTATATGGCAAGGCATGTCACTTGCCCGTGGAACTTGAGTACAAGGCTCTATGGGCCATCAAACTTTTGAATTTTGACATCAAGACAGC
>JAHZTW010000003.1:41441047-41471519 GCA_020283515.1 Alliaria petiolata
ATTTCTGTTTTGTTTGAGGACAAACAAAGGTTTAAGTCTGGGGGAGTTGATAACATGCATATTTTACCCGTTTTTACTATCATAAGTGAGTGCTTTAATAAGCATTTCACTAAGGTTTTAAAGCATAAACACTAGATTTCGAGTATTTGGTTGTTCAAGACTCTTTTCATGTAATGTTAGAAAAAGACGCATATTTTGGAGCAAAACGGACATTTCCGGAAATAGTGCTCGAGGGTATAAGTTCAACATCAGACGAAAGCCTTCCCACCACAAGATCAAGCTCATATTTGGTGACAAGGTGATGGGGTCTAAATAGTCGTCCGAGATTGGAAGATTTCTTTGGGGACTCGTCGATCTTTGAGTTTGTAGGACCCTAACCTGCAAGTGCACAGCGTGCGTTGTAGTACTTAGGGTTTCGATCCACAGGGAGGAGGTCAACTGCAAAACAGAGAATCAGGACAACCAAAGACGCAGTGAACTGGGGTTTGTTGTAAGTGTCACGGTTTTTGCAGAAAAGAAAGAAAGCAGATTCACGTCTTATATAGAAGCGATTGTCAATCAATCCTGTAACCAACGGGAAAAGAAAAATAAACTTAAGTGCTTGTAAAAAAGAAATCAGGTGAGTGGTGCAGAAAAAGTAAATATTGAAGTGCGTAAATCTCCAGTTGTAAATCAGATGGGAAAACAAATTTGGGATCTTCTCGGGAAATCTATGGGGTTCTAACTAGAAATCAAACTCACAAAAGTTAGACAAGCGAGACTAGGCGATTTTCCCTAAACTGATTCACTGGTTTTAACGACCTAACTCAAACAAGAAAGATCGATCTATGAATGCAAACTTCACAGGTATACTATCGTATCATGTGTCCTAAGAAAACACGCAATAAAGATCGGGACAATAAGCATTCATAACAGCTTCCTAGCTATGCATAAGCATCCCATAAATACTATGCTCTACCCAACAAGGTTCGGATCTGAAATTCAGCACGATTGTGGCTTTCGAAAATCCTAATATCAGATATCTAGTTCATGACACTAGACTCATGCAATAAGAAAAATTTTGGTAAGAAAGAAAACTCTAATCTTAAGTCTAAACGATTGGTTTAAAAACAGTTAATGAAATTCCCCATAGATCCTTTTAAAGAACACCCAACGAAAATAAACTACTCTGACATGAAAGGAGGAGTAGAAAATGTGATAGATGAATGCATGCTTGTATAAATCAATGAGAAGTAACAAAGGTTTCCGCAGAAATCGATCTCCCTCGAAGAACATGGATGGAGATCGAGAGAGAAAGAGATTTGTGGCCGTTGGAACCAAGACAATGAAACTGTGAAAAGAAAACTTGGAACTCTCTAACAGAAACCCTAAACATCGAGTATATATAGGTCTTCAAGTCCCCTTCGTCGTCAATTAGGTCTTGCCTTGCATAAGACGGCTGCGGGTTTAAGTTGGGCTTCAAATGGGTTCGGGAACCGTAAAGTGGTTGGCCGGCCGAGCGACTGGCCGTGGCGCGGCCAGTATGGTCAGGCCGTGGCGGGGCCAGCTGCTTCTTACGGGTGTTTGACGGACCTTCTTGCTTCCTTCATAACTTGAGATCCAACAGTGTGATTGTTCTCAAACCACTTCGAGGTGAAAGACATATGATTCACTGGTTTTAGCAATTTAGAATTGTCTCATAATGCTTGTTAGCTTCCTTTTCACAAATGAAAGTTTGTTCTTGATTAGGATGATTAATGAAGGAATGAGTGCCATGAAAGTGGATTAGTCTAGCTTTTGAGTTCTAAGCGTAGGGATTAGCATATTATGTTATGAATGGACATCAAAGATTGATTCTTGGAACACCTTAGATTGATAACCCTATCCTTGGAATAGTTTTAGTCATTTGATAATCTTGATTAGTAGTTAATTAGCTTTTAATTTGCTTGATTAGTGCATTCATTGCTTAATTAAGGTGTTAGTAACTTTTGTTTGGTTTGTTTGATCACTTATGTTGTTAGCTAAACCTCA
This sequence comes from Alliaria petiolata, assembly GCA_020283515.1. Classification (NCBI taxonomy): domain Eukaryota; kingdom Viridiplantae; phylum Streptophyta; class Magnoliopsida; order Brassicales; family Brassicaceae; genus Alliaria; species Alliaria petiolata. Next base: position 41,443,058 of record JAHZTW010000003.1, read on the forward strand.
AAACTTTATTGCTAGCTTATTAAGAAGTTTTATGCATTCCTATTGTCTTAACCATTTACATATGGATTGATCCTCAAACACTACAATGACATGAGTGGGGTTTGAGTATTTGTTTAAGAAGCAAGAAAAATCCTCTTATCAAAGTGCTCGTGCGATGGTGGCGTCGGAGGTGGTCTCAGAGGAGCATGCAGAGATTCTTCAGGTGGACGTGTGTTTCGAGGGATGTAAGGGTAAATCCTTGCGCTCCACTCCGTTGCCAAGAGAGGGACATTTGACTTTGACCCAAACCAAGTTCTTGAAGAAGAAGAAGAGTTGGAAGAAGAGGATCAAGCTCCAAGCCCAGTTTATGGTAGTGAGAGATACTACTTCCCCTCTTGCATAGACCCAATGCCAAGCCCTACATTGAGAGAAGCCCATGCACACATTGGTCTTCTCAAGAGGTGGAACAAGTACCAAGATCGGGCCATTAAGAAACTCGGCGAGACAGTGAAGGATTTAAAGAAGACGGTCAAGGGGCTAAAGGCCATCATCAAGGGAAAGTCCTCCACAAGGGCTAGAGAAGAAGGTACAAGCGGTGTGGCAGAGGAAGAAACTGAGGGAGAGAGCGAAATGGACCTTGATAGGCGCCATTCATTCCATGTGCACCCAAAGGGAAGCGGTCCAAGTAGACCCACCTCGCTCTTCCTCCCACGAAGCACGACAAAGGAAGAGAAAGCCGAGCCGGTCTCCCTCCTCGAGTAACCAATCACTCTCCTTAGGATCATCCTCCTCTTCACAGTTTTTAGGTACCTCCACCTCACTTGTATATATTTCTTTTAGCTTTCTCATTTTTGTTTTTATGTCATGTTTATTGAGGTCTCCTCTAGGCTTTTATTACACAAGGGACTGTGTAATTTAGTTTGGGGGAGAGGTTGAGAGATTTGACATTGTGTTTTGTGAGTCTTATTTTCCTTTTATGCATTTTGAGTCTCATGCATTCACTTAAGGCCTAGAAAAAACCAAAACAATTTTCCAAAAAGAAAGTCATTTAGAACTTGCATTGGATATTAGGATTGAGTCTAGTTGCATTTCATGTAGAAATTGTATTCATATGCATTGGGAGCATTGATGAGCTAATCCTTGTAGAGTGCCAACTCATGTAATCAAGTCAATGCCCTAGTTAGTAGTTCTTTGATGCATTTGAACAAATCTTGAAAGTAAGGAAGAACCATGCTTGGACCACTTCACTTGCCACTAGATTTTGGTCAAAATAGGGTCTTGAAATTGATAGCCAACTCTACTCACTTGAACTGAAATTTGACATTTAAATATCATGTCTTGCATTGAAAGTGAATTCATGGATATTAGACATACTTGGGCTTTCTTTCTCACTTTAACACCCTCTTGCTTGCTCAAGTAGTACTCCCACCTTACCTTACCTCCTTATAAGCCAAATGTTCAAGTGATATTGATTGTGAGGCCTTATTTTGATTAAACTTAGCATAAAGTGTTAGGTTTGAGATGACAAGTTTAGGCTCTCATGAAGATTCTAGCTCTCACATATCGAGGCTAGTTTTAGGCTTAGGATTTGGGGTATGGGTCGTGGTATTGCTTGGTGTTTTGAAATAAGTTTTATGCTTGCATTTTAGCATGTTGAGTTGTGGAAAGGAAGTAGAAAGAAAGGGAATGGAAAAGGCTTGGTGGAAGATAAGGGAAGCATAGTTTGAAATGGTGGATCTTGAGTTTAAAAGGAATAGCTCTAAGTACAAAAGGTGCTAGGTAGTCTAAAGAAAAATAAAAGAGAAAAAATCAAAAGAGCCAAAAGGTCAAAAAGAAGATAGACTACCTAGGAATAAAATAAAAAGAAGAGCTTTGTTGTTAAAAGATCATACCATTCGTTATGAGTTAAAGGTTGAAGAAGTTTCCCCTTAAGTGCTATAAAAAGAAGAAGTGTTTTATGAGATTCATGGGTTTAGCAAGGCACAAAGAGCCTTTGAAAGAAAAGGTAGCTCTAGAGGGTTGAGTGAGCTTTAAAAGGAATAAATGAGAGAGGTTTAGGGCCATTGATAGCATTATGGGTAGATGAGAGTCTAGTCTTGTATACATCACTTGTCTTTTACCTTTAGCATTATGCATGAAGTTTCATCCTTTTTGAGTGAAACCCTTATGCGAATTAGAAGGCACATGAATTGAGATCATTCTTATCTCAAAGCCTAGTCCCTTAGCCAAATGAATTCACTTCCAATGCATTGTCATGATCCACGGTTCGCAACTTAATGAATGTTAAAGAGTTGGCTTGATAGGGAGACATATCTAGATTGAAGTCTTAGTGCATTTGATTGTTGAGATGGGCATGGCTAACTCTTTTGGAGTAGGATGAATGCAAATGCATCTTAGAATTAAGAACTAGGACATTGAGTTGATCATGTTTGTTGCCATTTTTGGATATTGAGCTCCCACCTTTAAACCTCTCTCTTAGATATCTCATGTTTGTTTGCTTGAGGGCAGGCAAAAAGCAAGTTTGGGGGAGTTGATATACTCATAATTTAGCATGTTTTAGCACCCATTTTAAATAGCTTTGCATCCATATATGCATTCAATTAGTTACTTTCAGTCCAAATTGCATCCATATTAGAGCTTGGTGATTCTTAGCTTAGGTTGTTGCATATTTGTACATATTCTCTTTATTAGGTGCTTTGGAAGCTTGGAGGACCTCTATAGAGAGTTGGATGACAAGGAGGAAGAAGAGAAGGGAGCCAAACAAGGAGCAGACAAGTTTTACAAGTGTATCGACCTTGGTGTCGAGCTACCAAGGTCGATACGGCCTGGCAGGAAGAACGGGACCAGCGTATCAAACGTTTATATCGAGCTAGCAAGCTTGATACAAGCCCACCCGGAGAAAAGTCGCGAGCGTATCGGGCATTTGTATCGAGCTAGCAAGCTCGATACAAACCTCAATCGAAGATCAAGTCTGGCGTATCGAGCATTTGTGTCGAGCTACTAAGCTCGACACGGCCCCTTGAAGAAACCTTTTAGCAGCGTATCGAGCTGCATGTCGACCTAGCAAGCTCGATACGCTCCCTAATTTCAGTCTAAAACCGGGTCAATACCCGGTTTGTTCCGGGTTGACCCGGTTTGTTCCGGGTTGTTCCAGTTCGTCCACTGTTCAATGTAAATAGGAAATGACCTAATTATTCCTAAGTATCTTTTAATCTTTTGTTATTGCCTAGAAAACCTTCCCTTTTGGTTTCTAAGTGATTTTGTAAGACATTTCATTTGAGTTTATGCAATTTAGTACTTGTCTTTATCAATCTTTCATTCTCTAATTCTCTAATCATGTTTATCTCTATATATTTCATAGGATTTGAAGGTTTAATCATGATTTGTGAGTAGTTTCATTAGGGTCTAAGGATGGGTTAGATCTAGGGTGTTTTAAGGGTTAATCTTGATGTCTAGGGTTAGATCTTCTCATGTCCCTCCTTGTTTAGTGATCATAATGCTAGTTTAGCCATGATCAAGCTAAAACTAGGCATTATGGAATTTTCCACCCACAAGGTGTTTGTTGAAACTCTCCAACCAACTAAACAAGACAATTACATTCCTAGCTCATGAAAGTGATTGTCTAGGGTGTTTATTAGCAATTTAGAACTGTCTCATAATGCTTGTTAGCTTCCTTTTCACAAATAAAAGTTTGTTCTTGATTAGGATGATTAATGAAGGAATTAGTGGCATGAAAGTGGATTAGTCTAGCTTTTGAGTTCTAAGCTTAGGGATTAGCATATTATGTTATGAATGGACATCAAAAATTGATTCTTGGAACACCTTAGATTGATAACCTCATCATTGGATTCGTTTTAGTCATTTGATAATATTGATTAGTAGTTAATTAGCTTTTAATTTGCATGATTAGTGCATTCATTGCCTAATTAAGGTGTTAGTAACTTTTGTTTGGTTTGTTTGATCACTTAGGTTGTTAGCTAAACCTCAAAAATTTATTGCTAGCTTAGATTAAGAAATTTTATGCATTCCTATTATCTTAACAATTTTCATATGGATTGATCCTCAAACACTACAATGACATGAGTGGGGTTTGATTAATTGTTTAAGAAGCAAGAAAAACCCTCTTATCACAGTGCTCGTGGGATGCTGGCGTCGGAGGTGGTCTTCGAGGAGCGTGCAGAGTTTCTGCAGGTGGACGTGTGTTCGGAGGGATGTAAGGGTAAATCCTTGCGCTCTCCATGGTGTGGTGGGTCCTGTAACTCATAGAAAAATATCTAGAAGTTAGAGAAAAAGAATGTCTTTAAGTTGTGATCCTGACCTTTGATTTGGACAGCGAAACGCAACCTCCCCGGCATCGGCGCCAAAATCTTGATGGGGACTAAATAGTCGTTCGAGATTGGAAGATATTTGTGGGGACTCGTCGAGCTTTCAATTTGTAGGACCCCAGGCTGCAAGTGCACGGCGTGCGTTGTAGTACTTAGGGTATCGATCCACATGGAGGATGTCAACTGCAAAACAGAGAATCAGGGCAACCAAAGACGCATGGAACTAGAGTTTTGGGGAAAGTGTCACGATTTTTGCAGAAAAGAAAGAAAGCAGATTCACGTCTTATATAGAAGAGGTTGTCAATCAATCCTATAACCAACGGGAAAAGGAAAATAAACTTAAGTGCTTGTAAAAAGGAAATCAGGTGAGCGATGCAGAAAAAGTAAATATTGAAGTGCGTAAATCTCGAGTTGTAAAGCAGATGGGGGAAACACGTTGGAGATCTTCTTGGGAAATCTATGGGGTTCTAACTAGAAATCAAACTCACAAAAGTTAGACAAACGAGACTAGGCGATTCTCCCTAAACTGATTCACTGGTTTTAACGACCTAACTCAAACAAGCAAGATCGATCTATGAATGCAAACTTCACTGGTATACTATCGTATCATGTGTCCTAACCAAACACGCAATAAAGACCGGGACAATAAGCATTCACGAAAGCTTCCTAGCTATGTATAAGAATCCCATAAATACTGCGCTCTACCCAACTAGGTTCGGATCTGAAATTCAGCATGATTGTGGCTTTCGAAAATCCTAAGAGCAGATATCTAGTTCATGACGCTAGACTCATGCAATAAGAACAAGTTTGGTAAGAAAGAAAACCCTAAACTTAAGCCTAGGCGATTGGTTTAAAAACAGTTAATGAAATTCCCCATAGATCCTTTTAAAGAACACCCAACGAAAATAAACTACTCAGACATGAAAGGAGGAGTAGAAAATGTGATAGATGAATGCATGCTTGTATAAATCAATGAGAAGTAACAAAGGTTTCAGCAGAAATTGATCTCCCTCGAAGAACAAGGATGGAGATTGAGAGAGAAAGAGTTATGTGGCCGTTGGAACCAAAACAATGAAACTCTGAAAAGAAAACTTCGAACTCTTTAAAACAAACCCTAAACATCTAGTATATATAGGTCTTCAGGTCCCCTTGGTCGTCAATTAGGTCTTGGCTTGCATAAGACGGCTGCGGGTTTAAGTTAGACTTCAAATGGGCTCGGGAACCGTAAAGTGGCTGGCCAGCCGAGCGACTGGCCGTGGCGCGGCCACTGGTCATCTGGTCAGGCCATGACGGGGCCAGCTGCTTCTTCTAGGTGTTTGACGGACCTTCTTGCTTTCTTCATAACTTGAGATCCAACAGTGTGATTGTTGTCAAACCACTTCGAGGTGAAATACATCTTATAAGGCTACATTGTCTCCAAATATGAGCTTGATCTTGTGTTGGGAAGGCTTTCGTCTGATGTTGAACTTATGCCTTCGAGCACTGTTTCCGGAAATGTCCATTTTTCTCCAAAATATGGGTCTTTTGCTAAGATTACCTGAAAAGAATTTTGAACAACCAAATACTCAAAATCTGGTATTTGATAGACCTTCTTGCTTCCTTCATAACTTGAGATCCAACTGTGGGATTGTTCTCAAACCACTTCGAGGTGAAAGACAGCTGATAAGGCTACCTTGTGATAACATGCATATTTTACCCCTTTTTACTATCATAAGTGAGTGCTTTAATAAGCATTTCACTAAGATTTTAATGCATAAACACTAGATTTCGAGTATTTGGTTGTTCAAGACTCTTTTCAGGTAATCTTAGCAAAAGACGCATATTTTGGAGCAAAATGGACGTTTCCAGAAACAGTGGTCGAGGGCATAAGTTCAACATCAGACGAAAAGCCTTCTCACCTTAAGATCAAGCTCATATTTGGAGAAAAGGTGGCCTTATCAGCTGTCCTTCACGTCGAAGTGGTTTGAGAACAATCCCACGGTTGGATCTCAAGTTATGAAGGAAGCAAGAAGGTACGTCAAGCACCCAGAAGAAGCAGCTGGCCGCGCCACGGCCTGACCAGACGACCAGTGGCTGTGCCACGGCTAGTCGCTCGGCCGGCCAGCCACTTTACGGTTCTCGAGCCCATTTGAAGCCCAACTTAAACCCGCAGCCGTCTTATGCAAGCCAAGACCTAATTGACGACCAAGGGGACTTGAAGACCTATATATACTCGATGTTTAGGGTTTTTTTTAGAGAGTTCGAAGTTTTCTTTTCACAGTTTCATTGTTTTGGTTCCGACGGCCAAAAATCTCTTTCTCTCTCGATTTCCATCCTTGTTCTTCGAGGGAGATCAATTTCTGCTGAAACCTTTGTTACTTCTCATTGATTTATACAAGCATGCATTCATCTATCACGTTTTCTACTCCTCCTTTCATGTCAGAGTAGTTTATTTTCGTTGGGTGTTCTTTAAAAGGATCTATGGGGAATTTCATTAACTGTTTTTAAACCAATCNCTACTCCTCCTTTCATGTCTGAGTAGTTTATTTTCGTTGGGTGTTCTTTAAAAGGATCTATGGGGAATTTCATTAACTGTTTTTAAACCAATCGCCTAGGCTTAAGTTTAGGGTTTTCTTTCTTAACAAACTTGTTCTTATTGCATGAGTCTAGCGTCATGAACTAGATATCTGATCTTAGGATTTTCGAAAGCCACAATCATGCTGAATTTCAGATCCGAACCTAGTTGGGTAGAGCGCAGTATTTATGGGATTCTTATACATAGCTAGGAAGCTATCGTGAATGCTTATTGTCCCGGTCTTTATTGCGTGTTTGGTTAGGACACATGATACGATAGTATACCAGTGAAGTTTGCATTCATAGATCGATCTTGCTTGTTTGAGTTAGGTCGTTAAAACCAGTGAATCAGTTTAGGGAGAATCGCCTAGTCTCGTTTGTCTAACTTTTGTGAGTTTGATTTCTAGTTAGAACCCCAAGATTTCCCAAGAAGATCTCCAACGTGTTTCCCCCATCTGCTTTACAACTCGAGATTTACGCACTTCAATATTTACTTTTTCTGCATCGCTCACCTGATTTCCTTTTTACAAGCACTTAAGTTTATTTTCCTTTTCCCGTTGGTTATAGGATTGATTGACAACCTCTTCTATATAAGACGTGAATCTGCTTTCTTTCTTTTCTGCAAAAATCGTGACACTTTCCCCAAAACTCTAGTTCCATGCGTCTTTGGTTGCCCTGATTCTCTGTTTTGCAGTTGACATCCTCCATGTGGATCGATACCCTAAGTACTACAACGCACGCCGTGCACTTGCAGCCTGGGGTCCTACAAATTGAAAGCTCGACGAGTCCCCACAAATATCTTCCAATCTCGAACGACTATTTAGTCCCCATCAAGATTTTGGCGCCGATGCCGGGGAGGTTGCGTTTCGCTGTCCAAATCAAAGGTCAGGATCACAACTTAAAGACATTCTTTTTCTCTAACTTCTAGATATTTTTCTATGAGTTACAGGACCCACCACACCATGGAGAGCGCAAGGATTTACCCTTACATCCCTCCGAACACACGTCCACCTGCAGAAACTCTGCACGCTCCTCGAAGACCACCTCCGACGCCAGCATCCCACGAGCACTGTGATAAGAGGGTTTTTCTTGCTTCTTAAACAATTAATCAAACCCCACTCATGTCATTGTAGTGTTTGAGGATCAATCCATATGAAAATTGTTAAGATAATAGGAATGCATAAAATTTCTTAATCTAAGCTAGCAATAAATTTTTGAGGTTTAGCTAACAACCTAAGTGATCAAACAAACCAAACAAAAGTTACTAACACCTTAATTAGGCAATGAATGCACTAATCATGCAAATTAAAAGCTAATTAACTACTAATCAATATTATCAAATGACTAAAACGAATCCAATGATGAGGTTATCAATCTAAGGTGTTCCAAGAATCAATTTTTGATGTCCATTCATAACATAATATGCTAATCCCTAAGCTTAGAACTCAAAAGCTAGACTAATCCACTTTCATGCCACTAATTCCTTCATTAATCATCCTAATCAAGAACAAACTTTTATTTGTGAAAAGGAAGCTAACAAGCATTATGAGACAGTTCTAAATTGCTAATAAACACCCTAGACAATCACTTTCATGAGCTAGGAATGTAATTGTCTTGTTTAGTTGGTTGGAGAGTTTCAACAAACACCTTGTGGGTGGAAAATTCCATAATGCCTAGTTTTAGCTTGATCATGGCTAAACTAGCATTATGATCACTAAACAAGGAGGGACATGAGAAGATCTAACCCTAGACATCAAGATTAACCCTTAAAACACCCTAGATCTAACCCATCCTTAGACCCTAATGAAACTACTCACAAATCATGATTAAACCTTCAAATCCTATGAAATATATAGAGATAAACATGATTAGAGAATTAGAGAATGAAAGATTGATAAAGACAAGTACTAAATTGCATAAACTCAAATGAAATGTCTTACAAAATCACTTAGAAACCAAAAGGGAAGGTTTTCTAGGCAATAACAAAAGATTAAAAGATACTTAGGAATAATTAGGTCATTTCCTATTTACATTGAACAGTGGACGAACTGGAACAACCCGGAACAAACCGGGTCAACCCGGAACAAACCGGGTATTGACCCGGTTTTAGACTGAAATTAGGGAGCGTATCGAGCTTGCTAGGTCGACATGCAGCTCGATACGCTGCTAAAAGGTTTCTTCAAGGGGCCGTGTCGAGCTTAGTAGCTCGACACAAATGCTCGATACGCCAGACTTGATCTTCGATTGAGGTTTGTATCGAGCTTGCTAGCTCGATACAAATGCCCGATACGCTCGCGACTTTTCTCCGGGTGGGCTTGTATCAAGCTTGCTAGCTCGATATAAACGTTTGATACGCTGGTCCCGTTCTTCCTGCCAGGCCGTATCGACCTTGGTAGCTCGACACCAAGGTCGATACACTTGTAAAACTTGTCTGCTCCTTGTTTGGCTCCCTTCTCTTCTTCCTCCTTGTCATCCAACTCTCTATAGAGGTCCTCCAAGCTTCCAAAGCACCTAATAAAGAGAATATGTACAAATATGCAACAACCTAAGCTAAGAATCACCAAGCTCTAATATGGATGCAATTTGGACTGAAAGTAACTAATTGAATGCATATATGGATGCAAAGCTATTTAAAATGGGTGCTAAAACATGCTAAATTATGAGTATATCAACTCCCCCAAACTTGCTTTTTGCCTGCCCTCAAGCAAACAAACATGAGATATCTAAGAGAGAGGTTTAAAGGTGGGAGCTCAATATCCAAAAATGGCAACAAACATGATCAACTCAATGTCCTAGTTCTTAATTCTAAGATGCATTTGCATTCATCCTACTCCAAAAGAGTTAGCCATGCCCATCTCAACAATCAAATGCACTAAGACTTCAATCTAGATATGTCTCCCTATCAAGCCAACTCTTTAACATTCATTAAGTTGCGAACCGTGGATCATGACAATGCATTGGAAGTGAATTCATTTGGCTAAGGGACTAGGCTTTGAGATAAGAATGATCTCAATTCATGTGCCTTCTAATTCGCATAAGGGTTTCACTCAAAAAGGATGAAACTTCATGCATAATGCTAAAGGTAAAAGACAAGTGATGTATACAAGACTAGACTCTCATCTACCCATAATGCTATCAATGGCCCTAAACCTCTCTCATTTATTCCTTTTAAAGCTCACTCAACCCTCTAGAGCTACCTTTTCTTTCAAAGGCTCTTTGTGCCTTGCTAAACCCATGAATCTCATAAAACACTTCTTCTTTTTATAGCACTTAAGGGGAAACTTCTTCAACCTTTAACTCATAACGAATGGTATGATCTTTTAACAACAAAGCTCTTCTTTTTATTTTATTCCTAGGTAGTCTATCTTCTTTTTGACCTTTTGGCTCTTTTGATTTTTTCTCTTTTATTTTTCTTTAGACTACCTAGCACCTTTTGTACTTAGAGCTATTCCTTTTAAACTCAAGATCCACCATTTCAAACTATGCTTCCCTTATCTTCCACCAAGCCTTTTCCATTCCCTTTCTTTCTACTTCCTTTCCACAACTCAACATGCTAAAATGCAAGCATAAAACTTATTTCAAAACACCAAGCAATACCACGACCCATACCCCAAATCCTAAGCCTAAAACTAGCCTCGATATGTGAGAGCTAGAATCTTCATGAGAGCCTAAACTTGTCATCTCAAACCTAACACTTTATGCTAAGTTTAATCAAAATAAGGCCTCACAATCAATATCACTTGAACATTTGGCTTATAAGGAGGTAAGGTAAGGTGGGAGTACTACTTGAGCAAGCAAGAGGGTGTTAAAGTGAGAAAGAAAGCCCAAGTATGTCTAATATCCATGAATTCACTTTCAATGCAAGACATGATATTTAAATGTCAAATTTCAGTTCAAGTGAGTAGAGTTGGCTATCAATTTCAAGACCCTATTTTGACCAAAATCTAGTGGCAAGTGAAGTGGTCCAAGCATGGTTCTTCCTTACTTTCAAGATTTGTTCAAATGCATCAAAGAACTACTAACTAGGGCATTGACTTGATTACATGAGTTGGCACTCTACAAGGATTAGCTCATCAATGCTCCCAATGCATATGAATACAATTTCTACATGAAATGCAACTAGACTCAATCCTAATATCCAATGCAAGTTCTAAATGACTTTCTTTTTGGAAAATTGTTTTGGTTTTTTCTAGGCCTTAAGTGAATGCATGAGACTCAAAATGCATAAAAGGAAAATAAGACTCACAAAACACAATGTCAAATCTCTCAACCTCTCCCCCAAACTAAATTACACAGTCCCTTGTGTAATAAAAGCCTAGAGGAGACCTCAATAAACATGACATAAAAACAAAAATGAGAAAGCTAAAAGAAATATATACAAGTGAGGTGGAGGTACCTAAAAACTGTGAAGAGGAGGATGATCCTAAGGAGAGTGATTGGTTACTCGAGGAGGGAGACCGGCTCGGCTTTCTCTTCCTTTGTCGTGCTTCGTGGGAGGAAGAGCGAGGTGGGTCTACTTGGACCGCTTCCCTTTGGGTGCACATGGAATGAATGGCGCCTATCAAGGTCCATTTCGCTCTCTCCCTCAGTTTCTTCCTCTGCCACACCGCTTGTACCTTCTTCTCTAGCCCTTGTGGAGGACTTTCCCTTGATGATGGCCTTTAGCCCCTTGACCGTCTTCTTTAAATCCTTCACTGTCTCGCCGAGTTTCTTAATGGCCCGATCTTGGTACTTGTTCCACCTCTTGAGAAGACCAATGTGTGCATGGGCTTCTCTCAATGTAGGGCTTGGCATTGGGTCTATGCAAGAGGGGAAGTAGTATCTCTCACTACCATAAACTGGGCTTGGAGCTTGATCCTCTTCTTCCAACTCTTCTTCTTCTTCAAGAACTTGGTTTGGGTCAAAGTCAAATGTCCCTCTCTTGGCAACGGAGTGGAGCGCAAGGATTTACCCTTACATCCCTCGAAACACACGTCCACCTGAAGAATCTCTGCATGCTCCTCTGAGACCACCTCCGACGCCACCATCGCACGAGCACTTTGATAAGAGGATTTTTCTTGCTTCTTAAACAAATACTCAAACCCCACTCATGTCATTGTAGTGTTTGAGGATCAATCCATATGTAAATGGTTAAGACAATAGGAATGCATAAAACTTCTTAATAAGCTAGCAATAAAGTTTTGAGGTTTAGCTAACAACATAAGTGATCAAACAAACCAAACAAAAGTTACTAACACCTTAATTAAGCAATGAATGCACTAATCAAGCAAATTAAAAGCTAATTAACTACTAATCAAGATTATCAAATGACTAAAACTATTCCAAGGATAGGGTTATCAATCTAAGGTGTTCCAAGAATCAATCTTTGATGTCCATTCATAACATAATATGCTAATCCCTACGCTTAGAACTCAAAAGCTAGACTAATCCACTTTCATGGCACTCATTCCTTCATTAATCATCCTAATCAAGAACAAACTTTCATTTGTGAAAAGGAAGCTAACAAGCATTATGAGACAATTCTAAATTGCTAAAACCAGTGAATCATATGTCTTTCACCTCGAAGTGGTTTGAGAACAATCACACTGTTGGATCTCAAGTTATGAAGGAAGCAAGAAGGTCCGTCAAACACCCGTAAGAAGCAGCTGGCCCCGCCACGGCCTGACCATACTGGCCGCGCCACGGCCAGTCGCTCGGCCGGCCAACCACTTTACGGTTCCCGAACCCATTTGAAGCCCAACTTAAACCCGCAGCCGTCTTATGCAAGGCAAGACCTAATTGACGACGAAGGGGACTTGAAGACCTATATATACTCGATGTTTAGGGTTTCTGTTAGAGAGTTCCAAGTTTTCTTTTCACAGTTTCATTGTCTTGGTTCCAACGGCCACAAATCTCTTTCTCTCTCGATCTCCATCCATGTTCTTCGAGGGAGATCGATTTCTGCGGAAACCTTTGTTACTTCTCATTGATTTATACAAGCATGCATTCATCTATCACATTTTCTACTCCTCCTTTCATGTCAGAGTAGTTTATTTTCGTTGGGTGTTCTTTAAAAGGATCTATGGGGAATTTCATTAACTGTTTTTAAACCAATCGTTTAGACTTAAGATTAGAGTTTTCTTTCTTACCAAAATTTTTCTTATTGCATGAGTCTAGTGTCATGAACTAGATATCTGATATTAGGATTTTCGAAAGCCACAATCGTGCTGAATTTCAGATCCGAACCTTGTTGGGTAGAGCATAGTATTTATGGGATGCTTATGCATAGCTAGGAAGCTGTTATGAATGCTTATTGTCCCGATCTTTATTGCGTGTTTTCTTAGGACACATGATACGATAGTATACCTGTGAAGTTTGCATTCATAGATCGATCTTTCTTGTTTGAGTTAGGTCGTTAAAACCAGTGAATCAGTTTAGGGAAAATCGCCTAGTCTCGCTTGTCTAACTTTTGTGAGTTTGATTTCTAGTTAGAACCCCATAGATTTCCCGAGAAGATCCCAAATTTGTTTTCCCATCTGATTTACAACTGGAGATTTACGCACTTCAATATTTACTTTTTCTGCACCACTCACCTGATTTCTTTTTTACAAGCACTTAAGTTTATTTTTCTTTTCCCGTTGGTTACAGGATTGATTGACAATCGCTTCTATATAAGACGTGAATCTGCTTTCTTTCTTTTCTGCAAAAACCGTGACACTTACAACAAACCCCAGTTCACTGCGTCTTTGGTTGTCCTGATTCTCTGTTTTGCAGTTGACCTCCTCCCTGTGGATCGAAACCCTAAGTACTACAACGCACGCTGTGCACTTGCAGGTTAGGGTCCTACAAACTCAAAGATCGACGAGTCCCCAAAGAAATCTTCCAATCTCGGACGACTATTTAGACCCCATCACCTTGTCACCAAATATGAGCTTGATCTTGTGGTGGGAAGGCTTTCGTCTGATGTTGAACTTATACCCTCGAGCACTATTTCCGGAAATGTCCGTTTTGCTCCAAAATATGCGTCTTTTTCTAACATTACATGAAAAGAGTCTTGAACAACCAAATACTCGAAATCTAGTGTTTATGCTTTAAAACCTTAGTGAAATGCTTATTAAAGCACTCACTTATGATAGTAAAAACGGGTAAAATATGCATGTTATCAACTCCCCCAGACTTAAACCTTTGTTTGTCCTCAAACAAAATAAAAATATAAGTAAGGAAAAGAGGTTTGAAAACGTGGAAACTCACCAATACTTGGGAACTCATCTAGTATAGCAATCGACTTGTTTGAGCCACGTAACTCGGAATTCAAACTCAAAGTGTTTGGGTCTAGTTACCTTGAGACTTTCACCCTTCCCGGATACGCTTCATGGTCCCTTTCAGTATTTCGAGCTTTCTCTTGTTGATCCCTTTATTCATTTAGGCGTGCGGTCTCTATCGAGGGAGTATCAGTCGACGAGACATTATACTCTTCTCTCTCAAACATCTAGACAAAGACATTTCAAACACAACTCTCCTACTTTTGTAGGGTATCATTTTATTTTTTCTATCGACTTTCTTTTTCTATTTTTTTTTCTTTTCTTCTTAACTTGAGAATGATCACTTCTTCGAAGCTTTCATGATGTCTGCGAACCGTCATTGCATCTACTTAGTGATATATCATGGTTTTTACCGGTTTTTGACCATGATATAAGTCTTATTAAACAATTGACATATACCGAAATATCTTATTTTTGGTTGCAATAGATATGTATCCGCTTCTGAAACAGCAAGGAGGATTTTTAAATTTACAATACATTATCGCTCAACTCCTGTAGAGAAGCTTACTTTTCATCTTGAAGGAAATCATAAGCTATATTTCAATGGTAAAGATGATGTGAAATTAGTTCTGGCTCGAAATTCAGCACAACTTTCTCAGTTTTTGGCTTGGATGGAATTAAAATAACAAAGATGATTTTGACAGAACTCTAACTTTTGCACATATTCCAAATTACAATACATAAAGTTCCCTAAGATCTAAATAAAATTGATTAAGGCCAATCTAGTATTAAAAACACTAAAGATTATAAGCCCTAGACATCATAGATTAACTCTCTAATCACCCTAATCTACATCATCCCTAGATCCCAAAGGAACTACTCACTAATCATAAGAACCAAAACAAATCCCATTAGAAAAGTGTTAATGATCATGATTAAATGATTAGAAGAAGACAGATTAGAAAAAAACAAACTTATATTGCATAAACTTTAAATATTGCATTACAAAATCACAAGGTATCAAAAGCTAAGAACTAGATTCCATAAAAAATTAGGTAAGTTTGTTTATATAGGGGTCTTGGTCGACCGGGTCGACCTTGAACAAGTCGATATCGCATGTCGATATTTTATCGGGTAAACTCGTATCGGCTTGCTTATTGCGATATGGCATACCGATACAGCTTCAGTTTTGGACATCTGCTAACTAAAATTGCCGTACACTACAAGAAAAAAATGATTTTACGTCCCCATAAATCGTCTTTAAACTGTCGCAAATAAGCAGTTTACGACTCAGTTAAGATGAAATAACGTAGTCGCAACTATTTGGTTGCAAAACATTGTTGTCTCAAATTGGTCGCTAATTACCGACTATCTTGTGACAGCTGTTTGGTGCCATAAGATAGCGACGACACTGAGACCGAATATGTGAGTCGTATATTAACGACTACATAGTAACGATGACTGCTTAGCGTGTTTTTTGTGACATTGTTTGATAGCCGTATTGACTAAGTTGTGACATTTATATTAGTCGTATATTTGTGACTTTTTCGAGACATTATATTTGTGTCCCAAAGTAGGATGAAATTATTACGTCCAAAACTTATACATAAGTCGCTAATTAGTGTGTAGGTTGTGACTAATGGAAGACTAAAAATATTAGTTATGAAACAAAAGTGAAAACAAATATATAAAACCGAATTTTAAACATTTTACAGCACAAAAAGTTCTAAATAAAAAGTTAAACATGAAACAAAAGATCTCAAACATAATATGTTCCTTAACATAAGCAAAAACAAAATAAAAATCCCAAATAAGCTAGGAAGTAGTTTTAAGACAAAGGAGAGGTTGATGAAGTGTTTGACAATGGTGAAGTTGTTGGTACGGTGGCTGTTGCGGCTGTGGCTGTTGCGGCAGTGTCAGCTGCGGTTTATTGTGGATGAGTTTTTATAAACACTGCAAACCCATGATCATTTCTTTTCAAATAGGAGATGAGCATCTTTAAATCTGCAGTGTTTTTAAAACTGAACCAAAATATTTTTTTGTCAATGTTAGATCATGACCCGTACCTGCTTTTTTGATGTTCCGAAAGATTCTTCAGCTTGTTTCCTTTCGGGTGAAAGATACTGCATAGACGGTAGGAGCTGAGAAACAGCATGAACAAGATTCAAGTGTAACTGCAAGTCAACGTGTCCAATCCAACATGATATCCACACTAGACAACAAATGTTGTCAAAGAGGGAAGAATAATACCTTATCACCTGAACGAACAAAAATGCTCAAAACAAAAAGAAAAAAAGACGATTTCAGAGAAGAAAAAGAAGGCCAATACATTAAAGTCAAAACTGGCCAACAACATCTAAGGTGAAACTGATATATCATGGTTTTTACTTATTTTTAAACCATGATATAAGTGTTTTTATAGAGTCTTTTGTTAGTTTTCGAGTCCTTTCTGAGTCTTTATAGGTGGGACTACGTTTGGAGCATAATTGGAGATTCTGAAACTTTTTGGAGCATTCTGCAAGAAGATGCGAAGTGATGAAGTCAGAAGAGTGGAATTACGCACAGGGTGTCGATCGACACCAGACGAGACCGACACATTGTTCCGAGTTCTATCAGAAAAAGGAAATCACAAGAAGATTCAAGTATTTACAAGTTTGCCACTAACGCGAGTTTGCCTATAAATATAGTTTTTCAGCCATTGTTTAGGACACAAGATTTTAGAGAGAGATTTTTAGAGAGATTTTAGAGAGCAGAATTTGTCTCTTTCAGAGCAAATTTGGAACTCCTTTATTTCTATTGATTTCTTTTATGAATTCTTCTTTATTCATGATGTTTGTTTTATTCACCATGTCTGAGTAGTTTGCTAGTTAGGTTTAGTGTTTTTCAAAGGTGATTAATGAATTGTTAGGTCGAATTAGAATTGTTAGGATAAAATCATTAGAGTTCTTCATCTGGATTTGTGTTTAATGCATATTCTAACTTCATGACCGAGAATCTGATCTTAGGTTGATTAATAGATGCGAGAGTATTATTAATTGCCTGAACTAATGTTAGATGAGCAAAATACCTATTCACAAAGAGATTTGGTTTTGGATTTTGTGAACAATTGAACCTGAAATTAATGCTTGCCTGAATTGTTTGAATTTGTAAAGAGATTTGGAATTCTAGGGTTTAGACATAGATAATCTTCGCAGCGAGAGTTGGTTGATTTTACATTAGTGTTTCAAGTTTAAGAACGGTTCTTAATAATTCCTAACATCCTGTATAGACCTACAATTTAGATCACCTGAGAATTTCCCTGAACCTAGCGTTTCGTCTCCTGAATTTACATCGTTTTTAATTGCTTTCTGTCTTTTAATTCCATCTTATTTCTTAGCTTAATTCGAAATTAGAAAACTACTGTGTGACTATCCCTTCTCTGTGGATTTGATCCCTAAGTACTACAACTGATCTCTTAATTTGAGAGAGTTGCTTTAGGGTAAATTTGACCCATATCAAATTTTGGCGCCGTTGCCGGGGAAGGAGATTAGTTGCCTACAGAGTTCTAATATTAGGATTTTGACTAGGTTTTGTTTTTAATTTTTGTTTTTGGTTACTAATTCAGTTTCTTAACTTTGTGTTTTAGGTGCATGCACAATCGCAGTACCAGGAGCAACAGGGAAAAGGAATTGATCGCACTCAACCAGGAACTCACTCGTCTTGAACGTACGAACCGTCGATCTGCCCGAGCATCGATCGACACAAAGAGTATCGATCGACACCCGACCAGAGCATCGATCGACACACTTAGCATCGATCGACACTCTTCGCGACCAGAGATGGCTGGACTGATGGTTTTGATCCGCAACGAGAATGGTGACTTGGTTGATAGCGAGGGGCATAGGAGGAATTCCCAAGGACAGAGACTTGATGAGGCTGATGCCGTCATCGTCGAACAAGAGTTGCTCGATGGTGTCGATCGACACAACCTTGGTGTCGATCGACACCGAGCACATGCAGACGCTGGACGTGAAAGAACACTTGGTGAATACAACCGACCAGACCAGTTCTATGCTAATAGAGCTGCGATTCGTCCTCCTACATTCCGGAGGAATGATTTCGAGCTGAAACCTGCTTACTACACATTGGTTTCTCAGCATCCATTCCATGGTCTCCCTAATGAGCATCCAATGGACCACATAGAGAGGTTTGAATATTTGGCATCAAGCATCAAGGCCAATGGAGTCACATATGATTATCTCTTCTGCAAGCTGTTCCCTTACTCGCTTGCGGGAGATGCATCATACTGGCTGAAACAATTGGAGCCAGGATCCTTGACCACATGGGAAGACACAAAGAATGCATTCTTATGCAATTTCTTTGATGATGCAAGATCTGAGGAGCTGAGGATGAAGATCACTACATTCTCTCAAGGACCAATTGAAGCATTCAACGCTGCTTGGGTGAGATTCAAAGCTTACCAGAGAGACTGTCCACACCACGGTTTCAGTGAACCACAACTACTGGGAATTTTCTACAGAGGGATTGATTGGAGGTACCAGATGGCTCTGGACGCTGCCAGCAATGGAAACTTCAACACTAGATATCCAGAAGATGCATATGTGCTGATTGAGAACTTGGTTTCTAGCAATAGTACCAAGAATGCAGATTTGGATAGGAAGAAGAAGGCTGTAAACATGGATGGACATCAGATTGCTGAGGTGAATGCTAAGCTAGACTCAATACATAGCCTTCTAGTGGGAAAGAAGCAAGTCCAATATGCAGCAGAAGTGGAAACCTTTGAGCCAGAAGAACAAGAAGTCAACTACATCAATGGAGCTGGTTTTCAAGGACAAAGATTCAACAATCAGCAAGGTTATGGTTCTTCTTACCAGAAGCCTTTTCAGAGCAATAGCTTCAATAGAACATATGGTTATTCTTCTTACAAGAATCCACCTACTCAAGACAATAAGATGGAGTCCATGATTCAACAAATCTTGGAGGGACAACAGAAGATGACTGTGGACTTCAAAGGGAAGATCGATGCCTTGTACACTGATCTGAATGGGAAAATTGAGTCTCTAGGTACTCATATGAAGCAATTAGATGTCCAAGTAGCTCAAACTGCAGGAGCTTTGAAGAGACAAGAAGGATTTCTTCCTGGAAAGACGAACATGAACCCTCGACGTCAAGTCAATGCCATTATGGTGAAGAGTGTAGAAGAAATCATGGCACCTCAGGAAGTTGAGGAAGTGTTGCTGCAAAGGCAGTGTCGATCGACACCACTGAGTGTCGATCGATACCACTAGAAAAGCCCGACGATTCGAGCTCTGACGAAGAAAAATCGACCGAACCATCGACATGAGATATCAGTGTCGATCGACACCATGCCCAGACCTCACTGGATCGTGCTGAAGCTTCAACAAATGCAGAGGAAAGAGTGTATACGCCGAAGATACCTTATCCCATACCTCCTAGAAGGTCTAAACAGGAGAGAGAAGAAGCCAGATGCAAGGAGATGATGGATAAGCTGATGGTTGAGCTACCACTAGTTGATGCAGTCCAACTTTCACCTGCATTAAGAAGATATGTCAAGAGAATGGTAGTCAATGGTATAAGCCCTGAGGAAGGCGCATTGCTTACGAGAGACATGAATGCCATCCTCTTGAACATAGTTCCAAGGAAGAAGAAGAAGGTGAGAGTTTCTGAACACGTCAGTGCTGTGATTCAGAGGAGGGTTCCAGAGAAGCTACCTGATCCAGAAAACTTTGTGCTAGATTGCTCAATCTCAACAGGAAGGTTTCCTCGTTCTCTCTGCGATATAGGTTCAAGTATCAACTTGATACCATACTCTGTTGCTGTTAGACTTGGAATGACTCATTTCAAGCCAACCAGAATCTCACTTGTCCTAGCTGATCGATCTAAAAGAATCCCAGAAGGTGTTCTAGAAGATGTTCCCTTGAAGATTGAAGGTTGCATGATTCCCACAGACTTTGTGGTTTTGAAGTATGATGAAGAACCTGCAGATCCTCTTATTCTGGGAAGATTATTCTTAGCTTCAGCTGGTGCCATCATTGATGTAAGAAGAGGGAAAATGGAGCTTGATTTGGGTAAAGTTGTCATGAACTTTGACATGGACAAGTTAAGAGGACCATCCACCATAGATGGTCAAGCTTTTTCAGTAGAGATGTACGTGGATGAAGGTCCAATCATGGAAAATTCAGAAGACATTACTGCTGGGTATGTCAAGGAGCTTGATACTGAAAAGCAAGAGGACAAGCTGGTTATTCAAGAGGCATTGGCTGAAAATTCTAAAGAAATTGTGGAGCTTGAAGACTGGGGTGGAAATGATCATCTCTTCAGTACTATGAGCAGAGAAGATGTTCAAATCAATGACAAGATGATGAAGGAAGATGTTTTCATCATGGAAGCAAGGATTGCAGAGCTGAAGTGTAGAAAAAGTGCAGAGACTCGAGCTGCAAGCTTGGTGTCGATCGATGCCAGAAGTCGTTTCCAATGCTGCAACTCCATCACATGTTGTCCAACAGCTGCCTCCACATCCTACAGCCACGAAACCTCGAAGAAAGCAAAGGTATGCATTTCCTGGAATCAATTCTAAACCTCATGATCCTCTCAATAAGAATACCAAAGGTTCAAAAGATGCTGCACACTTATGCAAGCCACGAGATTCTCGTAGAAGGCTTGGTGTTTCTTTTGATGATTCTGCAGGAAAAAGAAGTGTCCCACCCGAACTCAAGTCCCGCCCTGCTGATGTTCCTCATTTCCTTGGTCGCTTTCATGCACCAAATGCCTATACACCGCCTTGGATGAGAAGACATTCGTCTGGGAAGCATTCAGTGCCACCCTCTGATCCACCAGACGTCTGAACCCCGACACAGTCAAGCTAATGACTGAAAACGAGCGCTGAGTGGGAGGCAACCAACTGTTAGGTAAGGTTTTTCTTTTTATTTCGTTTTGGTTTTACTAAGTCCTAGTTTCAGTCAGTTGAAAAGAAGAGACATTGGACTCGACATAGACACCATGCGCGGACGAAGGTAAGTCTTCTATCTGGTCTTTTATGTTGTTTCTAATCTTTCTTTTAGCCAACTTCGAGCTTGATAACACTCGGGACAATGTTGTTTAAGTCTGGGGGAGGTGATTACTGACTTTGTGTTTTGTTTTGAGAGTCATTTGAGTCAGTCAAAAACTTTGTAGAGTCAAATGGGGACATAAAACAGTGAGATGGTGGCTACAAAAAGAAGCTTAAAACGTAAGAAGAAAAGCCGTTTTAAAAGAAGCAAAGAAGGACAAACAACAAAGTCAAAATCAGGCCAACAACACTAAAGGTGACAAGCAAAGAAACGCCACAAAAAAGAGCCAAGTAGAAGCCAAAACAATTCTCCAAAGATCAAAGAAGAAGTCCCCCAAGATTATCAAAGAAGGCGAAAGAAGAAGTAAAGGTAAAGAAAGGAAAAGAGCCTCGGGAAAGGGTAGCTTAGGAAAGGGAAAAATGTGTTTAGACTAGGGTAGAAAATGATTAGTGAGTAGTTAAATCTTGCACTTATCTTTCATTTCTTTTTGTTTATATCTCTCTAATCATGTCTAGCCATACTATCCTCATAGATTTCGTGGTTAAGGCTATGGTTAGTGAGTAGTTATCTTAGATTTGAGATCTTGATAGATTAGGGTGAGTCTAATGATTGTTTAAGATGTTATAAGCTTAGATCCTTGTATTCCCTTTTCTTATGTGATTGCTCTAATAGCCAAGTACCTATTTATTGGAGAAGTTTATATTCGAAAATAGTGATTTTGTTATATAAATTATGTAAACTCATCCACGAAATCCTAGGATTTTGTTAAGCACTTAAGGTGTTTGATAAAATGCTTGAATGAGTTTATATTCGAAAATAGTGTTAGATATTATGTTTCTTGCATCTATCATTTCTTATATAAATTGTGCTAAATGCTTAGTACCATATTGATGGGAAATCGCCTCTAGACTTTTATTGGGCATGAGAGTGTCATTTAAATGTCTGAAAATATTACATAAGAGATTACTCATCCTAGCCTAGGAGATTAGATGTCTAGGGAGTTCTTTGTTTTATGGAGCTTGTGATTGAAAGCTTGTTAGTCATAGATACACCAAGAGATTGAGTTTGAAATGTGATTAGCAAAGGGGTTTTGCCAAGAGATTGGATTAACCTTTCATTGTGTTCCTTACTTAAGGTTGATTACTTAGTATTGCGTTTTTGGACAACTTAAACATGTAAAAGGATCACCCTACATCGTTTGCCTTGGTCTTGAATCTTTCTTTTACCTTTGAAGCTTAGTTATATTATGTTTTTGCTATTTTTCTCTTGCTCTTAACTTTGCTTTTCATTTCGTAATATTTCTCTTTGTTTGCCATTAGATTGTTAGATTTCAAAACCCTTCTCTATTAGCTTAGCTTAGCAAGTATTCTATATATCAAGTGTCATTAGCTTCCCAACTGGATTGGCACCTCAAATACTACAATGACATGTGTGTTTGAGGATTGATCAAAGGATTTAAAACCTCAACATCATCTAACCATAGCCCTACATCCCCAAACTCGAAGGTAGTTCAAGTTTGGCTTCTTCTTATACCAAAGTTCATAAGGGGGTAAGGTTGTTCCTTTTGTTAGGAACCCTATTTAATAAATAACAAGCCGTTAACATGGCTTCACCCCAAAATCTGTCACTCAATCGCGAGTAGGATAACATGGAATTAACCATTTCCTTTAGGACTCTATTTTTCCTCTCTGATACACCATTTTGTTGTGGTGTATACGGAGCCGTAGTTTCATATATAATGCCTACGGATTGAAATATGCAGGATCATAATACTCTCCACCTCTATTGGTGCGTAATTTCTTAATTAAGTCACTTTGTTGCAATTCAACCTCAGTTTTATAAACCTTAAAATTATCTAGGGACTCATCTTTAGCATGCAATAAATGCACATAACAAAAACGACTATAATCATCAATGAACGTGATGAAATACTTTTTGTTTCCTAAAGATAGTGTAGCATGCAAATCACATAGATCACTATGTATAAGTCCTAGCACTACATAATTCTTTTCAATACTTTTAAAAGGCTGTCTAATTATTTTATTCAACATACAAGTACTAGACTTTTCTATATCCATGTCAAAAGTTGGAATTAATCCTTCTTTATACATATTAATCATACGCTTATAATGTACATGACCTAATCTAGCGTGCCATAGAGAAGTATCATTTTTACTAGAACTTGCAATATAAATAGAATTTATAACTTTATTAATATTAAGCATAAACATACCATTACAGAAATATACAAATCCAACAAATACATATACTTATCGGATTCATACACTTGTTTATAACCACACTTATTTAAAACACTACCAGAGACTAAGTTTTTCCTAATTATGGGGTATACATGAAGTACATTCTTGAGATTAAGAATTTTTCCAGAACTAAATTCTAACACCACTTTTCCACGACCTAGGATAGGGGCAGTTGACTCGTTTCCAATATAAAGTACGGATCCATCTTGAACAGGTGCATATGTCTTGAACCAGCCACGATCTTTGCAAACACGTGTTGTTGGACCCGAGGCAATCCACCATGTCACTTCATCATCATGCACATAAAATGCCTCAGAAACTTTGATACATAATTCACATTAGAATATAAATCAAAAGGAGAGATCTCACCTTGATGAGTATATGGGCCTTGGTCCTTAGACCCTTGCCCCGAACGGTTTTGTCCCGCTCCATTCTTATCCTTCCCTACCCGAGAATCACGTCTCAGCTGACCCGGTGTGAAACCCAATAAGACCCAAACCCAAAAAAAAAATATTAAAAGAAAGTACCTAAAGAGAATCGTGCGTGTGTGTCAGTGAGTATATACATGATTAATTACTCTGCGCCGCCCAAGTAACAACAATTAGAGAAGAGAGAGAAAGAGATCGAGCCTTCCTGTTTTAGTCGTTGTTTATTGAGAATTGTTTGGTGCATTGTTTTCGTGAGTTGAGGGATGCGACGTCGACATCGACGTGATCCTTGTGTGGTGTTGTCGTCGAATCAGTGGTAAGTGACGAGAGAGTGATTGCTGGAGTGAGAATCTGATTTTGAATCCCCTGAATTCGATCTCTGTAGCCAGAAAAACCAGAGGAGAGAGAATAAGGAGAGAAGAAGGAAGAAGAAGAAGAAGAATAAGAAGAGGAAAAATCGTGGTCGAGAAGGGATATTGCAGGGTGATTTTCTGTGGAACCAGAGGGATCCATAAAATTTTCTACACACGGTATTGAAGGGATCGTTGCCAGCTATCCAGAACTTCTTTCTGTTACTGATTCCGAGGTCTATACGATCCGCATTTCAGTTCGCAAATTGACGCAAATTCAGAGTCTGTTTTCCAGAAAAATTGCAGAATCCCAGAATTTTAGTTCCAGTTCTAAGAGCATATCCATTAGCTGTTTTAAGAGGTTTCTTAAAGAATTTCTATAGTAAAAACAATTAAAAAAAATGATTAATAGGTTATTAACTTAGGGAACGTATCTTAGCTAAAAGTTTTTAGAAAAGATTAAAAATCCTTACGTGTCAATTATTTGTTGGATGGGTGTAAAGGATAAAAATACTAAATTTTTTCTTTCTTTCTTTCTTCTGTCCTGATACATACGATGAAACCCAGAAAAAATCAGAAACGATCGAATCGCCGTCGTCAATGTTGAAGCTCGAAGAGATGTCCTATTGATCAAGCGATTCTTCTCTACATCAATTCGCAAGATGTCTAGCCTCTTCTCTACATCAATTCGCAATTAGGTTCTCCCTCTCTTGATCTCTCAATCTCAATCTCTCTCGATCTTTCAATCTCAATCTCTCTCTCGATCTCTCAATCTCTCTCTCTCGATCTCTCAATCTTAATCTCTCTCTCCCGATCTCTCAATCTCTCTCTCAATCTCTAAATCTCTCTCTCTCTCTCTCTTGGCCTTTACACGGGTTTCTGTAACACACAAAATCTTTGTGTCAGGTGTCCGATTAAGGTTTGATCATATTGTCTTTTGATTGTATGGTAGCGAAGATTGAAAAATTTGACAGCTCTCAATCTTAGTCTCTCTCTCAATCTCTCAATCTCTCTCTCTCTTGGCCTTTACACAGGTTTTTGTAACACACAAAATCTTTGTGTGCGGGGTCTGATTAAGGTTTGATCATATTGTCTTTTGATTGTATTATAGCTTTCTGTTGAATTTGGTGTACCCTTTGATCTGGTTATTACAGTAAATCATCTTTGTAGCTAGAAAAACTTTAAGATAAATTTGAATAGATTGTGGTTTCTCAGAAAAATCTTTTTGATTAAATGTTGTGTTTGGTTAATCAGGGAAGAGTATGAAGATGGGGAATGCGATGGTAGATATCCGTTTAGCAATTCAGGTAGCGATGAGAGTGTCTCCGAGGAAGGACTTGAAAACAATGGGATCTTGCACCCGAATGATCGCTCCAGTACTTTGAGAGATCAGCTCCTTATACTAGAGTTCCTCTCATGGAGAAGGTAACTAAACCTTGTTTCATCTCACATATGAGCTACATTTTGACACTTGAAAGATGACACATGGTGATTTGGTTCCAGATCAATGAATTAGCTCAAATATATCCTGGATTAATGTCGTTGAGAAGCGTAGATCATTCTCTAGCAAGCTGGATGTTGGTAGCGTGGTACCCGATTTATCATATACCAATGGGAAGAATCATTAAAGACTTATCCACTTGTTTCCTCACTTTCCACACTCTTTCTTCTTCTTTTCAAGGTGCATAGTCTCTCTCTCTCTCTCTCTCTCTCTCTCTATCTAGTGTCCGGCGAATCGCACGCGGGTTTAATGCTCTGTAATATTACAGATATGGATACAGTTATTAATAGTGCGACAAGGAAGAAGCTGTGGTCCAAAGCAGTTGCTAACAAGGTATTCTTCTGTCTTCACCTCTTATTTTATCATTGATGAATGGTTTACTAAGTTGTAGATTAGGTAGTATGGTTGTGGTGTTATAAATAATCTAGACTCAATCCTACAATATTTGACAATGCAAATGCAAGCTATATGATTTTTTTATTTCAAAATTTTTAAAATTTTTATGAATTTTTTAATGCAAATATATGTATGTATGAAGATTTAAATATGCTAAAAGAAAAAAAAATAAGAGCACAAAACACAAAGTTAAATCTCTCAAACTTCTCCCCCAAACTTAAATTACACAGTCTCTTGTGTAATAAAAATTTAAGGGAGACCATCAATCAAAAACAAAAATCAAAATCCAAAAATGCATGATATTTACAAGGTTTTGGAATGGTGTACCTTGGAGTTTGTTGTGCTTAGGCCTTGTAGGCTCGGTTCTTGATTCTACATTTCCCTTGTTCCTGCTCATACATACTTAAAAACACAATCTAGAACATAAATAAAAACTATAAACACAAGGATAGACATGAAATTGCCTCCCAAGTGCGCTTGTTTTAAGTCTCTTAGCTTGACTTTACCGGATTAGGCCGGTTGTGGGTCTTGGAGAAGCTGTGTGGTGATCTCCTTGTTGCAGTCACTCGCCATGTAGGGCTTGACTCTATGCCCATTCACTGTGAAACTCTCTCCACTCGTGCTAATCAAAGTGACAGCCCCATATGGTAGCACTTCTTTTATCTCAAATGGCCCTCACCATCTAGACTTGAGCGTCCTGGGGAACAGCCTCAATCTTGAGTTGTAGAGCAGAACCATGCTTCCCTCTTTGAGCTCCTTATGGACCAGCTTATTGTTATGAAAGGTCTTGGTCCTTTCTTTGTAAATTCTGGCGCTCTCATAAGCATCCATCCTTATCTCATCAAGCTCATGAAGTTGCACTAGCCTTTTCTCTTGGGCTGTCTTGAGATTGTAGTTAAGTTGCTTCACAACCCAAAGAGTTTTATGCTCTAACTACACAGGAAGGTGACATGACTTGCCATAGAGGAGGTTAAAAGGCGTGGTTCCAATGGGAGTCTTGAAGGATGTCCTATATGCCCAAAGAGCATCATCAAGCTTGCTAGACCAATCCTTTCTAGTAACTCCCACGGTCCCCTCTAGTATAGTCTTGATCTGCCTATTTGAAAACTCCACTTGACCACTTGTTTGAGGGTGATAGGGCGTGGCCACCTTGTGCTTAACTCCATGTTTCCTCAAAAGACCCTCAAAAATCTTATTGATGAAGTGGCTGCCTCCATCACTAATCACCACCTTGGGTACTCCAAACCTTGGGAAAATGATTGTCTTGAAAAGCTTGACCACCACCTTTGAATCATTTGTT
The DNA here is from genome assembly GCA_020283515.1 of Alliaria petiolata. Classification (NCBI taxonomy): domain Eukaryota; kingdom Viridiplantae; phylum Streptophyta; class Magnoliopsida; order Brassicales; family Brassicaceae; genus Alliaria; species Alliaria petiolata. The sequence goes on from JAHZTW010000003.1 coordinate 41,470,462, forward strand.
GGTGAGGCTATGGCTTCCACCCACTTATACACATAGTCCACTGCCACAAGAATGTACTTGTTGCCATATGATGATGGAAATGACCGCATAAAATCAATCCCCCAAACTTCAAAGACCTCCACTTCAAAGATAGGTACTTGTGGCATCTCATTTCTCTTGGTTATGTTCCCAGCCTTTTGACAAGCTTCACATGATTTTATGAACTCATGTGCATCCTTGAAGAGTGTAGGCCACCAAAGTCCAACTTGGAGAACCTTTGTAGCTGTCTTGAATGAGGCAAACTGACCACCATAAGTTAAACCTTGGCAATGGAGAAGGATATCTCTTGGTTCAACTTTTGTAACACATCTTCGGTATAGGCTGTCCACACAGATTTTGTATAAATATGGCTCGTCCCAATAGTAGTGAGAGACATCTCTCATGAATTTCTTCCTATGGTAATGGTCCAAGTGAATAGGCTCTTCCCCACAAGCCAAGAAGTTAACAATATCTGCATACCAAGGGAGATCTTCTTCATTTAGACTCAAAACTTTTTCAAGCTTCTCTTCTAGCCTTGCACAAACCAAAGTGTTGACCATCATAAGCTGCTCTTCAGGGAGAGATTCGTCCAGTGGCAAGACATCATTCACCCTCATCCTTGAAAGATGATCCGCAACACCATTCTCTATACCCTTCTTGTCTTTGATCTCCATATCAAACTCTTGCAAGAGAAGGATCCATCTCAAGAGTCTAGGCTTGGTGTCTTTCTTGGAGTATATGTACCTCAAGGCAGCATGGTCAGTATACACAATGACCTTAGAACCCACCAAGTAAGATCTAAACTTCTCAAAAGCAAAGACCACGGCTAGAAGCTCTTTTTCGGTGGTTGCATACTTGACTTGTGCATCATCCAAGGTGCGGCTTGCATAGTAGATTACATGCAACTTTTTGTCCTTCCTCTGACCCAAGACAGCACCCACAGCATAGTCGCTTGCATCGCACATGATCTCGAAGGGAAAGTCCCAATCCGGTGCTTGTACTATCGGTGCGGTTACTAGCGCGCCTTTGATGGTCTTGAA
>JAHZTW010000003.1:41473783-41504845 GCA_020283515.1 Alliaria petiolata
TTAGGATTTGTTTCACACTTTCCGGGTAAGCTTCCTTGCCCACTTGTGCTTGCCTTGCCTTTCTCTAGCTGGCGAATCTTGTTGTTCATGTTACTGATCTGTGTTGAAACCTCAGTAAGAGAAGAGTCCAGCCTTGTGTTTATCTCAGCAAATTTCAAGTTGTTAGAAGCTTGTCCTTGGAGAAGTTGTTGGAGCATAGCTTGGATAGTATCTTGTGATTGAGCTTGGCTTTGTTGTTGCTGTGGTACAAAACCAGGAGGATAGCCCTTGGTTCCTTGCTGTTGTTGGCCTTGGAAGTGACCTTGTATTTGCCCCTGGTATCCATTGTTTTGTCCAAAACCACCTTGCTTGTAAGGGACAAAAGGTTTTTCTTGATTGCCTTGTTGTGGTGGATACACTTGGTCCTTTGGATTCTCCACATTGGTACTTCTATAGGACAAATTGTTGTTGCCTTGATACCTTGGAACTTAGCCCTGTGGCTTAGGATAATCTTGGCCACCAACCAAATTAGCTTTCTCAAACTCTCCTTGATTTACTTCTTGATTGTCATATAAATCTGAAGCTTCACCAACAAAGTGGACTTGTTTTTGGCTACCAAGCATCATCTTCTCTATTTTCTCATGGAGTGACTTCAGCTCTTTCTTGTGTGCTTCCAGCTCATGACCCCTTGGTGCTCGGTCATACTCCTCAGAATAATTACCATCACTTAAAGCCAAGTTCTCAATAAGCTCCATTCCTTCTTGCACATATTGTCCAAGAAAATTTCCTTTGCTTGCCGTGTTCAAGAGCATGCAAATTTTTGGCAAGGCTCCACGGTATATAGTGCTCAAGAGTGTCTCCTCTGTGAAACCATGATGAGGACATTGAATGGTGTAGCTCCATTGCTTCACTAAAGGTTTCATTTTGCCTTTGTGCAAAACCGCTTATCACACTCCTTAGGCGAGCTGTCCTTGTACAAGAAGGCCTTCTTGCAATCCACCCATGAGGTGATTGTCCCCTGAGGTAGTGTCTTCTCCCAATGCCTAGCCTTATGCCCAAGAGAAAATGGGAATAACTTTGGCTTTCTGAGATACCGTTGATCTTGATCATTCCACAAACTTGCTCAAAGTTGTCCAAGTGCTCAAGAGGGTCTTCCATTGCTAGACCATGGAACTTGCTGTTCTGGACCATAAAGACAAATCCAGGCTTGATCTCAAAGTTGTTGTTTTGCACCGGTGGTGGAGTAATGTTGAACCGATGGGTGTGGGTGTTTGGTGCATCACCCGCACCAATGATCCTTGGTACCCTTGGAAGATGGTAGGGGTTTGCATTGCCCCTACCAGCAACTGCATGGTGAGGTGGATCCTCAGCTTGGTCGCGGTCAGCCATGACCTGTTGCTCAACTTCTTCTAACTCTTTTTGATTTTCTCTTCTATGCCTTGCACTTCCAAGTTGATGGACGTTCTCTTTAGGCTGAAGTAAGTTGTTGTCACCTTTAGATCTCAAGTTCATGTACCTGAAAACACAAGTAGCAAAGTAGGAAAATCAGTATCCAAAATCAAAATAAAAACTTAGTCTCTACTAAGCCCCAAATCTTAATACTTTCAATCAAAACCCAAGTTTGGCAACGACGCCATTTGATAAGAGATTTATTTCGTGTTTCTATATCAAACCTAAAGCCTCATTATGTCATTGCAATACTTTAGGTGTCAATCCAAATCAGGTGTTTGAAAGTTACTAGGAACGCAAGAGCTCAAGCAAATCTAAGCGATTTCCGGTTTTAAATGAGGGAAACAAATTGTAAAAACTACTTGCAGCTATCAAACGACTATGAAAACAATTTTGACAATTGTACTGATGGGTTAAACTACTGCTAGGCTACTGCTAAGAATTTTAATGACCACGCTACTAGTTTTAAGAATCCAAATGCTAAAGATAGACCAAGTGGGCAATTTCTAGCAATCTAAGATGAGTTATAAAAACTAGTTATACAAATATAACGACATCTAAATAATTACTAGGCTAATGAGTGATACTCTAAGCCATTTTAGAAACTATGAAACATTCAAGAATACAAGTTTTCGAATTAAAATATTCTAAAGAAACTATTAAGCAGCTTAGATGAATTTTACAAGCTAAGAGAAAAGATTTAACTTTAAAACTAAAAGATGATGGCTTTGAAGATTCAAATACTAGAAATAGGTTCAAGATTGAGGTTCATGCTTAGAGAAGTTTAAGATTCGAACTTGGGTTTTATAAAAAACAGAACTACACATTCCTAATGAGATATCTCTAGGCCTTAAGAAACAAAAAGCTAGATCTTTCCATGTTTTGTGGTACAAATCCTTTCTTCAGCCTTTCATCCTAACCCATGGTGTATGGTGGAAATATAGGCTAAAGAACATAAAGTAAAGATCCTAAACATGGCCTAATTAGCTCCCTAAACATCCATGGTGTGTGGGAAAGGATGAACTAATCTCTTGGATTTGGGTTTATGGGATTTCCTAAGTCTTTTTGAGATAAGGAAATCCCTAGGATCAAAGAGATCTTTCTCAAGCATCTCTAGGCTTTTAGCCCACCAAATCCAAGAAGATAATGAGATGAAGAACAAGAAAAACCCCAAGTTAAACTTCTTAAACCTCCCTAATCACCAAAACCTTAAACCCTGATGATTTACTCACTAACCATGTTCGAATCTCTCTTTAACTCTGTTTTTGAGATGATGAACATGCTTAGCTAAGGACAAGAAAAGAGATTAAGGATAAGTACGTGATATAAATCAAAGCTTAAAGTTTACAAAACAAGAAAAGCATGAAAACCTTCAAAGATGGTGGCTAGACCTAAAGATGAAGGAGAGAACTCTAAAATTTCGTCGCTTCTCAAGAAAATAGGGTAGGATGTCTTATATAGGCCCAAGAATGATGACACCTTGACAAAAGACAAGATAGAGGTTGGTGGCTAAAAAGCATGAAAAAGCAGAAGGAGGGATCGATCGATCTGCTGCGGATCAATTGATCCCTTGTTTGGCCGCTGGTTTTCAGAACGATCGGTTGGTCGATCCGTGGCTCGATCCGAGGATCGATCCGAATGCTGGCAGATCCGTAGAACTGGAGATCGATCGATCTGTGGTGGAACGATCAATCCCCCGCGGCCGTTGGCTTTGGGATCGATCGATATGCTGTGGATCGATCGATCCGTTGCTGGCCAAACTGTGGATCTTCAGATCGATCGGGCTGGCTCGATCTGCGTGTCGTTCTTGGCCTGGATCGACCTGCCGGTCGATCTGCTGGTCGATCTTTTGGTCGATCTGGTCTTCAGTCTTTTCTCCAAGTTTCTTCTTGACTCCAATCAATTAATTAGCTCTCCTTGTCCATGCCTACTATGCAAACTAGCTCCAAGCACACCAAATGACCTGGAGATGATGCATATGCAAGAACATATGCAAATGCTAATGAACCATGTCTTAGAGCCTAAAATGGGACAAAAGCTATGATCATTCTAAGTATGAATACAATATGAATGCAAATATGTCCTAAATGCATGGTGAATGCATGAAATATCTAAGTATATCAACTCCCCCAAACTTGCCTTTTACTTGCCCTCAAGCAAATCAAAGACAAACTAGGAGAAGAAGTTTGAAAGTGGGAGCTCAAATTCAAAAGTGTTTTTCAAATGAATCAATTTAATGGTCTTTGTTCTCAATCGTAAGATGCATAATATAAACTCTACTCCAAAGAACTTAGCCATATTCATCACATGTTAAATTTTAAATCAAGTCTTGGATGGCATTTTCGATTCGGATTTACACTCTGTTTCAAAACCTCACCCGTCTGGTTGACTTTTGTTTTGCTTGAGCACAAGCAAAAGGCAAGTGTGGAGGTGTTGATGGCTTGTATAATTACATCATTTAGAGTATTTATGCATCATTTCATGCATATAAGTTTCCCATTTGCATTCACATTGGGACTAGAGTGTCTTAGGATTAGAGTTGCATACTTTGTTGCATATGGAGTGAATTTCAGGTGTTTTGTGAGCTTGTGGAGGCTCTATGGAGTTTGAGAGAATAACCAAAGAGAAGCCAAGGCATTAAGGAGTAAAAGAGAAGACTTCTCCAGCCACGTCGACCAGCCACAACGGCCCTACCCCGATTTGAAGAAAGACGATGTCTAGCACCACACTAGACAACCCGTTGTGGAAAGATTAGCTCGGACGAAGGCTTTCTTCCTCGATTCAGACTCAATGTCCTTCATGAAAGTTCTAGAGAATCGACTTAGCGTTCGAATGGTGGCAGTTTGAAGTCATTATAATCAGCGGTTTGGAAGTTACCTCTAAAACACTGAGCATCCAAATGCTAAAGATAGACCAAGTGGGCAATTTCTAGCAATCTAAGATGAATTATAAAAACTAGTTATACAAATATAACGACTTCTAAATAATTACTAGGCTAATGAGTGATACTCTAAGCCATTTTAGATACTATGAAACATTCAAGAATACAAGTTTTCGAATTAAAATACTCTAAAGAAACTATTAAGCAGCTTAGATGAATTTTACAAGCTAAGAGAAAAGATTTAACTTTAAAACTAAAAGATGATGGCTTTGAAGATTCAAATACTAGAAATAGGTTCAAGATTGAGGTTCATGCTTAGAGAAGTTTAAGATTCGAACTTGGGTTTTATAAAAAAAAGAACTACACATTCCTAATGAGATATCTCTAGGCCTTAAGAAACAAAAAGCTAGATATTTCCATGTTTTGTGGTACAAATCCTTTCTTCAGCCTTTCATCCTAACCCATGGTGTATGGTGGAAATATAGGCTAAAGAACATAAAGTAAAGATCCTAAACATGGCCTAATTAGCTCCCTAAACATCCATGGTGTGTGGGAAAGGATGAACTAATCTCTTGGATTTGGGTTTATGGGATTTCCTAAGTCTTTTTGAGATAAGGAAATCCCTAGGATCAAAGAGATCTTTCTCAAGCATCTCTAGGCTTTTAGCCCACCAAATCTAAGAAGAGAATGAGATGAAGAACAAGAAAAACCCCAAGTTAAACTTCTTAAACCTCCCTAATCACCAAAACCTTAAAACCTGATGATTTACTCACTAACCATGTTCGAATCTCTCTTTAACTCTGTTTTTGAGATGATGAACATGCTTAGCTAAGGACAAGAAAAGAGATTAAGGATAAGTACGTGATATAAATCAAAGCTTAAAGTTTACAAAACAAGAAAAGCATGAAAACCTTCAAAGATGGTGGCTAGACCTAAAGATGAAGGAGAGAACTCTAAAATTTTGTCGCTTCTCAAGAAAATAGGGTAGGATGTCTTATATAGGCCCAAGAATGATGACACCTTGACAAAAGACAAGATAGAGGTTGGTGGCTAAAAAGCATGAAAAAGCAGAAGGAGGGATCGATCGATCTGCTGCGGATCAATTGATCCCTTGTTTGGCCGCTGGTTTTCAGAACGATCGGTTGGTCGATCCGTGGCTCGATCCGAGGATCGATCCGAATGCTGGCAGATCCGTAGAACTGGAGATCGATCGATCTGTGGTGGATCGATCAATCACCTGCGGCCGTTGGTTTTGGGATCGATCGATATGCTGTGGATCGATCGATCCGTTGCTGGCCAAACTGTGGATCTTCAGATCGATCGGGCTGGCTCGATCTGCGTGTCGTTCTTGGCCTGGATCGACCTGCCGGTCGATCTGCTGGTCGATCTGGTCTTCAGCCTTTTCTCCAAGTTTCTTCTTGACTCCAATCAATTAATTAGCTCTCCTTGTCCATGCCTACTATGCAAACTAGCTCCAAGCACACCAAATGACCTGGAGATGATGCATATGCAAGAACATATGCAAATGCTAATGAACCATGTCTTAGAGCCTAAAATGGGACAAAAGCTATGATCATTCTAAGTATGAATACAATATGAATGCAAATATGTCCTAAATGCATGGTGAATGCATGAAATATCTAAGTATATCAACTCCCCCAAACTTGCCTTTTACTTGCCCTCAAGCAAATCAAAGACAAACTAGGAGAAGAAGTTTGAAAGTGGGAGCTCAAATTCAAAAGTGTTTTTCAAATGAATCAATTTAATGGTCTTTGTTCTCAATCATAAGATGCATAATATAAACTCTACTCCAAAGAACTTAGCCATATTCATCACATGTTAAATTTTAAATCAAGTCTTGGATGGCATTTTCGATTCGGATTTACACTCTGTTTCAAAACCTCACCCGTCTGGTTGACTTTTGTTTTGCTTGAGCACAAGCAAAAGGCAAGTGTGGAGGTGTTGATGGCTTGAATAATTACATCATTTAGAGTATTTATGCATCATTTCATGCATATAAGTTTACCATTTGCATTCACATTGGGACTAGAGTGTCTTAGGATTAGAGTTGCATAATTTGTTGCATATGGAGTGAATTTCAGGTGTTTTGTGAGCTTGTGGAGGCTCTATGGAGTTTGAGAGAATAACCAAAGAGAAGCCAAGGCATTAAGGAGTAAAAGAGAAGACTTCTCCAGCCACGTCGACCAGCCACAACGGCCCTACCCCGATTTGAAGAAAGACGATGTCTAGCACCACACTAGACAACCCGTTGTGGAAAGATTAGGTCGGAAGAAGGCTTTCTTCTTCGATTCAGACTCAATGTCCTTCATGAACGTTCTAGAGAATCGACTTAGCGTTCGAATGGTGGCAGTTTGAAGTCATTATAATCAGCGGTTTGGAAGTTACCTCTAAAACACTGAGCATCCAAATGCTAAAGATAGACCAAGTGGGCAATTTCTAGCAATCTAAAATGAATTATAAAAACTAGTTATACAAATATAACGACTTCTAAATAATTACTAGGCTAATGAGTGATACTCTAAGCCATTTTAGAAACTATGAAACATTCAAGAATACAAGTTTTCGAATTAAAATACTCTAAAGAAACTATTAAGCAGCTTAGATGAATTTTACAAGCTAAGAGAAAAGATTTAACTTTAAAACTAAAAGATGATGGCTTTGAAGATTCAAATACTAGNAACGTAGCTGAACCTGCAAAGACTCTAATAGGACTCTAAAAATACCAAAAGACTCTATAAAATCACTTATATCATGGTCCAAAAACGGGTAAAAACCATGATATATCAATAAGTCTCAAGAATGTGAAATATGCTTACAAGCAAAACACACAAAAAACACATCCCCTCAGGTTGAAAGAACAACCGAACCTCTCGGTTTAATTCACATAGATTTGTGTGATTTAAAATTTGTTCAAACTCGAGGCGGTAAAAATATTTTGTGACTTTCATAGATGATAGTACAAAATATTGTTATGTTTATTTGCTAAGAAGCAAAGATGAAACCTTGGAAAATTCAAGGAGTATAAACACGAGGTTGGAAACCAACTCGATATAACTATTAAGATAATTAGAAGTGATAGAGGAGACGAATATGATGGACCTTTCAATGTATTCTGTAAAGAACATGCCATTATCCATCAAACGACCGCTCTTTATTAACCTCCATCTAATGGAGTTGCGGAACAAAAAAACCGAACTCTTAAATATATGATGAATGGAATGTTGCAGGAATCTGGGTTACCCCTACACATGTGGGGGGGGGGGAAGCGTTGCTTTACACAAATCATATCCTTAACAAAATTCCATACAAAGTTACTGGCAAAACGTCATACGAACTTTGAAAAGGTAATGTACCTTCGTACAAATACATGAAAGTGTGGGGGTGCTTGGCAAAGGTCGAAATGTCATCTCCTAAAAAGGTCACAATTGGGCCTAAAACCATGGATTGTGTTTTCATCGGTTATGCACACAATAGTGATGCTTATCGGTTCTTGGTTCATAAATCAAACATAATAGATATTCATGTTAATACAACCATGGAATCAAGGAATGCATCTTTCTTTGAGAACGTGTTTCCGTGTAAGGATAAACAAAATATAAAACGAACTCGTGAAGAAAGTGATTATTGACCTCTGGAAATGAGGCGAGTACTTCTTGCACATCGTTTGATGATGCATAAGCGGTTGAAGATGAACCTAGACGAAGCAAAAGGGCTCGTAAGGAAAAATCTTTTGATTAAGATTTCTTATTAGTCTTTCTTTTAGAGAATGAACCAAGAAGCTTCATTGAGGCCATGTCTACACCTGACGCACCTTCATGTAAGAAAGCCGTCAATAGTGAGATCGACTCAACTATGCAAAACAATACATATGAGATAACCGATCTACCACAAGGGTTTACCGACCTAGGGTGTAAATGAATTTTCAAAACAAAGTTGAAAACTGATGGCTCAATCGATAAATACAAGGCTAGACTTGTGGTGCAAGGTTTCCGGCAAAAAGAAAGTCTTAATTTCTTTTATACTTAATCTCCAGTAACGAGAATAACTTCAATCTTATCGCTGGTTAGCATCACAACATTGAGAGACCTAGAAATCCATCAAATGGATGTTAAAACTGCATTTCTAAACTGTGATTTAGAAGACGAGATTTATGTGAAACAACTCGAAGGGTTTGTTGTCCCAGCACAAGAACACAAAGTATGTCGACTTGTGAAGTCGTTGTATGGACTTAAACAAGCTTCAAAACAATGGCATGAAAAATTTGACAATGTAATGATGTCAAATGGTTTTACCATTAATGAATGTGATAAGTGCATATACATCAAAAGTAGTCCTCATGGATACATTTTGCTCTTTTGTACGTTGACGACATGTTCATTATTGGTAGCAATAAAGACGTGATCGGTCGAACTAAAAACATGCTAAGTAGTAAGTTTGATATAAAAGACTTGGGACTAACATATGTTATTCTAGGGATTAAGATCACTATAAATTCTGAAGGAATCATCCTGTCTCAAGCTCATTATGCTTAAAAGATACTTGAGATGTTCAATACCTACTCAAAAAGAACAGCAAAAACTCCAGTAGACACTAGTATTCAGTTGACGAAAAATACGGGTGAATAAGTGTTACAAATGGATTATGCACGAGTAATCGGAAGTCTTATGTACTTAACGAATTGTAATAGACCCGATTTATCGCATGCAGTCAATCTACTGAGTCGCTATACGAGTAATCCTGGACATAAATACTGGAAAGCCATAACGAGAGTATTGGACTATGTACGTCATACTAAAAATTATGGACTGCACTATGGTAAATAACCTGAAGTTTTGGAAGGATACAGTGACGTAAACTAGATTTCCAATTCCAAAAACTCTATATCCACGAGTGGATATGTCTTTACGCTAGGCGGTGCAGATGTGTCTTGTAAATCTTCCAAACAAACTCTGTTGGCCAGATCAACCATGTAATGACAGTTCATAGCTTTAAATAAAGCAGCAAAAGAAGCTGAGTGACTCTGAAATTTTCTAAAAGATATTCCAATGTGGGAGAAACCAGTGCCAACTTTACGGGTACATTGTGACAGTCAGTCGGCTATATCTCGGGCACTGAAGAATATTTACAATGGCAAGTCTCGCTGATATATCATGGTTTTTACCAATTTTTAGGCCATGATATAAGTGTTTTTATAGAGTCTTTTGCTAGTTTTGGAGTCTTTTTAGAGTCTTTACAGGATGGAGAGCATTTGGAGCTAAATGGGNGATAAAATTTTATGTACTTACATAAAAAATCGTTTTTATATTTAAAGTGTATATATACTATTTTAGTTATTAACAAATCTAAAATTTTGAAATATAATGTTTAAAGTTGTGGTGGAAGCTGCATAAACGAAAAAAAAAAAGATGGAGAAAAGAAGTTGTGCATGGTTGAATATTTTGGGAATGAGATTCACCAAAAAAATTAATGAACAATTGAGAAAAATTATGCATATCAAAGAGGATGAATAAAATGTGTTAAACATTGAATATGAAGATGCATTCTTGATAACACCGGATTTACCATTCCTAAATCTTACTATGCAACTGGATTAGTGTAATTATAAGTGAAATTACTTTTCAGAATTCCAGATTGATGAGTATACATAAGCCAAACGGAGATTGTAAGTTTGTTGATGTTTGTGTGTGTTTGTTAAGGTAAATGATGGAGTTAGCTGGAGCTAGCCAGCTAGGTTTTGGGACGAGGATCAGAGGATGTTATATACATAGGTTTCTCGTTGTTCCTATGCTTAAACTGTTTTGATTTGGAATCAGCTCATTAACACAGAGTGGGGAGGGTTCTCTAAGATTCTTCCACGAACCATTTTTGACCATGAGATGGATGAGGAAAGCTTGAATCCGGGTGAACGTGTAAGTAGTAGAATTTTATCCTTTTCCTAATAGAATTAGCAGATGATTGAGTGATGCGTTACACTGTTTTTTTGTTATAAAAGCAGTGTAAGAATTGATGACATCATGAGAAGGATGAAGAAAGCTTGAATCCGGGTGAACCATTTTTTTTTTTTTTTGTTACTGTATGGTGTCATCAATTCTTACACTGTTTTTGAGTGGATGAAGTTATATGAGAAGATGATCTCAGGGATGTATCTTGGTGAAATTGTAAGGAGGGTTTTGCGCCAAATGTGTGAAACTAGTGACTTGTTTGGACAATTCGTTCCTGTCAAACTATCCACTCCTTTTGCACTCAGGTACTTCTGTCTCACTATCTTTCTCCAAGTCCAGATTTGGTTGTGGAATTTAAAGAGTAGATTTACGGTTTACTGTTTGGTTTCGGCTCAGTTTGGTTTGATGCAATTTCGGTTTGAATTTCTTTTGGTTTTAGATCAACAAAACTAAAAACATGTTAAATTTTAGAATATTAATTCTGTTTGCGGTTTGATTTGCATCAATTACACTAGAATCGGTTTCCGTTTAATTTCAATTTTAATTTGGTTGTGCTTTTGGTTTGTTCGGTTTCGAAACCAAGAAAACCATCTGTAATTCGGTTTGTTAGTTTGGTTGCAATTTCGGTTTGAATTTCTTTTGGTTTTAGATCAACAAAACTAACTGAAAAATGTTAAATTTTAGAGTATTTCTGTTTGTGCGGTTTGATTTGAATCAATTACACTAGAATCGGTTTCATTTTAGTTTGGTTGCTTCGGATTGTTCGGTATCGATACCTTGAAAACCATTTGTGATTCAGTTTCGTTCAGTTTGGTTTGATGCAATTTCGGTTTGAATTGCATCAATTACAGACTGAAATTTTCATAGCATTTTGGTTAATCCGGTTAGATTTGAATCAATTACACTATAATCGGTTTCTGTTTAGTTTCAATTCTAGTTCGGTTGAGATTTCGGTTTGTTCGGTTCTTAAACCAAAAAAAAACAAATAAGGTCATGTTAATCAAAATTTTGTATAGGACCGAGGATACATGCAAAATGCAAGAGGACAATACAGATGATATTTTTTAGAGGTAAGTTGTTAATATATACAAGGTCAAAAATCACATCCATTTGGATAGTTTTATAAACCTGATTCGAGATATCAAAAATAGGTAGAGGCGAATCTGAGGGCGAGATGGAGAGTGGTGGAAGTGTGTGACACAGTGGTTCAACGCGGAGGGCGTCTAGCAGGAGCTGGTATAGTGGCAATCCTGGAGAAGATTGAGAGAGAGACCAAAAGAATGGCTTCAGGTCAAAGAACCGTTGTGGCTATGGACGGTGCGTTGTACGAGAAGTACCCACAATATCGACGGTATATGCAAGATGCTCTAGTCGAGCTTCTTGGACATAACCTTTCAAGTCACGTTGCGATCAAACATACTAAAGACGTGTCCGGGCTCGGTGCTGCTCTTTTGGCCGCCACTAACTCCATTTACTAGTACTTCCTGAACATTTACTTCATTAGTAAAAATTTAAAAGCTTGGTGCGGTTTTTTTTTCATCTGAAAGATTATATTATAGCCAAAGCAATGAAATGTTACACAAATTTCATAGATTCTTAGACCGATACCTAAACTCATTAACAAATACGGGACGATATCCTAGTCAAAAGCCCAAACGAGGGATGTGAAAGCCCAAAGAAAGGAATGCATACAAACACATATGAAAATAAAAACAATGAGAAAAAGGGTCTATCGGCAGAACTTGGTACTGGAAATTATGCGAAGAAGCATGTTACACTTTTGTATTAAATGCTTAATAATAAAAATACCATCTTCAATTTTTTTGGTACAAAGAAAAAGATATATGAAAACAAGAAAGAAAAAAAAAATCCCAATTTTTATTAAAACTAGTAGTTCATGCACACAAATATAAAACAAACTCCTCTTACATATTTTCATGCCATTTCAATTTCTGGCAGCCCTGGTGAAACTTGTAACCCGGCTTCCAGGTTCTTTACAATGCACCACTGAATTGCCCATCCTATAAGAAATAGGATGACAATCATGACAACCAGGAGCACAATGTACAAACTGGACGGTATAGTCAGTCCAACTAACATCTGCATGAAAAATAGAGACATAAGAAGTTCAGCAATGTGGTTTCTGAACCATCACTAAAAATAATACTCAATGTGGGATTTTTAAAATTTTTAGTGATGTAATTTGTTTTTTAAATTTCAAATCATAGCATATGCAGAAAAATATAGACATTTATTATATGATTGATATGGTGATTCAATATATTTTTTTAAAAAAAAGTTAAAACAAAGATGACAAGTAAAATATAATATTTTAAATAATTAATATGTTATTATTGAATATCAAATCTTTTTTTATATTATATGAATGCCTAATAAATAGCTTATCCCAACTGGGGCACTTTCTCTGTAATTTGTCCTAGTGTTTTCCTTATAGTACACATAATGAATTTTGCTAGTGAAAGCATTTTTTGACAACTTAATCTTCTCTAGTACAAAATAAAATGACCGCAAAGTCTAAACATTAAGCGCACAAGTATTGGAGGTTTGGGCTATGACACATACTGGAGATCAGTGAATTGAGCAAGGGAATATGGATCTCGGTTGCGACAATTGCTATAGCCGTCGTGTTGTAGGCTATAGCCTCTCTTTGTTTTTTTTTTTCTGAAACTCGATGAGGAAATTAGAAGAGATGTTGATAATGGACATAATACGATGGACGAGATTCGTTTATATGCGTTGTTGACATCTTATTCGACCAAGGGAAGGATTAGTTATTATCAAACGAAGAGACATAGATGAAATATCGTACATATAAAATACTATGGACAGTTCACATAGGATGGACGCAACAATTGTGTATGGTGGATGGTCATGGTTGGATGATGGAATACGTATCATGGATGGTATTGTGTGGATGAATTTGTAGTAATGTTGTTGGGATAATGTAATATGTATGATAATTTGAACAAAATAAAAATTGTTATTGATTGTCTTTGAGTTGTCTTTGAATGAATCTAATCACAACATAATATTTTTATTGACACTAACGATGCTTTGATTGATTCACAAAATCCAAGTTCCTTGTTTAAGTTACAAAATTTGAAACTTTAAATCCAAACAAGCATTATTCGATGGATTATCCTTATGAATGTTTTTAAGCTAGTTATATCTATTAATTCTATACGTGTTTTGTTTTTTGCTATAATTTTATTGAAACATTATGCAACATGCAATGTAGTATGTTTGAATATCCTAATTAATTGAGCATTCTTGTGCAAATTTTGCAGGTTCTATGATCAATCATGTTCTACTACTTCAGTTTCAAAGGCCATAATTATCTTCATCATGTATATATTAGTACCATGTTTTGACGAGTTTACTTATATTAGATTACCGAGTTTCATTATGGTAGCGTTTGTGATGTACAATCTTTCATGGTCATTAACACGTTTGTATGGATGTGTGTGTATGTACACGTTTGTGTGGACGTGTTTATGTGGATCAAGACATGTTTGCGTTATTCGCAAGAATTTTCACAAATATACGAATTTCATCCAACATTTTTCATTCTGCCATGACGTTCGGCTAATATTATTGTTTCATATTTGTGGTTGAATTTTTCGATGGATGCTCGAATTTTTCAATGGATGTTTGAATCTTTCAACTCATACACACGTAGTTATCTATGAACCATGGGNCCGTTTAAAAATTTAATATTTTTAAATTATATATTATTTTCTAAAATTTTCCGAACTTTCTAGAATTTTCACAAAATATGTCTTTCCGAACTTTCTAGAATTTTCACAAAATATGTCTTCAAGTTGATCATTACCCAAATTATTGAGAGTTTGTGAAGAGAATTTTCCCAAACCCGTCCCATTTATGAATTTTCTGTTCCGGTTATTTACCGAGTTCCCTTAAGGAAGTGTTTTTATTTTCCCAAATTACCCATTCACGTCTCATATCCGTATATTACCGTCATGCAACTTGAAATGTCATGGCTAACGTATATCTTTTTTTTTGGTTTATTTATTTTTCCATGTTTTTGTAAATTATTTATTTTCTAATAGCGCTTCATACTTGTCTGTTAATGTTTGGTAATTTACTTTTTCTGTTTTTATAAGTCTAATTCTGTATATTTATTGTTTTCTAAGATTATAACTCAGTCTAAGTGTTAGTTGTGTTTTAAAAGATTTAAATGAAAAGTAATTGATGATCTGAATGCTTAGTATGACGTTTAGGTGACGAAATCCGGATGACCCGTTTACAAATTTTAAATTAAAAAAATATATATCATTTTCCAAAATTTCTCGGACTTTCCCGAATTTTCTCAAAACATATGTCCTAAAATTGATCTTTACCCAAATTATTCAGAGTTTGGGAAGAGATTTTAGATAATAAAATTTCTCGAACCCGCTTTGTTACCTCAATTTTCCGTTCTATTTGTATCGGATTCCCTTAGAGAATTGTTTTTCCTCTTCCAAATTGATCAATTCCCATCTCATATCCATAAATTACCGTTATGAAACCCGAAATTTCCAAGACTAACATATATCCTTGTTTTTAGTTTATTTATTTTTCAATGATTTTGTTTATTAGATTCTCTTATTGAGTTGTTTTTCTTCTACCAAATTATCTAATTCCGTCTCATCCATAAATTACCATCATGAATTATGAGATGCTCATGACTTATATATATTTGTGGTTTTTTGTTTATTTATTTTCTCATATTTTTGTTGATTGTTTATTTTTTATAACATTTTGTAACTGTTTGTTAATTTTTTTCTGTTTCGAAAATTATAATTCAGTTTATTTATTGCTTTCTAACATTATGTAGTTGAATATAAATGTTAAGTTGTGAATTTTAAAACAAAAAAAAAAATAATTGATGATGTGAGGGATGAGGTGGCTGCTGATGTGGCGGAAGGAGAAGAGAGAAAATGTAACTTTATATATATAGATACTTCTAACTTAATATATAGAAGATTAACTTCGTGGTCAACGGATCATTTATGAAACCGTGGTCAACTTATGTGGAAACGCTACAGCAAAACAGTCGGATGCAAAGAAAGCATCGACATATTTTTAATGTCGCTAGAGCATTACGGTTTCAAGCAAAATTTATTTTGATGTGAATGTATATAGAGGGCAAAATATTTGACTAATAACATGAATTTAGATTCTTAATCTACTAAATAAGAAGAATATAGGGGAATTTTTATTTTCAAATTCAGACATACCAAATTCATTTTATTACATATATTCAAACAAATTAGAAACTGACACATGGCACATTACTGTTTATCTTCTTCTTGACATATATTGTTTATAGTAATTCGGCCAAAATTTTCGACCCCATTATCTCTCTAAATATGTAAGAAAATCATGTGTTCTATATACCAATAGAAAGATAATTCCAATACCTACGCAGGGACACCAAGATCACGCAATTCAGAGTTTTGAACAGAGAGATATGAACAAACCAATATTTATGGATTATGTCCACATTCGTGCAATATATTCCGGTTCTCAATCTTATACTTTCCAGAAACATTCAAGCCGATATAATCAATACTTATGCAAAGTTTCGATTCATTTCATCAAGTATTCAGGGATTCACCATTTTCAACCATTCTAAGCATTAACCGTTTTCTCCAATTCATCATGAATGAGCAAGAAGAATACACAACGCATTTAAGTCATAATTACTAAAAATGTTAACATGCTAGAACCGAACCTAAATGCTTTGATACCATTGTAAGAGAATTATCGGAAGCGTATAACACATACCTTAAACCGATTTTGTGTTATACGAAAACGAATCCAAATGCTCTCTATGTTTCACAGAAGAGACTGAAGAAGAAGAATTCAGAAAGAGAACTCTTTCCGAAGTTAAATTTTTTTATAATTTAGACGGATCTTTAAAAAAATCTTTGTTTTTCTCTGGTTTTCAATATTTGTGATGTTGACATTTCAACTGAAGAAACCACTTTGTTTTCTTCCGAATTTTCCACAATGGGAGGTGTATTTATCGGTGGTTGCAAGGTGTTAGCACTCTCTTCTTCGTCTTCAGTTTCGTCGGCGCCAATTTGCCCTACATATTCTGACTGTGGATTCCTTAATCGGTCCTAGTATGAAGAAACCTGCCGGCGCCGATGTTGTCAAATCGGCGTTGATGAACTTTTATTTGAATTCCACTGGAAGTTATCTTGACGACGTGGGTGGAGAGTCATGGATTGTCCTGGAGGGAGCTAGCGTGAATGACTCTCGTGCTGCCCATTATTAGATATTATGGCCCGCAAGTTCCCAACAAAATTTATATTCTTTCAAATAAAAGATAGAGTTTAGTTTTATCAATTTGTTTATGAATCATAAGTAATTATTTTTTTATAAATTATATTTGTAAATTTAAAAGTTTTACAAAACAATTCTTTTATATATTTATGTCCACAAAAAGTCGTATTATATATTAATACTATCGTCTCTATAATAAAGAATTGTGTGCAAAGATTTTTTTTTAAAAACAACAATAGAGGACACAACATATTATAAATGAGTTTTTTTTTAATGCTCCTCTATGGCATTTTGTTTTATTGGCTTCTTCTCTAAAAATGCTTTCTCGGCTAGCCATCATTGTCAATTTAAGTGTCTGTATAGTTTAGTTGGCAAATAAATTTGTGTTATTATACTAAAACAAACAAAAAAGTTGAGATGATAAACAAATCAATCAATAAATATAAAGTATAAATATAAAAACAATTCATATATAAAACATAAAAATAATTGAATGGAACTCCAGTCAGTCGACGGATCCGAATGATAGACATCGGCACTCACTGAAAAACAAAGAATTACCGCCTGTAATTGAAAAATTGATCGGAAAGAAAAGCGGAAAAATATAACTACCAGCAAATTCTATACGCTGCCCGATTTGTGTGCATGTGCTTTGTTTACTTAATGAACACTTCAATAAAAAATTTAGATAAAAAAATATATAGTGAGCTTAGTTAAAAATAAAAATAAGTAAATGCAAAAAACGATTAAGAGTTATATATATTGTCTCCGATTGGTGACATGTAATTTTAAAGTCGAGTTACAGTTGATGTTATAATTCATCATAACTCAAAATGAAATAAAAAAAACCTAATTTTACACTTGATTGGTAACATTTTTGAGTTAGACTTCTAACTCAAAGAAAATCAATAGTAAATCATGTTATTAATCAAAGCTATTGTGTTCGTGTGTACATTAGAAAAGGAAGAGAGGAGGTTGGTTATGACCGAAATCGGAAATCGTGGGATAGTTGTTGTCAAAGGTTTTTGGCAACTATTTTTATTATTTGAAATAATCTTTTTAAATTAAAAAATATATAAAAGCTAATTTTATTTTTTTATAAAATTATGGATGATATGTGAAAGTGGAAAGTTAAATTTGCAGCTCTCAGAGAAGTCCTCGAAGCGCGTGCCTGCGACCACCTAGGATATCAATGAAAGACATCCCGAGTCTGCAGCGCCACCAAGAGTCAATCCCGGAAGTTACACTCCAAAAGTTACCTTCATATGAGTATAGAACCCCAGTCAGTCGACGGATCCGAATGATAGACATCGGCTAGACAGGAAGTGTCAACGGCGAGAAAAGCTTAACCTTTCAGTAAAAGCAAAGAAGGCACCGAAGCAAAATATCTGAAAGTAAGCAATGAATCGAGACAAGAAACGAAAGACACACGAAGGCTAAAAGCGGAAGTTAATGAAACTTTTCATTAAAAATAAAGATGAGTTTTACACTGACAGTCTAATCCTAAAAGAGGTCTGATAATTAAATAAACAAAAAAATGGGGCCTAAGGGAAAGTGATAACATTCATATTTTACCCAAATTTTCTATCATAAGTGAATGCTTTAACATGTCTTTCAATCGATTTTACATGCATAAGTAGTAGTTTTCGAGTATTTGTATGGTCAATACTTTTTTCTGGAAAACTTAGTGATGCAATATCAAAACCAGTGAATCAAAGATCTTCAATACGTGAAATTATTATCAGAGTCTCAACTTCATAGCTTCATAAAGGAAAATGATTCTTATTTAATGTCCAAAACTAAATTGGTGGCAAAAAGACTATTATTTGATTTAGCTGAATTTTATCTTTTTGTTTAAATGTAAATAATTTTATTTATTGTACTTTATTGTAAAGATCCATTGTAAGAGTTATAATAGCTCATCTATTCTCATTTGTAAAATACACATTGAAATGTTTTTGAATATAAAGCTTAAGCTTGTTTGTTTATCTAGATGGATTTCTATATTTAGTAAATGTTTGAATCTATGGAAAAGTGTCAATAGTTGAGAAATGTGTCCACGTCAGCAAGCACGCTCTATAGGGCGACTCAGAAGGCAATTAGGGTTTTGCAAGTTTTTACCGCAAGGCAAGGGCTCTCAGTCGATTTCGGCGCCGGAAAAGGAGGCTCCTCCTCCATCGCCGATAATGGGAGATCATTCTAAGACTCAGGAATCTCAGTTGGGGAAGAGATCTTCGTGGGTTAATGTTGTTAAGAATTGTCCGTCACTTTCAAACCATGTAGCTCAGGTCCAAGTCGTAGATGGAGCATCATTTGTGGAGATCCCAGATGAGCTCATTCAGCAATCTTTGCCGCTGTGGGAGGATTTCTTGGTAGGGAGGTTTCTCTCTCCAGCACCTCACGTTGCGAAAATCCATGTCATAGTTAATAAAATTTGGCCTTTGTGAGATAGATCAATTCGAATCGATGTGTTCTCGGTCAACGAAACAACGGTAAAGCTCAAAATCCGAGATGAGCAAACCCGAAGTAGGATTTTGCGGCGAGGAATGTGGAACATAGCCGATATCCCAATGATTGTTTCGAAATGGTCACCGATAACAGAGGAAGAGGAACAAGAAATAAAAAAAAAATCCAATGTGGATAACAATGAAAAACGTCCCTCATAGGATGTACTCATGGGATGGATTGGGGTTCATTGCTAGTTTGGTAGGCAAGCCGGTTTGCTTACATCCGGATACTGAGCTTTGCTCAAATTTTGAGGAAGCAAAGATCTTTGTGGAAGCAGACATGTCAAAAGAACTTCCCAAAGTATATCGGTTCAAGTCAACATTGGGTTTGATCAAGAAGTGGAGTTTATTTATCCTTGGTTGCCACCAAGATGCACAGGTTGCTCGAAGTGGGGACATTTGGAAAAGGACTGTGTCGGAAAGGGAGTCAAGAAATCAGAAGCAAACATGGATCAAGACATGTTTGCGTTATTCGCAAGAATTTTCACAAATATACGAATTTCATCCAACATTTTTCATTCTGCCACGACGTTCGGCTAATATTATTGTTTCATATTTGTGGTTGAATTTTTTGATGGATGCTCGAATTTTTCAATGGATGTTTGAATCTTTCAACTCATACACACGTAGTTATCTATGAACCATGGGTGGAGGTACGTTACATAGGAAAGGGGCAGTTGCCTCAGTGGATTTCAATAACTATTTAAAAGTGTACCTATTTTGAAGGCTGATGCTAGTTATATTGGTTGTTGTCCATCCTCGCAAAATGCTTATGCCTCCATTATCGGTGGGTCGAGCCTTGCTTTCTTCATTTTCTTTTGTCTTTTTTTTAAAAAAAATATTAATTTTCCAACATGCAAAATCACTTTCAATCTTTATCTCTCCATTAATTACATGATCTAATTGCCAATCATTTATTAATTTTAACATATTTGTGTTACTTTCCTTAGCATATCTTATTTATTTATACTATTTTTTCTTTCTTTACTATTTGATTTTTTCCTAAATTATTTTTGTATTACTATTTTTAATAACATCATATAGTTTTTAATTTATTTCTCAATTAGTTTTGTACTTACGTAGTTATAGTTGTTTTGAATATCTTTAAGTAATATAAATAATAATTAATAATACATAATTATTATTATTTTTATATTTTGAAGTTTTTTGCCCCCACTTGAAAAAAAGTTTGGCTCCACCATTGCTATGAACATCCATACATCGATGATTGTTCTAATATATTGATGGATGTTTGAATCTTTCAACCCATCCACACATACTTGTCCATGAATATCTATCCATAGATGATTGTCCATTGCAGCCCGAAAATATGGAGCTACATGTGTTTATTTCATTTTTTTCCATGCCAGAATGTCCATGAAATTTCGAACACATAGAGTTTCATGTGGTTATCACATTTGTTGTTCACACTAGAATGTTCTTCTTCATTTTGACCAGCCTCGGCGTCAGCAATTCTTTATCTTTTGTCTTAAACCATCTTCAAACTTGAAGTGGATTCCAATTTCGGTATTGGTTTCTGTAGAGAAGGAAGGCCTCGAAAGGTCCATGTTTTGTTGGTTGTGAGATTGAGAAATCACAGAAAAGATGTAGAGATAAATTTAAGGTTTAGGAGAGATAAAAAAATTTCAACCGTAAACCCAATCTACGCAGCCGAAGGAGGAGAAATCTCAAAATATGCGATACTTTAAAAAATCAAAACTAATATTTTAGCGATTTAAAAAGAAATCTCATAGGGGGGTCGAATCTTGTTTTGTGCTAGAGGTGAAGCATGTGAATGTGCATAAAAAGTGTCTCTTTAGAGTATGATTTTGGAATTGTTGCTTATCCAAGAGATCGACATATTTGTTTACTAGTTTGAGAAGAGAAAGAGAAGAAGAAGATAAGAGATGGAAGGAAAAAGAGAATTGAATTTTAGTTTTTTTATCTTTGTGAAAGTGTCTAAGTTGCACAAAGTGACTTATCGTGTAATTATACTTTGAAAAGTGCATTTGGATGTAATTATCTCTTTATTTAAAATACTTCTAACTTAATATATAGAAGATTAACTTCGTGGTCAACGGATCATTTATGAAACCGTGGCCAACTTATGTGGAAACGCTACAGCAAAACAGTCGGATGCAAAGAAAGCATCGACATATTTTTAATGTCGCTAGAGCATTACGGTTTCAAGCAAAATTTATTTTGATGTGAATGTATATAGAGGGCAAAATATTTGACTAATAACATGAATTTAGATTCTTAATCTACTAAATAAGAAGAATATAGGGGAATTTTTATTTTCAAATTCAGACATACCAAATTCATTTTATTACATATATTCAAACAAATTAGAAACTGACACATGGCACATTACTGTTTATCTTCTTCTTGACATATATTGTTTATAGTAATTCGGCCAAAATTTTCGACCCCATTATCTCTCTAAATATGTAAGAAAATCATGTGTTCTATATACCAATAGAAAGATAATTCCAATACCTACGCAGGGACACCAAGATCACGCAATTCAGAGTTTTGAACAGAGAGATATGAACAAACCAATATTTATGGATTATGTCCACATTCGTGCAATATATTCCGGTTCTCAATCTTATACTTTCCAGAAACATTCAAGCCGATATAATCAATACTTATGCAAAGTTTCGATTCATTTCATCAAGTATTCAGGGATTCACCATTTTCAACCATTCTAAGCATTAACCGTTTTCTCCAATTCATCATGAATGAGCAAGAAGAATACACAACGCATTTAAGTCATAATTACTAAAAATGTTAACATGCTAGAACCGAACCTAAATGCTTTGATACCATTGTAAGAGAATTATCGGAAGCGTATAACACATACCTTAAACCGATTTTGTGTTATACGAAAACGAATCCAAATGCTCTCTATGTTTCACAGAAGAGACTGAAGAAGAAGAATTCAGAAAGAGAACTCTTTCCGAAGTTAAATTTTTTTATAATTTAGACGGATCTTTAAAAAAATCTTTGTTTTTCTCTGGTTTTCAATATTTGTGATGTTGACATTTCAACTGAAGAAACCACTTTGTTTTCTTCCGAATTTTCCACAATGGGAGGTGTATTTATCGGTGGTTGCAAGGTGTTAGCACTCTCTTCTTCGTCTTCAGTTTCGTCGGCGCCAATTTGCCCTACATATTCTGACTGTGGATTCCTTAATCGGTCCTAGTATGAAGAAACCTGCCGGCGCCGATGTTGTCAAATCGGCGTTGATGAACTTTTATTTGAATTCCACTGGAAGTTATCTTGACGACGTGGGTGGAGAGTCATGGATTGTCCTGGAGGGAGCTAGCGTGAATGACTCTCGTGCTGCCCATTATTAGATATTATGGCCCGCAAGTTCCCAACAAAATTTATATTCTTTCAAATAAAAGATAGAGTTTAGTTTTATCAATTTGTTTATGAATCATAAGTAATTATTTTTTTATAAATTATATTTGTAAATTTAAAAGTTTTACAAAACAATTCTTTTATATATTTATGTCCACAAAAAGTCGTATTATATATTAATACTATCGTCTCTATAATAAAGAATTGTGTGCAAAGATTTTTTTTTAAAAACAACAATAGAGGACACAACATATTATAAATGAGTTTTTTTTTAATGCTCCTCTATGGCATTTTGTTTTATTGGCTTCTTCTCTAAAAATGCTTTCTCGGCTAGCCATCATTGTCAATTTAAGTGTCTGTATAGTTTAGTTGGCAAATAAATTTGTGTTATTATACTAAAACAAACAAAAAAGTTGAGATGATAAACAAATCAATCAATAAATATAAAGTATAAATATAAAAACAATTCATATATAAAACATAAAAATAATTGAATGGAACTCCAGTCAGTCGACGGATCCGAATGATAGACATCGGCACTCACTGAAAAACAAAGAATTACCGCCTGTAATTGAAAAATTGATCGGAAAGAAAAGCGGAAAAATATAACTACCAGCAAATTCTATACGCTGCCCGATTTGTGTGCATGTGCTTTGTTTACTTAATGAACACTTCAATAAAAAATTTAGATAAAAAAATATATAGTGAGCTTAGTTAAAAATAAAAATAAGTAAATGCAAAAAACGATTAAGAGTTATATATATTGTCTCCGATTGGTGACATGTAATTTTAAAGTCGAGTTACAGTTGATGTTATAATTCATCATAACTCAAAATGAAATAAAAAAAACCTAATTTTACACTTGATTGGTAACATTTTTGAGTTAGACTTCTAACTCAAAGAAAATCAATAGTAAATCATGTTATTAATCAAAGCTATTGTGTTCGTGTGTACATTAGAAAAGGAAGAGAGGAGGTTGGTTATGACCGAAATCGGAAATCGTGGGATAGTTGTTGTCAAAGGTTTTTGGCAACTATTTTTATTATTTGAAATAATCTTTTTAAATTAAAAAATATATAAAAGCTAATTTTATTTTTTTATAAAATTATGGATGATATGTGAAAGTGGAAAGTTAAATTTGCAGCTCTCAGAGAAGTCCTCGAAGCGCGTGCCTGCGACCACCTAGGATATCAATGAAAGACATCCCGAGTCTGCAGCGCCACCAAGAGTCAATCCCGGAAGTTACACTCCAAAAGTTACCTTCATATGAGTATAGAACCCCAGTCAGTCGACGGATCCGAATGATAGACATCGGCTAGACAGGAAGTGTCAACGGCGAGAAAAGCTTAACCTTTCAGTAAAAGCAAAGAAGGCACCGAAGCAAAATATCTGAAAGTAAGCAATGAATCGAGACAAGAAACGAAAGACACACGAAGGCTAAAAGCGGAAGTTAATGAAACTTTTCATTAAAAATAAAGATGAGTTTTACACTGACAGTCTAATCCTAAAAGAGGTCTGATAATTAAATAAACAAAAAAATGGGGCCTAAGGGAAAGTGATAACATTCATATTTTACCCAAATTTTCTATCATAAGTGAATGCTTTAACATGTCTTTCAATCGATTTTACATGCATAAGTAGTAGTTTTCGAGTATTTGTATGGTCAATACTTTTTTCTGGAAAACTTAGTGATGCAATATCAAAACCAGTGAATCAAAGATCTTCAATACGTGAAATTATTATCAGAGTCTCAACTTCATAGCTTCATAAAGGAAAATGATTCTTATTTAATGTCCAAAACTAAATTGGTGGCAAAAAGACTATTATTTGATTTAGCTGAATTTTATCTTTTTGTTTAAATGTAAATAATTTTATTTATTGTACTTTATTGTAAAGATCCATTGTAAGAGTTATAATAGCTCATCTATTCTCATTTGTAAAATACACATTGAAATGTTTTTGAATATAAAGCTTAAGCTTGTTTGTTTATCTAGATGGATTTCTATATTTAGTAAATGTTTGAATCTATGGAAAAGTGTCAATAGTTGAGAAATGTGTCCACGTCAGCAAGCACGCTCTATAGGGCGACTCAGAAGGCAATTAGGGTTTTGCAAGTTTTTACCGCAAGGCAAGGGCTCTCAGTCGATTTCGGCGCCGGAAAAGGAGGCTCCTCCTCCATCGCCGATAATGGGAGATCATTCTAAGACTCAGGAATCTCAGTTGGGGAAGAGATCTTCGTGGGTTAATGTTGTTAAGAATTGTCCGTCACTTTCAAACCATGTAGCTCAGGTCCAAGTCGTAGATGGAGCATCATTTGTGGAGATCCCAGATGAGCTCATTCAGCAATCTTTGCCGCTGTGGGAGGATTTCTTGGTAGGGAGGTTTCTCTCTCCAGCACCTCACGTTGCGAAAATCCATGTCATAGTTAATAAAATTTGGCCTTTGTGAGATAGATCAATTCGAATCGATGTGTTCTCGGTCAACGAAAATCGGAAATCGTGGGATAGTTGTTGTCAAAGGTTTTTGGCAACTATTTTTATTATTTGAAATAATCTTTTTAAATTAAAAAATATATAAAAGTTAATTTTATTTTTTTTATAAAATTATGGATGATATGTGAAAGTGGAAAGTTAAATTTGCAGCTCTCAGAGAAGTCCTCGAAGTGCGTGCCTGCGACCACCTAGGAAATATAGGAAAGACATCCCGAGTCTGCAGCGCCACCAAGAGTCAACCCCGGAAGTTACACTCCAGAAGTTACCTTCACATGAGAATAGAATCCCAGTCAGTCGACGGATCCGAATGATGGACATCGGCTAGACAGGAAGTGTCAACGGCGAGAAAAGCTTAACCTTTCAGTAAAAGCAAAGAAGGCACCGAAGCAAAATATCTGAAAGTAAGCAATGAATCGAGACAAGAAACGAAAGACATGCGAAGGCTAAAAGCGGAAGTGAATGAAACTTTTCATTAAAAATAAAGATGAGTTTTACACTGACAGTCTAATCCTAAAAGAGGTCTGATAATTAAATAAAAACAATAAAATGGGGCCTAAGGGAAAGTGATAACATTCATATTTTACCCAAATTTTCTATCATAAGTGAATGCTTTAACAAGTCTTTCACTCGATTTTACATGCATAAATAGTAGTTTTCGAGTATTTGTATGGTCAATACTTTTTTCTGGAAAACTTAGTGATGCAATATCAAAACCAGTGAATCAAAGATCTTCAATACGTGGAATTATTATCAGAGTCTCAACTTCATAGCTTCATAAAGGAAAATGATTCTTATTTAATGTCCAAAACAAAATTGGTGGCAAAAAGACCATTATTTGATTTACCTGAATTTTATCTTTTTGTTTAAATGTAAATAATTTTATTTATTGTACTTTATTGTAAAGATCCATTGTAAGAGCTATAATAGCTCATCTATTCTCATTTGTAAAATACACATTGAAATTTTTTTTGAATATAAAGCTTAAGCTTGTTTGTTTATCTAGATGGATTTCTATACTTAGTAAATGTTTGAATCTATGCAAAAGTGTCAGTAGTTGAGAAATTTGTCCACCTCAGCAAGCACGCTCTATAGGGCGACTAGGATTTTGCAAGTTTTTGCCGCATGGCAAGGGCTCTCAGTCGATGTCGGCGCCGGAAAAGGAGGCTCCTCCTCCATCGCCGATAACGGGAGATCATTCTCAGACTCAGGAATCTCAGCTGGGGAAGAGATCTTCGTGGGTTAATTTTGTTAAGAGTCGTCCGTCACTTTCAAACCATGCAGCTCAGGTCAAAGTCGTAGATGGAGCATCTGAAGTAAAAATCTAAACTCCATTGGCTGAAGATTGGGGATAAAAATAATAAGACTTACCACCGTGCAATATGTGCAACAGAAGCACAAAACAAAATCCGAGACATCTGATGCCCTGATGGAAACGTGGTATCTCAGGGGGAAGAGATTAAAGCAGAGGCGGAGAGATTTTTCCGAGAATTTCTCCAACTACACCCAGCAGATTTTGAGGGTACTACGGTAGGGAATGTACAAACCTTATTACAATTTCGATGTTCAGGAGAAGAACATGAAGTTCTAATGCGTGAGGTAACGTCGGAAGAGATTACAAAGAATCTATTTTCAATGCCGAATGATAAATCTCCAGGACCGGATGGATATACGGTGGAATTCTACAAATCAGCATGGGAGATAATTGGTTCAGAATTCATTATATATTTCGATAAAATCGTTCTTCGCTACTGGTTTTTTGCCAAAAGGAGTAAATTCTACAATACTTGCTCTGATTACTAAAAAAACAGAGGCCACGGAGATGAAAGACTACAGGCCTATTTCGCTGCTGCAACATGATCTATAAAGTGATATATAAATTGATTGCAAACAGGTTAAAGGAGATACTGTCGAAGTTTGTTGCAGCAAATCAATCGGCTTTTGTGAAGGATAGACTGTTAATCGAGAATCTCTTGCTTGCTACAGAGCTAGTGAAAGACAATCATAAGGATACTGTCTCAGAGAGGTGCGCTATAAAAATTGACATATCAAAAGCGTTTGATTCTGTTCAATGGTCTTTTCTTCTCAATGCACTTTTGGCTATGAATTTTCCGCAAGGGGTTATTCACTGGATCTCTATATGCATAACTTCTGCTTCGTTCTCAATCCAAGTAAATGGTGAGCTAGCTGGATATTTCCAAAGCGCAAGAGGATTGCGACAGGGATGTTCTCTCTCTCCGTATTATTTGTCATATGTATGGATGTTTTTTCGAAGATGTTGGACAAAGCAGCAACCCTAAGGTCGTTTGGTTACCACCCTCGCTGCAAGAACTCTGGTTTAACCCATCTCAGTTTTGCGGACGATATTATGGTTCTTAGTGATGGCAAAGTACGATCCGTTGATGGAATAATCAAAGTGTTTGATGAGTTTGCCAAAATCTCAGGCCTAAAGATTAGTATAGAGAAAGCAACACTTTTTTTTGCAGGAGTCTCGGATGGGGTACGGCAAGAGATGGTGTCAACGTTTCCATTTCAGTTGGGGGTACTCCCAGTTCGATATTTGGGGCTACCTTTGGTCACAAGAGGTCTAGCTAGCTGTTGGGGACTACCTGCCGCTAGTGGAAAAAATTCGCAACCGTATTGGTTCGTGGACCTCTCGATTTCTGTCCTATGCAGGTCGGATATGCTTAATAAGTTCGGTATTATGGAGCAAGACAAACTTCTGGATGGCCGCATTTAGGCTTCCTCGGGCATGTATACAAGAGATTAACAAGATATGTTCGGCATTCCTCTGGTCGAGGACAAATTTAAATCCGAGAAAAGCTAAAATTGCATGGGAGGACGTGTGTAAGCCAAAGGTGGAGGGAGGTCTTGGCTTGCGCTCACTCAAGGAGGCAAACGAGGTGAGCTGTCTTAAATTGATATGGAGAATAATTTCACACCAACCATCATTATGGGTTCGGTGGATCAATCAAAATCTACTTCAGCATAGTTTGTTTTGGTCCATTAAAGAAAGCACAAGTAAGGGGTCTTGATTGTGGCGCAAACTTCTTAAGTATCAGACAAAAGCGAAGGATTTCTGCAGAGTTGAGTTACAAAATGGGGAAACAACTTCTTTTTGGTACGATAAATGGTCGGACATGGGTTGTTTGATGGATATTGTGGGAGCTAGTGCTGTGAATGATATGGGGATCAGATCGAGTGAAACTGTTGCTGATGCGTGGAATAGACGAAGGCGGCGTAGACACCGAGTGGGGGTATTGAATGATATTGAGATAACTTTGGAAGCTAAGCGACAGACACGAGTGGTAGGACTGAATGACGTGGTTACTTGGCGAGGGAAAGAGGATACTTTCAAGCCAATTTTCAACACAAAGGACACTTGGAATCATACTCGGACAACTACAAGCAACGTCATCTGCCATAGGGGGGTTTGGTTTACTCACGCGACACCAAAATACTCCTTCTGCACTTGGCTCGCGATCCATAATCGGCTTTCGACGGGTGACCGAATGAGCACTTGGAATGCAGGTGAAAATTCGGTTTGTGTTTTGTGCTCGAATCCCCTGGAGACGAGAGACAACATCTTCTTTTCGTGCTGGTTTTCATCGGAAGTCTGGTCAGGGCTCACACAGAAGCTTCTCAACACTCAATACACTACGGATTGGCAAACCGTTGTCACCTACGTTTGTGATAAGCGTCTGGACCGTATCCAGAGCTTCATTGCTCGATACGTGTTCCAAGCTTCCATTCATGTCATTTGGAGAGAAATAAATGCTAGAAGACATGGAGAGGTGCCGAACTCTCGTAGTGGTATAATCAAAATCATCGACAAACAAGTGAGGAACCAATTTCTCTCTATTCGAGCCGCCGGGGATAGAAGATATGAGGGAGGACTTCAAGTTTTGTTTGCTATTTCAAGCTGAAAATTTTTCAATTCTAATTTTAGATTTTTAACAAATCTCAAACAATAGTAGCATTTGATGTAAAACAGTTTTTTTCTTTGAAATAATTTAACATATAATTCAAAAAAAAAAAATGTTTGAATCTATGTCTATTGGGTGCGATTCCTTGAGACTAAGTTTGTGAACTCATCACAAAAGCTTTCACATTCTTGAGTGGCGTTCTTCGATCCACCCTCGTTGTTCATCTCTCGCGTTTCCATCACCATCGATCCATAGCCTGAGTATCTTGGCTTTGAATCACCCATCGATCTACCCTAGTCCATCATCTCCGGTTCACTTGGGCTTGAGTATCTCGGCCTCTTTGAATCACCATTGGTCCGATCAAGCAGACGCTTTGTCCCGTAGATCCTACAAGTCTTGAGTCAACCCCGTGCTTGTATTATTTTTGGTATCAGAGTTAAAAGCTCCTATCCCTCGTTGTTTTTTATTTTTATTTCATTTATTAAAAATTTTTTTTGTCTCTTTTCTTTAATATTTTCGAAATTTATTTTCATAAATATTTGAAAACCACAAAAAATAGTTTTATGTTTTTGATCTTAAACTTAAAGGAAAAAAAACCATTAAAAAAATTGTTTTCTTAGTTTTTTTGTCTTAAAAGTTTAGTTTATTTCTTTTTTAAAAAGAAAAGAAATGAATTGGTTTTGAGGACAAAACCATTTGAAGAAGGAGAAAATGATGCAATATCAAAACCACTGAATCAAAGGTATTCAATATGTGGAATTATTATAAGAATCTTAACTTCATAACTTCACAAAGTTAAAGGTAAAATTGGTGGCAAGAAAACAATTATTTGATTTAGGTGATTTTTATACCTTTGTTTAAATGTAAATAATTTTATGTATAAGAATCTAAACAACTTAATTCGACAAATTCACAAATCGCTTTAGATCAACTCCCGCAGCCTAAAGTTATTTGTTAATCTAAAAATAAACTCTAATCTAGCAACCTAGTAATCAATCTATGAATCCCCTTTGAAAAACCCTTAAACCCAACAAATGAATCTACTCTAACATGATTGAGGCGAGCAGAAACGAGATAAATGAAGGCATGCTTGAATTAAGTAAAAAAAGTTCGAGGGTTTGCGAGAAGATCTTTCTCCCCCCTCGAAGAGGAAGAACAAAAACGTGAAAGCCTTATGCGGCTGTAAATATTTTGGTGGATATGTTTCTATGATGGGGGCTGCTGAAAATATGCTGTAAAACATGATTATTTATAAGTCTTGAGGTCTTCTTAGGCGTCACTTAGGTTTCTATTAAATTTGACGGCTATTGCGCTTGTCGTGTTTGCAAACAGGCTTCGGAAACGTTATTTGGTGTGACCGCACGAGCGAGGGCTCATGGCATGGCCAAGTGGGGTCTGACCGTGACTTGGGAAGCTGGTGATACGGTGGAGAGAATCATAGCCGCGTGGTTGAAGCCTGGTGGCACGGCGAGATCACTTGCTGATCAAATTTTCATTTCTTCTCTTGCTTCTCTTGCGAGACTACATGATATATCTTCAGTAAAAACGGCATAACTACATGATCTAACCATTAGTTTGCCTTCAAACCACTTTGGTATGAAAGTTAACATTCTCCTATAACTTGCGTCCCAATTTTAGGATGATCGCGTGGTGGAAAGGTCCTAACCGGTTTTACCACAACGAATACAATAGTGACACGTTAGTAGGGGACCCGCTCAACAGTGTGCCTACGCACCTGCTCCATGATAGCTTGCAGAAGAGGCATGGAGAATACTCGAGTAACTGGCAGGAGTCATGCCGTAGGATTTCCACCCACTCCCTAGGTAGCAGTCGACGGGGCTTCCGAAACCAATAGAAAGAGAGCCCAAGACGTTATAAATAAGAGGAAAGGCTAAACCTAGAGAGGAGGCCAGCGCGAAGGGAGAAAAAAAGAAGAGAGAGATATATATATATATATATATATATAAAGAGAGAGAGAGTGATGCGGTATTCAATGATCCTTGTGATCTAGCAAACCGGACTTATCCTCCTTCACCTAGTTCGATAAAACCCTTCACCGACGGTACCGCACATCATACCTTATGGAGGCTGCTCCCCATCACTCCATAAAGGGATTGCCAACTAAGGTAAACCCTCTACCCCGTTCATCAGTTATGAGAGTTCCACCCCCCCCCCCCCCCCCCC
>JAHZTW010000003.1:41509563-41522998 GCA_020283515.1 Alliaria petiolata
AAAAGTCCTTAGAGGATAATGGATTGTTTCGTTACGATCCAACTTTCCTTTCTTCTTACATGTATAGAAGTGTTTTAAAAGCTTTGAGGTTGTCTACGTTGGTGTGAAGAGCTATCTTTATTTGTGTGATGATCATCAATTTGAACATCACCAGTGGCTCTAATGTGCACATCAAACAAGCCACATGAAGCAAATTGCTAAC
This sequence comes from Alliaria petiolata, assembly GCA_020283515.1. NCBI lineage: Eukaryota > Viridiplantae > Streptophyta > Magnoliopsida > Brassicales > Brassicaceae > Alliaria > Alliaria petiolata. Next base: position 41,509,766 of record JAHZTW010000003.1, read on the forward strand.
CAAAAAAGACAAGGAGGAAACACAAACATCAACATTCTAATAATGTAGCAAGCTATATCATTTCATTAAAATTGTCGTGTTAAGCTCTCTTCCAAAATAGATTCACATCGTAAAGGCTCAAAAGAGAACAAATAAAAAACTAATAAATCGAAGGAATAAGGCAAACAATTACATTTAACGAATCTATTTCAAAATAATCCATGGGGTGACAGACATAATTAGCATGTTTATGCTGTAAGAAAATGTTTCATTACATTATAATATTTACAAAAAAAATCGAATTGCTGTATTGCAAATGGTAAAGTTTCTACCTTTTTTTTTAATTTTCTGGGATTTTTAATTATTTTGGTAGGAATGCAACTTAACATGTGAGTTGTTATCAGATAATATAAAAAAAATATAAGAAAACAAGATATAAACAACATATCTTGCTCATAAAAATTGTGTGTTTACTTACAAAGATAATAATTTTGTTTCAAATAAAAACAGATTATAAAACCAGATTTTTAACCTCTAAATAAACCAATGTTATCAAAAAAGAAAATAAACTGAACCCCGCACAAGGTTTAACACCTAGTTATTAGTATTGTGTGATTGGATTAACACATCATATTTTTAATGTATAAACAAATTAAAATCTATAATTAAAAATCTTGGCTACAGTAATAGAATGCATATCTATTCTATTAAAAGAGGAACCCTAAAGTTAAATTAAGAATCTTGTTTTTTTTGTTTGAATCTAATTATTAAAGTTAGATTAGTCATTTGTTAAATATGTAATTGATTTTGGTTTTTTATGTTTCTTTCATTTAACTCTGATATCTTTATTTATAAATATATTTATTTCTAAATATTAACAATTTAGATTACTTTAACTCCAATTACCAAACACAATTAAATAATTTAAAACATACCAAAAATAATTATTTTGAAAATTCTAAAATGAAATCATACATTTAAAATATTCATAAAATTGATTTGAATTAAGATTCTAATAAATAAATAAACGAAAACTAAAAATAATTTAAAAATAATCATCATATGTCTTTCATTTGTAGTATTATACATTTCTGAAATATAAATAAAATTTTAAATTTTTGAAAATTTTATTAATTATGACATTTGTACTATAAACTTTGTTTTGTTTATATTAAACCATCACATAGAATAATCTCGCCAAAACGTTTTTACTAAAGTCCAAAAAATATAAAGGATTAGAAAATAAAATAAATATCAAATAACCTTTAATTTCACCAACTTGTTAATTGATAGATTTGAAATAAAATAAATAAACTTAACAAATAACATATTTTTTATAACAAATCAAAAACTTATTATTTTTTCACAAAAAAACAAAACAGTTACAATTTCAACAGATTTGAATTAATAACACTTAAATTATTAATTTTAATTTTTCATTTCACATTTTCTATATTATAAATTTATTAAAATTTTCCATTTTACATAAAAAATTATTTATAAAAATATTTATCTTGCAGGGACGTCCGGAAGTAGAACCTAATTAATATCATATTAGACTATCCACATGAAAAATTTCTGCTGGTCATTCAAAAGAAGCTTTGGTAAGCGCTTCATTGGAGGATATTCTAGTAGAGTCTGATGTCCGTGCTGGATTTCACACAACGATTTATCTGTTAAAAAAATAAAGAGTACGCAAATATTCTAAGTAAGAAACCGAAACAGAGATCCAAAGACGGCGATTTTATTAGAGTTGATGTGATAAGCTTTTTTTGGGTACAAGTGTTTTGCTAGGTAAAGCGCGGATGCCCCCTTCAATGAGCTAAAGGTCCTATTTATACATATCTGTTTGTAAATCTAAGTAAAAATCTCTCAGAATCTTCTCGTAGATTCTTCCTTATCTCCCCTCCGCGACGCTCCTTCCGTGAGACTTCGTCTTCTAGGGCGAACATCACTTCGGGTTTCCTTATGGGCTTGGGCTCGGCCCATTTGCATGACGATCCGTCTTGGGCTCGGCCTCTTATCCTGGTTTAGAGCTCGGAATTCTTCGTGGGCCTTTAGCTCGGAGTATCGAGGGGAGATGTTGATTTGGTTAGGCCCGTGCACAATCCGTACATTTTACGGTTCGGCTCGATCTTTGTACAGTTTGTGCGCGGCTCGGTTCAGCTCGGTTTCTGCACACTGGTAAACCACTTCGATTCGTGCACGGTTTGTGCACCGAGGTGATTCACTCCGGTTCGTGCATGGGTAAGGGATTACCCTTCATACTTAGCCTTTTCTTTCATTGATTTCGCCTGGGTGGAAACCGACCCCAACAGTTAGCCCCCCAGCTCGTTAGTCTCGGGAACGAGGGTGACGAGCTATCAGGAAAGGCGAGATAAATGTCCCGAGGTGTTTTGTACTCGAATACCGAGGTGAATGGCTTGGCGCCGAAGTTGTTGTTTGTTTTTTTTTAGTCAAGAGCCGAGGTGTTTTTGCTCAAGTGCCGAGCCGAGCATTATTTTTTTTTTTTTTCATGCCGTGGTGCAAATTTTCGTGTCAATGCGTTCTCACGATTATTAGTGAGACGCGCGAGTTTCGTCGGGTACTTTCCGTCTACGCTGGATTTCCACCTCGGTCATATTTGTGAGACACTGCTTCCACCTCGGCGCCTTTCACGCTTTGCGACACTTAGGAAAATATTAGTTTTCCTTATGTTGGACCGCTACGTGGGCCGAAGATGAAGTTCGTCTGGGCCGGTATCCGTCTCGCGAGGGCCCAATATCATTTTGCGAAGAGTCGGTTTGTTTCGGAAGCGGAAGCATCTCGCGTGTTCCCGAGGCGACACGCTCCGACGCGCGAGCTCTTCTATAAGTATCGAGGCTTCCTCCAATTTCCTTCATTATCTTCATTCCTCCGAAATTTCTCAAAGGTTCGCTTTCTCTTCTCTACTCTCTATCTCTTGTTTATGTTTAAGTTCTGGCTAGGGTTCTTCAAATTTCTACCGAGCCGTCGCTATCCGCCCTAGTTTTCCGATCAATCTTCAAACTCTCCGATTGTTCTTCGAGTTTTTTGGCTACTCTCCATCTTCTTGATTGAAAATCTTCCGAGGTGAAGGTGATGTCTTCTTCTACTCTCCGAACCGAGGTGATTCTCGAGGAATCGATGGATAAATCCCGAGGTGACCCAAGCTCAAACACTGCCTCCGTCGCTTCCCGAGGTGGGACGAGTATTCGTGAAAATTCCCTCCGAGGCGACCCGGTTTTGAAGGCTTCCTCGGGTGACCGAGGTGAACCCGTTCTTGACGATTCTGTTGGCTCGGCGGTTTCCCCGACGCTGCTAGGACACAGGTAATTTCCTCGCCTGTTAATCGTTCAGAAGGGTCCTCTGCAGCGAATCTACCCGAGGCGAATGATTCAGAACCTCTGTCTAGCGCCGAGGTGAATAGTCCAGGATTCGCCGAGATGAAACCCGAAGGTGAGGATTGGGATTCGGATCCAGTTGCGGCGAGGTGGGAACTGGATCAACTGATGCTTCTTCAGAAAGTAAAAGCTCCCAAGCGCCGGAAGAAGAAAGCAGTCGCCGATCCGCCTGGTTCTTCTCTTTCCACACCTGATTCTTTAGCGGATATTCGCGCTCGCTTCAGAGTCAGTGAGGGAGTGGAATTCAAGCTTCCTTCTTCAGTGGACCGAGCTGACAGGCCTCCTCCTGGTTACTTCACCATATACGAGGCCTTTCTCTCCGAATGTTGGCTGTGGTTCCCGATTCCATCTCTTATCTCGGAATACCTATGGTGCGAGGTCTCGCCCTGGCTCAACTGACACCTCGGGCTCGGCGCCATCTCGTGGGGTTGCTGACCCTGAGTTATGAATGCAGGATCGAGCTCTCCCTTGGTCACCTCGAAAATCTCCTGGATACTCGTCGTAAGCCAAAAACCGAGGTGTTCTATATCAGTAATAGGAAAGGTCGAAGGATTATAAGAGACTTCCCGAGCAAGGATCAGGACTGGGAAAAAAGATTCTTCTATGTCCTTGTCAATGATGATTCCGTATCGGAGGATTAGATCGAGAAAACTAGGACGGAATGGGGGCAAATTGGTAGATGGCCGAAGTGAACCTTAGGGATTATTTCCGTATATTGATGCTTGATCCGAATGTGCTGATATCTTTCATCATTTTTTTTACAGTTCGTCGACTTCTGCTTCGGTGTCCACAAGACGTTTGGGAGATCGCCGAGGTGTTTAACCGAAGAAAAGTTCGTTGGGAGAAAACATTTTTCTTTCAGCGAGTCGAACGTGCCCGAGCTCTCTACCTCAGCGGCTATCAAGTAGGAGATTATGAACCCTCCACTGCATCCGAGGACTCTAGGATAAAGATGGCAAAAAGGTTGACCCTTCGCGAACGACAGAACTTGGAGGCGAAAAGGAACGCCGAGGAGAAAGAAAAAAGGGATTCGAAATCTCGAGGACCTGTTCTCGAGAAAGATGGGGGAAAAATTACCGAGCCGAAGAGTAAGGGAACTGTCTCCGAGGAGAAAAGGAGGGCTTCCAGAGAACCGACTCCGACAGCGGCTTCTGATCTTAGGACAGAGACTTCGGACGGGGCTAAACGGATAGTGGTTGGTCTCAGATCTGGGACGAGGTCCACATAGTCGATTCTTTCCGGGCACCGCGGTGGTGACGAGACCGCGACCAAGAAAGACAAAAAGTCCGGGAAAAGACCCATTGCCGAGGCGCCCGCTGCTCCCGAGGCAAAGAAGTCTAAAACGACGAAGCATTCCTCGGCAAATGTTAAGCAGGTCGACGTTCCCGAGGCCAATCCTTTGTCTGCGGAAGCACCCTATAATGACGCCGAGGCTGCAGCTACGCTTTTCTCCAAGGTTCTTGTTCCGGGCAGCCTTTTCCCTCCTCCAGACACGCTCGCGAAGCGGAAAAAATACGCGCAGATGGCTCTCAAGGGGACTAAGGTAAAGTTTGTTCCGTTTAAAGACTCTTTTCGTGCTCTGTCTTGTATTTTGTGCTCAAACCCTTTGTTTCTTCCTGCAGTTTATCACCGCGACCAACGAGGTCATTCTCGGGTATGAGATGGATGCTCGAGCCGACCAGAGACGTGTAGAGAATGCTCGTCAGGCTGCCGCCTCTCTGAAGGCGAAGCTCGAAGACGAGGAGGCCAATCACGTGAAGAAAGTTGAAGAATTCGCGACGCGCTACAAGGCTCTAGAGGCCGAAAGGGATGAGCTTAAGCGTAAGCGTGATGCTTCGGAAAAGCAGGTGACTTGCCTGTCAGATCAAAATGTCCGTCTCGAAGCCGACCTGGCTTCCCTGCATCGACAGGTCCTTTCCGAACGGGAGATGCGCGATGCAAACCTCGACCGGGCTCGAAAGGAGGCGAGGCGCGAGCTTGTGGGCAAGTACCAGGACAGAGTGTTGCGCGCCGAGGCCAAAGTCAACTTGCTTAAGGGAGATGCTCGAGAGAAAGTAGCCGACCTGGCGGAAATCGAGGGAAACCTCCAATTCATTAGCGTCCTTCAAGGTCCCGATCCCCCCCACTCTGGAGGATGAAAAAGCGAGGCTGACTGGACTCAAGGAGGAGCTTGTGGGTGCTTACGAGCAGTTCGAGCGCCTCGCAACGGATCTCCGCGAGGTTCTGATGCCTTCGCCGGTATCGTCGGATGCGTTGCCGAGCCTTCCTGGAGGGGAAACTTTAGAAGTTTCGGCTTTCAAAGCCGGGATCACGCGTCCTTCTGGCTCGAACATTGGAACTCCGCGAGTGGATGAGATGCTCTCCGAGAGAGGATCCGACGCCTTTTCGTCGAAGGATGCTGCGACTAAAGTCATCGAGACGGATCTTTCGACCGTCTAATTTTTATGACCCCGTTTTAGTTTCGTACTTGGCTTTTCTCTTTGTCTTTTTTTTTTGGTTTTGTGTTTGAACAAAGCTCCTGGATGGCTTTATCCGCAATATTATTTATGCTTATGAATTATTCTGCTTTTACGCTTTAAGCGATCATCTCTTTTTAAGACCAACCGAGTCGTTGGTGAAGCAATCGTAGCTTGCCGTAATTCCCGCTACAGTGGGGTTTGGTGGTTCGGGCGAATTAGTATTCTTCTGAGCCCTGAAGTAGACCGACGCTGCTCGCGGTCGAGCGTTTTAGTCGAACGTGTTTAGTTATCTCGTATGTAAGCGAAAAACGCTCAAGCAGCACGATGTTCGCGGGGTATCAATGACCAACGTTAAGCGAGAGTTGGAGTTTTAGGTGCTCTCTAAGCTAGGACTTTCGTGTTTTGACGAAATGCGAGCTTATGTCGAGAACAGCCATTAGAACCTTTCTCGGGATATACCCAATAGAGATTGGACCGAGGTAAACTCGGTTTGATTTATATAGCGCGCTGAAATCCGTGAAGGATGTTGAGAACCTATAATTCGTGACGAATGTGAAGGTTGAGATCCCGTTTGGGATGTTAAGTATTCGTATGTTGTGGCTAACAGTAACGAAGTGATAAGAGTTGGTGGAAAGAGCTAAGTAAACTTGTATTCAAGAATATTTTTGGTTTACATAGCGTGGGAGTATATGAATATACGTACCCCACTCCCCCCCCCCCCTTTTAGGGAGGGGGGGCAGTTGAACTCGTCATGAGACGAGCTGCCTACGTACCCCTTTCGAGGATCAAACCGCCCCGTAGTTCATGTTTTTGTGACAAGTGTCTTAGTAATAGTATTTCTTCAGATGCATCGCATTCCATGATCGTGGTACCGAAGCGTCTGTTGAATGATTGGCGAGCTCGTATACTCCTTGGCGAACTACTTTGGTTATGCGATATGGTCCTTCCCAGTTAGCCCCCAGTTTCCCGGTGTTTCGTTCTGCCGTATTCTGAAAAACTTTGCGGAGGACCAGCTCTCCTTCGTGAAACCTCCGACTTTTGACGTTGGAGTTGTAGTATTTTGCGGTTGCTTGCTGATAATTTTGAATGCGAATGAGTGCCTGATCGCGTCTTTCGTTTATCAGGTCTGCTTCGTCTAAGAGCATCAGGTAGTTGAGACCCTCTTATCCCGGGAGGAGTCGTCGTCGTATTCCCGGAAACTCCACTTCGGAAGGGATGACACACTCCGTTCCGTAGACGAGTGCAAACGGTGTTTTGCCAGTTGCTCATCTCGGGGTCGTCCGATGCGACCATAGGACTCCTTCCAGTTCGTCAGTCCATCTACCCTTCTTGGCATCGAGGCGTTTTTTCAGCCCGTCAAGTATCGTCTTGTTTGCTGCCTCTGCTTGCCCGTTGCCTTGCGGGTATCGGGGTGTCGATTTACTCAGTCTGATTTTCCACTTTTCGCAAAAAGACTCAAAGCGTGTTGAGATGAATTGCGAGCCGTTATCGGTTACTATTTCGTACGGGACACCATGCCGGCAGATGATATTCTTCCAGACAAAATTTTCGACCTGGACGTCTTTGATACTGGCGAAAGAGTCTGCCTCGACCCACTTTGAGAAGTAGTCCGTCAACACTAGCAGGAATCTCTTCTGCTTGGAGCGATGTAGCGGGCGGACGATGTCCATCGACCATCGCATGAAAGGGTAAGGGGACGAGATTGAGGAGAGCAGCTCGGTAGGTTGGTGGATTGTCGGGGCGTGGCGCTGACATTTCTCACATTTCCGAGAAAATATTTTGCAGTCTTTTACCATGGTCGGCCAGTAGTATCCGTGACGTTTTATCTTTATTGCCAAGGACTTTCCGCCGCTGTGATTGCCGCAAGACCCTCCGTGGACCTCTTCCATTACCCAGCGAGCTTCTTTCCCTTCGACGCAAGTTATTAACGGTCTTGAGAACCTCCATTTGAAGACCTCCCCGTCGAGTTGGATATAACGGGCAGCATGAGCCTTGAGTTTGCGTGCTGTCCACTTGTCTGTGGGGACCTCTCCGTCCATTATGTATGTTCGAATCGCTCCCATCCACTCTTGGTCGCATCCGTATTTGTTCTGCTGGTCTTGTTTCGTCGTGACTGCCTCTTGTTCGTTGCTTGGCTCCGTCAGAGTTTCAGTGGGCTCGATAAGGTTAACAGTTTCGGAGCTTTCGATACTGGGTCGTTCGATGAATTCCACTGGGATTACTCGCTTAAGTCCGGGGTCGGACGATGAGGCGAGGGCTGCTAATGCGTCGGCTTGAGCGTTTTCGCCACGAGGAATTCTTGTTAGTTCGAACTCGACGAATTCCTTTGAAAGTTTCTGGACCACCCCTAAGTATGCTTCCATCCTGTCGTCCCTCGCGGTGTATTCTCCATTGAATTGGTTGGCGACGAGCTGGGAGTCGCAGAAAGCCCGAATTTTTTGAACTTTGATTCCCCGTGCTAATCTGAGCCCCGCGATTAGAGCTTCGTACTCGGCTTCATTGTTCGAAGCGTGAAAAGCTAGTCTGAAAGATTGCTCCAAAACTTCGCCAGTCGGAGAAGTTAGGCGAATTCCGATTCCCGAGCCTTGCCTTGATGAGGAGCCGTCAACGTGAAGTATCCAAGTGGAATCCTGACTCGGTTCGTTGGTCCCGTCAACTGGAAGTTCTATCAGAAAGTCAGCGAGGACTTGAGACTTGGCGCAGGTCTTGCTTCGATACTCGATGTCGTATTCTCTGAGCTCGATCGCCCACTTTGCTAATCTTCCAGATTGGCTCGGGCTGTGTAGTATAGCCCGCAGTGGGAAGGACGTCAGGACTACGATGGAATGCGATTGGAAATATGGTCTAAGTTTCCGTGCTGCCATCACCACATCGAGTGCCAGCTTCTCCATTTGCGGGTATCTTGTTTCTGCGTCCGCCAGCGTTTGGCTCACGTAGAAGATCGGACTCTGCTCACCTCGTTCTACTCGGACCAATACTCCACTGACCGCGGTAGCCGAAACGGCGATGTATAGGTAGAGGGTTTCTCCTTCCACTGGTTTTGCGAGCACGGGTGGAGTTGCGAGGTATTGTTTTAGCTCTTGGAAGGCTATTTCGCACTTTTTTGTCCATTCGAATTTCTTGTTGCCTCGGAGCGTGTCGTAGAAGGCTAGACACTTGTCGGTTGACCTTGAGACGAAGCGATTCAAGGCAGCGACGCGTCCTGTTAGCCGTTGTACTTCTCGTTTGTTTCTGGGCGAGGCCATCTGGATTAGCGCGTCGATCTGCTTTGGGTTCGCCTCGATGCCTCGGCTCGTAACTAGATATCCGAGGAACTCTCCTGATGTTACCGCGAATCTGCATTTCGCCGGGTTGAGTTTCATGTTGTGGTGGTTTAGCCGTTCGAAGCATTCCGACAAATGGGTGATGTGATCGTTTACTTCCAGCGATTTTACCAGCATATCGTCTATGTATACTTCCATCGTCTTCCCCAATTGGTCAGCGAACATTTTATTGACCAGTCGCTGATACGTAGCTCCGGCGTTCTTTAACCCGAACGGCATTACTTTGTAACAGTAGATGCCCCGGTCGGTTATGAATGCTGTTTTTTCTTGGTCGTCGGGGTTCATCAAGATCTGATTATACCCAGAAAAAGCATCCATAAACGAGAGGAGTTTGTTCCCTGCGGTTGCTTCGACGAGACGATCGATGTGGGGGAGAGGGAAACTATCTTTCGGACATGCTTTGTTCAAATCGGTAAAGTCGACGCATATACGCCATTTTCCGTTCTTCTTTTTTACGACTACCGGGTTCGCGAGCCAGTCTGGATATTTCGCCTCGGTGATGGATCCGACTCTGAGCAATCTGTCCACTTCGTCATTCACCGCTTTAGCTCGCTCGGGTCCGAGTTTTCTTCTCTTCTGCTTTACCGGCTTGAAGGTTGGATCCACATTGAGCTCGTGGCACGTAACGTTGATGTCGATCCCGGGCATGTCCTCTGCTGCCCAAGCAAAAGTGTTGATATTCTTTTTCAGAAAATCGACCAGCTCGGTTTTGAGTGCGTCGTTTAGCTCGGCTCCTACTTCTACGCATCTCTCCGGATTTTTGTCATCTAAGCATATAGATATCATGGCGTCGTTTAGCGGGGCGCACCACGGCTGATTGTCTCCGGCCTGCTCGGCTTTCTGTAATTGCTACAAGAGTTTTTTTTGTGCCGACCTTCGCTTCTCGGTTGGCTTTTATTTTTTTGTGAACGGTCGCTCCTTTTGCCTCGGTTTTGGGGTTCCTCAGCTTGTGCTCGGTCATGAAGCATATTCGAGACTCCTTCTGATTTCCCCAAATCGTTCGGATACCGTTGGCTCCGGGGAATTTTAAACAAAGGTGATAAGTCGAGACCACGGCTCTCATCGAGTTAATCCACGGCGTTCCCATGATAATGTTGTACACCGGGGGACCTTCGGTTACTGAGAAATTAACGATTTTGGTGACCTCGTCCGCCAGGACTGGTAGTCTGATCGTTCCAATTGTCATAGTCGTTTCTCCCGAAAAACCGGTCAACGGACTCGGGATCGGTACTATGTCGGACATGTCGACTCCCATTTTTGTCAACGTATCGCGGAAAATGACGTCTACCGAACTTCCAGTATCAATTAGGACTCGGGCTATTTCGTGATCCTTCACTAGGAGTTCAATCAGGGGATCGTTATGAGGCCTGTCTATGCCTGTTGTTTCTCTTTTCTCGAATGTGATGATATCATTGGGATTTCTGCTCGGTGCGGACCAGTTTATCTGAGCTTCGGCTTTTCGTTGAAAGGCTTTTATCGCGGAAACCATGTCTCTACAGTATTTCGAACCTCCCATGATCATGTTTATTCGTTGGTGTGGCCCGTCGGAATCTGAGGCGTTGTTGTTTCTTCTCCCTCGCTTCTGCGGACCGCCCGGTCGGTCTTCCGGGTCGGGTTATTCTTCCTGCCCGACCTCTGCCGTCTTTTCCTGCTCGAGATCCTTCAAGCTGATTGAATTGCCGAGTTCTCCGGCCAAGAATTTCGCTCTGAGCTTGTCTCCTAAGATTCGACAGTTGGCTGTTAAATGTCTGTATGTCTTATGTATCTCACAGTAGGCTTTTTCGTCGTACGAGCTTGAGTTCCTAGTCCACGTGTTTCTGTTCGTTCTTCCTCGACCTCGCCCAGCTCCTTGTTCGGCGCTGATCTGATAGTTGTGCGCTCCACTGAAGTTTGGTCCCTCGTGGTGGATGTAGGCGCCGTTCGGGCGATTCTTTGAACGGCTCGGCTGGCTCGGCATCGCTTGATTCTTGTTCGCCGGTTTTGTTGTCCCGAAGCGTTGGTCGAGGATTCGGAATTCCTCCTCCTCGAGTATGAAATCCGATGCCCGATGCATCGCGTCTTGGATAGATTGGGGTTTGTTGCGCCCAATTTCTTTTCGGAAATCCGATTTATACCACATGGACTTCTTTAACGCTTGGAGTGCTCCTTTGTCGCTCACTTCTCCTACTTTTGACATTACTGCTTTGAAGAGCGCCATGAAAGTTCTTAACGGTTCGTTCGGTCCTTGAGATAATGTCCAGAGGTCGGCGTCTGACACGCCTCGGTTCATGAACATGGAGTATTGCTTCATGAACTCGATGCAGAGATCTTTGAAATTGCCGATAGAATTGCGCTCGAGTCTGGAGAACCATTCGAGGGCTGGTCCTCGGAGATTCTCGACAAACAAAAGGCAGTATCCCGCGTCTCGCTCGCTTTCTCTGAAGTTGGATCGTGCCATCGCCGTACGAAACGCCAAGATATGTTCCTTCGGATCTGTCATTCCCTCGTAGGTCGGAAGGTGGACTTTCCCGGGGTCGGACACTCTCGCCTCCATGATGCGCGCTGTGAACGGCGTCATCTGGGCTTCCTCTAGCATTAGATCGATCTCGGGTGCTGCGCTCGTCGCCTTGTGCACCTGTGATCAAATAGCTTTCACCTCCGCGTTCGTCCGAGCCAAATCGGCTCGGATTTCGTCAAGGGCGTTGCCTCGGCTTGCCGAGTTGGGTTCGGTAAAACGGCCTCGGTTTATCCTCTGGGGCTCGTCCTGATAGTGTTCCTGCTCGACCCACATGAGGTTTTCTTCCTCCTCGGCTAAGTCATGATCTTGTTCCGAGCCGAGGTCGCCTCCTGAAGCTCCACCTCGTGTTGTCGCGGTGACGGTCACCTCGTCCGGCTGCGAAGTCATCGCATCGGCTCGCTCTTCCCCAGTTCCTGTTGTGGCCGCCGAGCCGTTGGTGGGTTCGTCTAGGGCTCCGCCGAGCTGCCGATCTCGCTCAGGGACTCCTTTTCGGACCAGACGCGGTGGCTCGGTGGTGTCGGGCCTCATGGCTGCGGGGTTTTTTCTCCGGATAGGAAATTTCCCGAGCCTCTTGCTCGGCTGTTGTTTACTCCTGGAGTTGCGAAGTTGAGCGCTATCGGGTTGAGCCCGAGCCTTCTGTTCCTGGCAGATGGATTCATCATGGGGGCCAAACTGCCGATCCGCTGACTTTGGGCTCGACTCTCCGTCGTGAGGTTCTCCAGAATTTTGCCTTGCTCGGCCGTCCTATTCGCCAGCGCCATCATCATGGTTTTCATCTCGGCCAAGGACGCAGAGATTGTCTCGGGGGTTTCCGGCGTTTGCTGAGTGGCGTTGGGTGTTTCGTCTCCTGCGGGAGGATTCACTCCGGTGTCGTTAGCTGCTGCGGTGTTGTCGGCGTCGGTCACTCCGGTGGGCATCTCTTCGGATCTGGTGTTTGTCGGTTTTCGGTGTAAGAATTTATTTCCCCCTCCTTCTAGCGCCAAATTGTGCGTGCTGGATTTCACACAACGATTTATCTGTTAAGAAAATAAAGAGGACGCAAATATTCTAAGTAAGAAACCGAAACAAAGATCCAAAGACGGCGATTTTATTAGAGGGTATGTGATAAGCTTTTTTAGGGTACAAGTGTTTTGCTAGGTAAAGCGCGGATGCCCCTTCAATGAGCTAAGGGTCCTATTTATACATATCTGTTTGTAAATCTAAGTAAAAATCTCTCAGAATCTTCTCGTAGATTCTTCCTTATCTCCCCTCCGCGGCGCTCCTTCCGTGAGACTTCGTCTTCTAGGGCGAACCTCACTTCGGGTTTCCTTATGGGCTTGGACTCGGCCCATTTGCATGACGATCCGTCTTGGGCTCGGCCTCGTATCCTGGTTTAGAGCTCGGAATTCTTTGTGGGCCTCTAGCTCGGAGTATCGAGGGGAGATGTTGATTTGGTTCGGCCCGTGCACAATCCGTACATTTTACGGTTCGGCTCGATCTTTGTACAGTTTGTGCGCGGCTCGGTTCAGCTCGGTTTCTGCACACTTCGGTCCACTTCGGTTCGTGCACGGTTTGTGCACCGAGGTGAACCACTT
>JAHZTW010000003.1:41523369-41602946 GCA_020283515.1 Alliaria petiolata
CCTTTTTTTTTACAGATACATAAGGGCATGTACATGTAGATATCAAAGAAAATAGAAAAAAAGATTTCTTTATCTGAGTAATGAGCCATCCGACAATTCATGATTTAGATTCAACTACTTATTAATAAACTAATAGCAAGGAAGAAACAAATTGAGTTGATGCGTTTACCTAAGTAAGGACCAATAAAATCAAATATTTTGATCTTCGAAACCAATTAAATGAAATTCTAAGGGTTCAATTTTATGGGGCAGTGCGCGAGAAATAAAATCATAAACAAATGATAGAATTTTGAGTGCCCTGAAAATGTCATAATATATAACATTAAGATATATAACATTAAGGTGTTCGAAAATGGTTGAAGTAGATGAATAGGAGGATCGCTATGACTATAGCCCTTGGTAAATTTACCAAAGACGAAAAAGATTTATTTGATATTATGGATGACTGGTTACGGAGGGACCGCTTCGTTTTTGTAGGTTGGTCTGGTCTATTGCTCTTTCCTTGTGCCTATTTCGCTTTAGGGGGTTGGTTCACAGGTACAACCTTTGTAACTTCATGGTATACTCATGGATTGGCTAGTTCCTATTTAGAAGGTTGCAATTTTTTAACCGCTGCAGTTTCTACTCCTGCTAATAGTTTAGCGCATTCTTTGTTGTTACTGTGGGGTCCTGAAGCACAAGGAGATTTTACTCGTTGGTGTCAATTAGGTGGTCTGTGGGCTTTTGTTGCTCTCCACGGCGCTTTCGCATTAATAGGTTTTATGTTACGTCAATTTGAACTTGCCCGATCGTAGTTAAGGCACTTCCCAATCTAGTAGCTATTTATGCTGCTTCCGTGCGAACCATTGCATTCGATGCGGCTCTTTCTCTAAGACATTTAATATAATTTATTAGTTTAAAATTTAGAAAAATATTGTAGCTAATATCCTTAATGTATACGATAAATTTGAAGATGATACGATGATACATTTTGAAACAGTTACACTTACACATAAAAAACAAACTCTTTATAATGATTGGATGCATATAAAAATAAACAATATTTATTGATGGTATTCACGAGCATTTTGCGGAAGCAAATAGGGGTGTGTTCTTTAGGGTGCATTACATTTTTTTTTACGACTTCATCTACTGGGGGATGAGTATTGCTCGGGTAGGCCATCAGGTCCATTGTCCGAGACCTGCAATAACTTAACAACCGGTGAAGTGGCCTTCGGGAGAATCGGAAAGGGGTTTCCTTTCCGAAGATTCTCCGATGCTCAAGTTAAAAACGTTACATTCGAAAGTGATCATGACGGTAGGTTTTTGTTAGGTGTTTGGGTGGAACACCACGTCCTTAGATCGTGATGTTCATTTGATGTTTGGTGGTGACCGTGAAGACCTAGCCGATATGAGAGGGGGGGGGGGGTCGTGGTGTAACTAGATATTTGGAACCAAATATCTTTATTACTTATTTTATTATTTAGACAATTTCCTTTTATTATTTTAGGGTTTTCTAAGGTTTTCGAGTTTATTATAAATAAGGCGTTTAGGCATAATATTGTATCCAGTTGTTGATTATTAATAAAGAGCTTTGGCTTTTGAGAGAAGAGTATTCTCTATTCTTTGTTTTTGGTAGATCTATCGAGATCTCAACGAGTTTAAAAAGCAGGTCACAAGGGAAGATTCCGTCAAATCCCTTGGTTGGGCTGGCAGATCTCAATTGATTCCTTTGAATCATTTGGTTGAGCTGTTTATCGTAGCTTTCGCTACATCAGTTGGTATCAGAGACAACATGTTGGTTTCTCAATCAAGGTTTGATTCGCTTCTTGTATATCATGTTGTTTGAGAGTTTTTACTATCACACAAGTGAATGTCTGTTTACTTATCCCTACAAATGGCGAAACGTTATTCAACAAACATCAACCATCAAAAGATTTTGTCGTCCATGGTACTCGTGGCTTGGTATTGATAATAGGTGTCCACACCAATCAAATAAAAGGTGATGTGTCCATGGGAGATGAGGAAAGTATTCGATTATATGAAAACAAAAAGATGGTGGAGTTTGGGTCTCTTTATATCAAAGAGCATATGAAGATAAAAACTCAACTCATGTTAACTTGTTTTGCTCTCGAAGGTTGGAAGACTAAAGTGATTAAAAGGCAAAATAATATTCTTTTTTTTTACAAGATATGGAAGACTAAGAAAAAGAAAAAGAAATTACTGAATGATTTTAGCGTACGAAGTTTTGTAAACAAAGATCACGGCTAAGATTTGAGGACGAATCTTCTCCAATATTTCCAAATATCTTTATTACTTATTTATTGTTTAATAATAAGATTATCAAATGTTTTCGGGTTTATTATAAATAAGCTGTTTATGTATAATCTGTATTCAGTTGTTGATTTATTAATAAAGAACTTTGTCTCTTGAGAGAAGAGTATTCTTTATTCTTTGTTTTCGACATATTTATCGAGATCTCAATGAGTTCAAGAAGCAGAACCCGAAGATTCCGCCGAATCCCTTGGTCGAGCTGGCAGGTCCAAATCAATTTTTTGAATCCTTTGGTTGAGTTGTTTATCGTAGCTTACGCTACATCATGTTGTAAGGCTCTCTTGTCGGGTCGAATAAGAAGGATGGAGTCACTTATTTTGAGAGGCAATCTCTGGTGGAGTGTGAGATACAAACACCTCCGCAAGATGTTGGTGTTTGGACATAATGATGAGGGATGCCATGTATGGGTCGCTCCTGGTCTTTCATGGGGGCTGTTCTTAGGCTTCTCTGGAGCCTCCTTCTTTTTCTTGGTCCTTCTCCCTCCGATCTCTCTTTTCTTCTGAGCTTTCACGCTCTATTTATACTCCTCTTCTCCTTTCTCCCCATTGTATGCACTAATCCTATCTTCAAGTCATGTCGTCGTAGAGATCGAGAGAAATCTTCTCCGTCGGACTACCTCTGCTTGCAGCACCAACTCTGCCCAATGATAAGATCTACTATAGAGTTGGTAGATAGGTTCACTGTTGGGTATGTTCATCTATTGTTGTGACACTCTTGGTTAACTGTGTTAAAATCAGTTCCAACAGATGCATTAAGTAAAATTAGAGATTAATTCTATTAAAATATTAACTCAGTTATATATGTATAAATTTATATAATTATTAATTTATTATTAAAAAAATTAAGTAGTACTCTCTCTGTTTCTTAAAGAAAGTTTTTTTAGGATTTTTACACATATTAAGAAAACATATTAAAACTTGATAATAAATGTATTATTTTCCATGATTAACAATTTCCTATAAATTTAAACCAATAACAATTCAATAAATTCAATTACTTTTATTGAAATTTACAATTTATCATTATTAACTCATAAAAAGTGTATAAAAACCCTAATTAAGGGACTTGATGGTTTCATTTCGGAGTTCTACATGGCTGTCTGGCCAATTATAGAGTAAAACTTTAGTGTACCAATGCAATCATTTTTTATGAATGGTTTTCATCTTTATAGAGTCAATGCTACGATCCCCTTTCTCATGTAAGGCATATGTATAAAGAGGTTATATTAGTCATTAGTATTACCCTAAGTACTCTTGTAAATCCTATATATAGTGAAACTTGATGTTTCTAAGGCTTTTGATACGGTTCGTTGGGAGTTTATTATAGCTACTCTCCAAGCTATGAGCTTTCCAAATCTCTTGTATCCAAAGTTGTATAACCTCAGCTTTCTTCTCGGTTTTTGTCAACGGTGCGCTTGAGTAATTCTTTACAAAATCGAGTGGTCTTAGACCAGGTTGCTCCTTATCTTCTTATTTATTCGTTATCATCATCAATGTTCATTCTCTTCTCGTGAATAAGGCTTTAATAAACCAAAGAGAGAGATCGGGAAAATTATTTATTATCTGATTAATTAATGAAAGTAGTGTATACCACCAGCTATACACTATACATGTCAGCTATACAAGAGTATTTCTACACTAATACACCCCCCCCTCCCTTCAAGCCTCTTAATCTGGATCATCGTGAGTGTAGAGGCTTGACACAGACATTCTGCCAAGGATGTTGTGAAAGGGACCCTGATGCAGAGGCTTGGTCAAGATATCGGCATGTTGGTTTGAACTAGAGACATGTATGAGTTTGATCATACCATTCTTTACTTGATCTCTGACGGTGTGACAATCGATTTTAATATGCTTCGTGCGTTCATAGAAGACCAGGTTTATAGCGATGTGTATTGCTGATTTGTTGTCACTTAACAACTTTGCCGGAGTATGAACTTTGATCTTCAAATCTTTTAGAAGCTGGATCAACCAGAGAAGCTTGCAAGTGCCATGCTTCTATACTCCGCTTCTGTACTGCTACGACTGACTGTGGGCTGTTTCTTGGACTTACAGGAGATCAATGAATTGCCAAGATATACATAGAAACCAGTCACATATCTTCTGGAATCAGGGCAAGATGTCCAATCAGCATCAGCAAAGGCATTGAGACATACTTTAGAATCTGCTGCATAAAACAAACCTTGCCCGAGATTATTCTTGGCATAGCGGAGAACACGATGAGCAGCCTGCAAATGCATATTAGTAGGAACAGAAAGAAACTGGCTCAAGCGATGTACTACATATGTAATATCGGTCCTGGTTATGGTGAGATAGAGTAAGCGACCAATGAGAGCTCTATAAGATGTAGCACTCGGCACTGGAGTCCCTGTCTCCTTAATCAATGGTATAGTCAGATCCATTGAAACAGAGGAAGGCTTGGAAGCTAACAATTCGGTGTCAACAAGAAGTTCCAAAGCATATTTCCTCTGATTCACGTGAATCCCTGTGGAATTTTGGGCAATCTCTAATCCCAAGAAAAACCTTGCTGGCCCTAAGTCTTTTATCTGGAAAGCTTGGTGAAGAACACGCTTGAGGGCCTGAACTGCAATATCACGGTTGCTAGCAATGAGGATGTCATCCACATAAACCAATAGGACAATGAAAGAGTCACCAATCTTCTTGGCAAACATGGTGTAATCTGCAGGAGATTGAAGGAAGCCATCCTTCAGCAAAGTCGATGAGAAACAATGATACCACTGTCTTGAAGCCTGTTTAAGTCCATAGATGGATTTATGAAGACGACAAACATGATTTGGTGGTTACACTTCATTTGGGCCCGACGTGTAACCCAATGGAAGACTCATAAAAATCTCTTCATCCAGATCACTATGCAAGAATGCATTAGAGACATCCATTTGAGTCAAAGTCCCAATTATGACTAGAAGCTAAGCTAAGAATCAACTTAACACTAGTTAGTTTTGCTACCGGTGAGAAAGTGTCATTAAAATCTACTCCTTCTTGTTGAGTAAAACCATGTGCTACTAACCGAGCTTTATAACGTTCAAAAGAACCATCAGAGTAAAACCATGTGCTACTAAACCTACTTACAGCCTACCTCATTCTTTCTCGGTGGTAAATATTCAATACTCCATGCTCGTTTTTGTTGCATAGCATGCAGTTCCACATCCATGGCACCATTCTAAACTTTGATTGCACAACTTGCTTAATTGTTGATTTTGTAAAGAACACCTCCGCAAGATGTTGGTGTTTGGACATAATGATGAGGGATGCCATGTATGGGTCGCTCCGGGTCTTTCATGGGGGTTGTTCTTAGGCTTCTCTGGAGCCTCCTTCTTTTTCTTTGTCCTTCTCCCTCTTTTCTTCTGAGCTTTCACGCTCTATTTATACTCCTCTTCTCCTTTCTCCCCCCATTGTATGCACTAATCCTATCTTCAAGTCATGTCGTCGTAGAGATCGAGAGAAATCTTCTCCGTCGGACTACCTCTGCTTGCGGCACCAACTCTGCCCAATGATAAGATCTACTAGAGAGTTGGTAGATAGGTTCACTGTTGCGTATGTTCCTCTATTGATGTGACACTCTTGGTTAACTGTGTTAAAATCAGTTCTAACAGATGCATTAAGTAAAATTAGAGATTAATTCTTTTAAAATATTAACTCAGTTATATAAGTATAAATTTATATAATTATTAATTTATTATTAAAAAAACTAAGTAGTACTTCCTCTGTTTCTTAAAGAAAGTCTTTTTATGATTTTTACACATATTAAGAAAACACATTAAAACTTGATAATTAATGTATTATTTTCCGTGATTAACAATTTCCTATAAATTTAAACCAATAACAATTCAATTAATTCAATTACTTTTATTAAAATTTACAATTTATCATTATTAACTAATGAAAAGTGTATAAAAAACCTAAACTGCTATCTATTTGAAACAAATTTTTTTTTCTAAAAAGTCTTTTCTTTAAGAAAGAGAGAGAGCATATCGATTGCGTAGCTGCTTATGACAGGTAACAGTTAAATACATATTAAGTTTTTGGTCAACACGATTACAACTTATTAGTTTATGGCCAAAGTACTATCATATTCTACATTTAATATATTTACTTTATAAAGTTTGAAGATACACTGTTGAACCCTGCTGATCTCATCATTTACGTTAATAGTATGATAACCATATTTTATTATTTTTGCATATACTCTTATACGGTAATAAATTCAGTCAAATATGATTCATTTATTAGCATACTACTCATATTTCCTTAATAAAAGATATATTAAATGTAGTGCTAATTTTATTTCTTCTCCCCTGGACATGGTAATGTATATAAATTACAGAGTGTTCTGGTTTTCATTCTTGGAAAAACAAAACTAATAAAATGTCTACAAGATTCATGATGGCTCTTACTATGAATATTTTGTCTCTTTTGTTCTCAGCAGCCCTAATTCGTTCCGATCAAAATAGGGTGCCTCTCAAATCTTTCAAGGTCAGATTTTGAAATAAAAACTTTAGGCATGTGATCTTTTTTATATTATTGTGATCTCCATCTACTTAATTGATTCAACTTTCTTTTTTTTATATCATAGACTGAGTTAAATATCATTTAGTTAATTTGTTTATAAAAATCTCAAGTTTTTTTTTGGTCATTGCCAGATAAGTGACAATGTAACATATGATTGCATAGATATTTATAAGCAACCAGGACTTGATCATCCTTCGCTAAAAAACCACACAATCCAGGTGCATGGTTTCAGAAATTCGTCTCGTACATACATTTTACTTTTTCATTTAATTTTACAAAATGTGATTTTTGAATATAACTATTATACAATAATTTTCCTGAAAAGATGAAACCATCATTTTCAAGACCTGACATAAAGAATCAAATTGGCAACAACAAAACATATAAGAAAAAATAAAATGTCCATATGGAACTGTTCCTATATTGAGAAATACACAAGAATTCATCAGAAGTGCGCAACTTTCTGCCGACAAGTATTTCCATCCGCTATCAGCTGATAGCCGTGGAACACATGTAAAGCATTTATTTTCTCACAATACCTTAAATCTAATATTTTTTATATGTATATTTGAAGTATTAATTAATGTGATGCATATATTGTTATTATAACCGACTCTTGGTAGATTGCTGGAGTAAGGTCACATAATGGTCCATTTCGTGGTGTAGACGGTTGGTTTTATGGATATAACCTAAAAGTCGGAAAAGATCAAGCCTCATATAGTCAAATATATATAGGGAGTGGACTGAATAAAGATGTCAATTTTATTTCTGCAGGGTTGATGGTAGGTTTACAATATATTGGGTTTTTTTCTTTCCTTAATCCATTTGATCTTATGGGTAATTTTAAAGTATTGCTAGTGTTTTTGACAGATAAATCCAGGTTTTTTTGGTGACAACCGTGTTTGGTCATATGGATTTTGGAAGGTATGTATATATGAACAATTTTATTTTGGGGTTTTGAAATTGTGCATACAAGAGATATGCTGATATCTTTGCATAAAATAGCATGTAAATATTTATTAAATACTATTTAATAGGGTAAAGATGGAAAAGGATGTTACAATACAGCATGTTCAGGGTTTGTTCAAATATCAAAGGTGGTTCCCATAGTAGAACCTATTGATCCTAAGCCAAGAAGACCTGCAGCGCTGCATTGCTCCATCCATCAGGTATTTTTCTAATTTTATACTAGTATATTTCTTTCATCTTTATACTCCTTGTTGAATATTTATAATTAACTGTTGAAATTAGTCATTTATAAAATCAAATTAGTGATCGATGTGTAAAAATTATAACCTCTTTAATTAGTCCGAAGACTTTTCCCTTCAAGTAATTTGATTAGAATCATTTTTTTTACTGCAATTGTTTTTTAACAATTGATTATTTTTTTCTATCGCTTGATGTACACAAATAGGATAAACAAACAGGAAATTGGTGGATTACACAACTTACGCCTTACGCAGATATTGGCTATTGGCCTAAAGAACTATTTGATCTTTTAGACAATGGTGCATATATGGCTGGAGTTGGAGGTGTGGTTCAGGCTACGCGTTCTGGTTCAAGTCCTCCGATGGGTAATGGTAATTTTCCGACTGGACTCCCCACAAGATCAGCAATATTTTCAAATATTCACGTATTGAATTCTAACTTTGAGAAACATAAAATCAATTCTTTCCCTATAGAGAAGTTGGTAGATAGTACCAAATGTTATGGGCTAAGAATTGGTAAAAGTATTCCGTTTTATACTAGTAAACTCGGTTTTTTTTTCAATTATGGTGGTCCAGGAGGAAATTCTTGTGGAATTTGATATTTGTAATATAATATTTAAACTTGGTACTTAATAAATATATCCTATATTAATAATATGCAAACTGTTATATGTCAATATTTTTTTGTTTTGTTCTCAAGGTTTTTGATATTGTAAATGACCAATGATCTATTTGACTGCTAACAATCTTTGTTAAAATTAGAAAAATAGTGTCGAACGATCCAAAAACAAAATGAAAAGTTATATTCAATGATCTATTTGAATGCTAATATTTTTTTTATTAATACCATGTGAGTACAGTTTCAACCGAATAAATAAAAAGAAAATTCCTTTGAACAAAATTAAGGGACTTGATGGTTTCATTTCGGAGTTCTACATGGCTGTCTGGCCAATTATAGAGTAAAACTTTAGTGTACCAATGCAATCATTTTTTATGAATGGTTTTCATCTTTATAGAGTCAATGCTACGATCCCCTTTCTCATGTAAGGCATATGTATAAAGAGGTTATATTAGTCATTAGTATTACCCTAAGTACTCTTGTAAATCCTATATATAGTGAAACTTGATGTTTCTAAGGCTTTTGATACGGTTCGTTGGGAGTTTATTATAGCTACTCTCCAAGCTATGAGCTTTCCAAATCTCTTGTATCCAAAGTTGTATAACCTCAGCTTTCTTCTCGGTTTTTGTCAACGGTGCGCTTGAGTAATTCTTTACAAAATCGAGTGGTCTTAGACCAGGTTGCTCCTTATCTTCTTATTTATTCGTTATCATCATCAATGTTCATTCTCTTCTCGTGAATAAGGCTTTAATAAACCAAAGAGAGAGATCGGGAAAATTATTTATTATCTGATTAATTAATGAAAGTAGTGTATACCACCAGCTATACACTATACATGTCAGCTATACAAGAGTATTTCTACACTAATACACCCCCCCCTCCCTTCAAGCCTCTTAATCTGGATCATCGTGAGTGTAGAGGCTTGACACAGACATTCTGCCAAGGATGTTGTGAAAGGGACCCTGATGCAGAGGCTTGGTCAAGATATCGGCATGTTGGTTTGAACTAGAGACATGTATGAGTTTGATCATACCATTCTTTACTTGATCTCTGACGGTGTGACAATCGATTTTAATATGCTTCGTGCGTTCATAGAAGACCAGGTTTATAGCGATGTGTATTGCTGATTTGTTGTCACTTAACAACTTTGCCGGAGTATGAACTTTGATCTTCAAATCTTTTAGAAGCTGGATCAACCAGAGAAGCTTGCAAGTGCCATGCTTCTATACTCCGCTTCTGTACTGCTACGACTGACTGTGGGCTGTTTCTTGGACTTACAGGAGATCAATGAATTGCCAAGATATACATAGAAACCAGTCAC
The DNA here is from genome assembly GCA_020283515.1 of Alliaria petiolata. Classification (NCBI taxonomy): domain Eukaryota; kingdom Viridiplantae; phylum Streptophyta; class Magnoliopsida; order Brassicales; family Brassicaceae; genus Alliaria; species Alliaria petiolata. The sequence goes on from JAHZTW010000003.1 coordinate 41,533,360, forward strand.
ATATCTTCTGGAATCAGGGCAAGATGTCCAATCAGCATCAGCAAAGGCATTGAGACATACTTTAGAATCTGCTGCATAAAACAAACCTTGCCCGAGATTATTCTTGGCATAGCGGAGAACACGATGAGCAGCCTGCAAATGCATATTAGTAGGAACAGAAAGAAACTGGCTCAAGCGATGTACTACATATGTAATATCGGTCCTGGTTATGGTGAGATAGAGTAAGCGACCAATGAGAGCTCTATAAGATGTAGCACTCGGCACTGGAGTCCCTGTCTCCTTAATCAATGGTATAGTCAGATCCATTGAAACAGAGGAAGGCTTGGAAGCTAACAATTCGGTGTCAACAAGAAGTTCCAAAGCATATTTCCTCTGATTCACGTGAATCCCTGTGGAATTTTGGGCAATCTCTAATCCCAAGAAAAACCTTGCTGGCCCTAAGTCTTTTATCTGGAAAGCTTGGTGAAGAACACGCTTGAGGGCCTGAACTGCAATATCACGGTTGCTAGCAATGAGGATGTCATCCACATAAACCAATAGGACAATGAAAGAGTCACCAATCTTCTTGGCAAACATGGTGTAATCTGCAGGAGATTGAAGGAAGCCATCCTTCAGCAAAGTCGATGAGAAACAATGATACCACTGTCTTGAAGCCTGTTTAAGTCCATAGATGGATTTATGAAGACGACAAACATGATTTGGTGGTTACACTTCATTTGGGCCCGACGTGTAACCCAATGGAAGACTCATAAAATCTCTTCATCCAGATCACTATGCAAGAATGCATTAGAGACATCCATTTAAGTCAAAGTCCCAATTATGACTAGAAGCTAAGCTAAGAATCAACTTAACACTAGTTATTTTTGCTACCGGTGAGAAAGTGTCATTAAAATCTACTCCTTCTTGTTGAGTAAAACCATGTGCTACTAACGAGCTTTATAACGTTCAAAAGAACCATCAGATTAAAACCATGTGCTACTAAACCCACTTACAGCCTACCACATTCTTTCTCGGTGGTAAAGATTCAATACTCCATGCTCGTTTTTGTTGCATAGCATGCAGTTCCACATCCATGGCACCATTCTAAACTTTGATTGCACAACTTGCTTAATTGTTGATGGTACTGTCTCAGTGGAATAAGAAAGAACAAAAAAACTGATAGGAGGGTTTTAAGTTGGAGTATGAGATAACGTAGGATATAAGATAAAGAGCAGAGGTAGATGGAGGAGTAGAAATTTGTATAAGGGAGCAATGATAGTCAAATAAGTAACATGGTGCCTTTGCTTGTCGTTTTGGCCTTGCAATGGGCTATAAAGCATCACATGTTCCTGATGAAACATTCTCTCTTGGGAAATATTTGTGGCACTAGGTGGTGATACAGATGCATGAGAAGAATGTGTTAGTGGTGTGTGTGACTGTGGAGTATGCAAAGACACAGGTGGGAATGAAATGGCATAGTCAATAGCTAATGGGAATAGGTAAAATGAGATCAGCAAACACAGAATCATGCTTATTATGAAAGGGATCATCCTTAAAAGGAAAAACAGATTCATGAAAAACTACATTTCTAGAGATGATCATTTCACGGGGTTCCAAATTAAGAAGTTTATAACTTTTGTAACCAGAGGGATAACCCATGAAAACACAAGACTGTGCTCGAGGAGTGAACTTATGTCGATCTTTCTGCAATGTAGAAACATAACAGAGACAACCAAAACTGCACAAGAAAGAGTAATCAAGCAATTTGTTCATAAGCAGTTCATATGGTGATTTCTTTCCTAATAAAAGAGAAGGAGTTCTGTTAATCACAAAGACAGCAGCCAAGATACAATCACTCAAATAATCGAGAGGCATATTAGATTGAAACATGAAGGCTCTCCCAACATTTAACAGATGCTAGTGTTTTTTTTCTACAACTGAGTTATGCTGTGGAGTATAAGCACAAGAAAACTGATGAAACATGCCATGATATTTTTAGAGTTGAGTAAAAGCAAGTTCAAGAGCATTATCACTGCGAATAGATTTGATAACATAATTATATTGTGTGTGAACAAGCTTAATGAACTCTAGAAAAACTCGGGAAACATCACTTTTATTCTTTAACATGTATATCCAAGTAACACGAGTACAATCATCAACAAGAGTAATAAAGTATTTCTATCCATCAACAGACTCAACTTTAAAAGGATCCCAAACATCAAGATGAACCAAATCAAATGGTGATTTCGATAAGCTATTGTGAGAAACAAAAGGAAGACGTTTTTGCTTAGCTAAAGGACAGATAGAACAAGGACTAGCAAGACTCGATTTAGGCAATTTCAAAGCATCAGACAAGTGCTGTAATTTGGCAAAAGATGAGTGTCCTAGGCGCTGATGCCAAAGAAGACCATCAACCATCAAGGATCCACAGTAATTCGAAGCAGAGGGAGAAACATCATTGTCAAGAATATAGAGATTTTGTATTAGAGTTCCTCTACCAATCATCAAGTCTGGAATATGCGCCTGTATGAAATAAGAATCAAAGTAAAAATGAGCTTAGTATTTATTATGCTTTAAGAGACTACTCACACTTATCAAGTTGAAGCTAAAAGATGGAACAAGTAACACATGATGCAATATGAGATTAGTAGATATGTAAACAGTGTCAGTGTGTGTGATCGGAACTCTAGTGTCATTAGGTAAAGAGACTGTCACATCAGAAACAGTTGTTATTTTACTGAACATTGCAATGTCAGAACATACATGACAAGTAGCACCACTGTCAATTATCCAACCATCATGAGGGATAGTAGATTGAAAAGAAGAAAAACATTGGTGTTGAAAGGTAAGGGAGTGATTTTCAAAATGAACACTAGAACAAGGAAAGGGAAATGAGACAGTACCAGAAGCAGAAGATTCGGCAGCCATTAAGCCATATGTAGCTATAGATGAATGATGGACTGATGGGGAAGGATCTGCCTGCTCTGGAACTTGAACGAGTATTAAGTTGTTGAATTAGAGACTATATCTGATCCGTATTCATCTGGCTAAGATCCAAATTCACAACATTTGTAGCAGGAGGTGGCATATTAAGGCGTGGCATTGTTCATGACATTAGCAGCCACTGATACTGTTGAGATTGCTGGAATCTTGGTCTTGGTCCTGAAGGACACTATCTTCGTGGATTAAATGTTGGTTGGGTAGGATATGATGGCCTTTGAATAGGTCGCTGTGACTGATTTCCTGAGGCAGGAGGTCTATATCTAGGATGATAGCCATAGATCTTAAAACATTTGTTGACTGTATGGCCGAGTTGACCACAATGAGTACACAATGGTCTTTGACGAGGACGGTAGTTGTTATGTGCTGCAGCATAGACTTGATTCTCATGAGACCCATCATAATAGGAAATTTCAGAAACAGTTTTGACCAGAATTCTGAAAAACAACATTGTCAGACTTTGTAAAAGGCTTGATAGATCTTTGTCGCTCATCTTAAGTGACCATATTTAACAATTCTTCAATAGATGGAATAGGTTTGAGCATCAGAATGTGCCTTCTTGTTGATTCATACGACTCATTGAGTCCCATCAGGAATTTTGTGACACGGCTCCTTTGTTGAAGTGTTTCCCACAACATAACTACATTACACTCACATTTTCCACAAGTGCACACAGGTAATTCAACATAGTTTTGGCATTCTTCTCAAAGAGTTACCAACTCAGTATAATAGGTACTTATATCAAGAGAACCTTGTTGTAGATTACTTATACGCTGCTCTATTTCATAGATTCTAGGTGCATCTTGATAGTTAGCATATTTAGACCATTTTAACATCCATTTAGTGTAGCATTTGCATTGTTTTATGCATATAACTTGTCCATATAGTCTAGTTTGCATCCATTTAAGAGTTAGTGTGTCTTAGCTTAGGTCCTGCATATTTGTTGCATTTGAAGTGTTTTCTAGGTGTTTTGGAGGCTATGGACATCTGCTGAAGTTTGGTGGATGAACAATTGCCAAGAAGAAATCAAAATAAAAAGAAGCAGAAATTTGTACTTGAGCATCGGCCAGTTGCATCGGCATGATTGCCCGTTGCGAGACACCAGACTGCCTGTCCTCTAGCATCGGCCAGTTGCATCGGCCTGACTGTCCGTTGTGAGACACTAGACTGCCTGTCTATACTCCAGCATCGGCCAGTTGCATCGGCCTGACTGCCCGTTGCGAGACACCAGACTACCTGACTGTACTCCAGCTTCGGCCAGTTGCATCGGCCTGACTGCCCGTTGCGCGACACCAGACTGCCTGAAGTGACTTAAAGATCAGGCCATACGAAGGGTTTCTGTTCCGATTTAGCCTCAGCGTTCTTCATGAAAGTCATAGATAATTGAGTTATCTTTCGTTTGGTGGTGGTTTCATGTCATTCAGTGCAACGGTTCAAGAAATAAGGCCATTTTAGCATGGATCAGTCAATCACTGTTCATAAACCAATTGGTTTACTTGCATAATCAAAGGAAATGTGGTTTAAACTTGGTCTTACCTAATTTCTCCACCTTAGAACGTGAATTCATCTATATATCTGTATTTTTGGCCATTGTTGAGGCCAAGCTTCTTTTACACATCTTCTCTAAGCTCTAATTACAATCTCTTACCTTAATCATCTTTTGTTCTTGTTTTAAAGCTCTTTCTCTTTTTGGTTCTAAATCAACTTTGTAAGATTTTTTCAAGAATTTTTTGCAACTCAAGAGTTTGTCTTATCTATCATCTTCTTCTTTATATTTATGTTTACCAAAATCTACTACAATATATTTGTGGGTTTAATCATGTTTAGTGAGTAGTGTCTTTAGGATCTAGGGATGGGTTAGATTTATGGTGTTTTAGGGATTAATCTTGATGTCTATGGTTTGATCCTTTCATTTCCCTCCTTGCTTAGATGATCTTAATGCTAGTTTAGCCTTGATCAAGCTAATTCTAGACCTTAGGGAATTTCTCTTCCACAAAAAGTTTGTTGAAATTCTCCAATCAACTAAGTAAGGGATTTTCATTCCTAGCTCATGAGAGTGATTGTCTAGGGTGTTTATTGGCATGTTAGAACTGATTCTTAATGCTTGTTAGCTTCCTTTTCACAAATGAAAGTTTGATCTTGATAAGGATTGTTAATAATGTGATTAGTACCATGAAAGTGGATTAATCTTGCTTTAGAGTTCTAAGCTTAGGGAATATCATTCATTGTGATTGATTGACATCATAGATTAGTTCTTGAAACACCTAAGGTCAATAACCCCATCCTTGGATTCATTTTTAGTCAATTGATAATCTTGATCAGTCCCTTGTTTTCTCATTTTACTTTTCAATTGAGTTCTCAAGTTGTTAGCTTTACTTAATTGGTTTGATTGTCTTACTTACTTATCTAGGTTACTCGATAAACATAAAAACATCTAGACTTGCTTAGATTAAGGAGTTTTATGCATTCCTATTGTCACAAGTTTCCCCATTTGGATTGATCCTCAAGTACCTACAATGACATGAGTGGGTTTGAGTAATTGATACATAAAAATCTGCTTATCAATTTGGCGCCGTTGCCAATTGGGGTTTTGTTTTGTGCATTAGGATTTTAATTCTACTTGAAACTAAGCATTATTTTACATTTCATTACTAATCTCTTTTGCTTGCTCTGTTTTTCCTCTCTATAGGTGCATGAACTTGAGGTCTAGAGGACAAGAAGATCTTAACCAATAGACAACATTCATAGACTGAGTAGAAGAGCATTTGCAAGAAGAGAGCAAGAACGAGCAGCCCATATAGCACGCCTGGGCATGGACAATCCGCAGGAAGCAGGTGGTCAACCACCACCTCATTATCTTGACCAGCAACAAATAGCTCAAGGAGCAAGAGTGCCACAGCATCCACCTAGACATCCACGTCATATTGGAGCTGGAGATGCGCCTAACACTCATGGCAATCGCCAAGGCATCATCCCTCCTCCAGTTGAGAACAACACTTTCGAAATCAAGAGTGGGTTGATCTCTATGGTGCAGAACAACAAGTTCCATGGACTACCAATGGAAGATCCTTTGGACCACTTGGATGAGTTTGATAGAATCTGCAGCATGACAAAGATCAATGGGATTTCAGAGGATGGTTTCAAGTTGAGATTGTTCCCATTTTCTCTTGGGGACAAAGCACACCTATGGGAGAAGACACTTCCACAAGGTTCCATCACTTCTTGGGATCAATGGAAGAAGTCTTTCCTGGCCAATTTTTTCTCCAACTCAAGAACTGCAAAGCTGAGAAATGACATCTCTAGCTTCACTCGAAGGAGCAATGAAAGTTTCTGTGAAGCATGGGAAAGGTTCAAGAGCTATACCATGCAATGTCCACACCATGGATTTTCTGAAGAGTCTCTACTAAGAACTCTCTACAGAGGTGTGCTTCCTTAATTTCGCATGCTTCTAGACACTGCAAGCAATGGAAATTTCCTGGGGAAGGAGGTAGAAGATGGTCTTCAGCTGGTTGAGAACCTAGCCCAAAATGATGGGAATTATAGTGAAGACTATGATAGATCATCAAGAGGTGGAGGAGATACTGAAGATCAAAGAAGAAGGGAAATGAAAGCCCTCAATGACAAGATGGATAAGCTGCTGCAGGCTTCTCAAAAATCAGTACATTATGTGGGTGATTATGAAGACAGCCATGGACCTCATCAAGAACCAAATGAGGATTTTTAGAGAAGAGGTTAACTATGTTAGTGGCCAATGATTTCAAAGGGGCTACAACAACTATATGAACAACAAAAACAACAATATGTCCTACAGAAGCAACAATGTGGAGAACCCACAAGATCAGGTTTACCTACACCAAGGTCATAACCAAGTTCCTCCACAAAAGCTTTTTGTGCCATACCATCAACAGCAAGGGTTTGTTCCCAAGATCAATTATCAAGGGAACCAAGGAAATTTTCTAAAATATCAAGGAGGTCAGGGCAACTTTCAGCCAAGACCACAACATCCCCCTGGTTTTGTGCAGCAAGGACAACAACAAACTTTACCCACTCAAGATATGGACATGAAGAATATGCTCCAGCAAATTCTACAAGGCCAAGCACAAGGAGCAATGGACTTAAGCAAGAAGATGGCAGAAATACACAATAAGGTGGACTCAACATACACTGAGCTGAACTCAAAGATAGAAACCCTCAATTCCAAGTTTCAACAAATGGAAAACAAGGGCAATGCATCAACATCAAGGCAGCAAGGTACTCTCCCTGGAAATTCAGAGACTAATCCTAGAGTGTACATCAATGCAATAACATTGAGAAGTGGGAGAGCACTACAACCTTCAGCCACACCTTCCAAACTCAATGAGGACATTGAGAGACAAGATGGGGAGGTGAACTTTCAAAATGATGAAAGTGTGATTGCTGAAGATTTTGTGGTTCAAAGAGAAGGCAAGGAAAAAGTTGGGGAGAAACCAAGAGAGGAAACTGTTGTGTACAAGAAGACTCCCTTTGTTTCACCACCATACAAACCAAAACTTTCATTCTCGGGTCGTTTTAAGAAGAAATTGGTGGAGAAGTATAGAGCTCTCTTTGACAAGCAAATGAGTGAGATTCAACTAACCATGCCTTTGATGGATGGATTCATGTTGGTTCCTCAATATGCCAAGTTTCTCAAAGATGCAGTAATGGAGAGCACTAAAGAGCTGCAAGGTATGGTGGTTCTTACTCATGAATGTAGTGCCATTATTCAAAAGACCATCATCCCAAAGAAGCTTGGTGATCCTGGTAGTTTTACTCTGCCATGTGCTTTGGGACCTTTGTCATTCAACCATTGCTTGTGTGACCTTGGAGCTAGTGGAAGTCTGATGCCACTTTCAGTAGCTAAATGACTGGGCTTTAATCGCTACAAGGAGTGTGGAATCTCCCTTGTGTTAGCTGATAGATCAATTAGACTTCCTGTGGGTTTGCTTGAAGACCTGCCAGTCATGATTGGAAATGTTGAAGTGCCCACAGACTTTGTGGTATTGAGGATGGATGAAGAACCAAAAGATCCACTCATCTTTGGGAGACCTTTCTTAGCAACAGCTGGGGCTATTATTGATGTCAAGAAGGGGAAAATCGATTTGCACTTGGGAAAGGACTTTGTTCTCAAGTATGACATCAATGACACATTGAAGAAGCCTACCATTGAAGGTCAAGCTTTCTGGATTGAAACCATGGACCAATTAGCTGATGAATATCTTGAAGAGTTAGCCATGGAAGATCATCTCCAAGTGCCTTTAACCAAAGAGCATGGTAAGAATGGGTTTCTACATAAAGAAAGCCTGGGATACTTGAAGCTGCTGGATTCACACAAATCATTACAAGGAGAAAGCACTTTCATGGAGCTGCAGCATAACAACAATGGAGGTTATATGTTTGAAGATGTTGGTACCTTAGACACTACACAAGATGACAAGAAGAAGGCTAGCAATGGTAAGTCTAGCATTGAAGATGATTGGTGTGAACTCAAAGCACCAAGGGTGGATCTCAAACCTCTTCCACAAGGGCTAAGGTATGCTTTCGTAGGTCCAAATTCGTCATACCCTGTCATAGTGAATGAAAATCTGAATGAGGAAGAGTTAACCTCACTTTTGAATGAACTAAAAAAGTTTAGGAGAGCCATTGGTTATTCTTTGGATGTCATCAAAGGAATCTCTCCTTCTCTTTGCACACATAGAATTCATCTAGAAAATGAATCTTTAACTTCAATTGAACATCAAAGAAGATTAAACCCAAACTTGAAAGAAGTAGTAAAAAAAAGATCCTTAAACTTCTAGATGCAGGTGTTATCTATCCCATTTCAGATAGCACATGGGTTTCACATGTTCATGTTGTGCCAAAAAAGGGAGGAATAACTGTGGTAAAAATGAAAAAGATGAATTAATACCAACTAGAACCATAACAGGCCATATGATGTGTATTGATTATCAAAAACTAAATTCAGCCTCAAGAAAAGATCATTTTCCTCTCCCATTCATTGACCAGATGTTGGAAAGACTTGCAAACCATCCATTTTATTGCTTCCTAGATGGGTATAGTGGGTTCTTTCAAATACCCATTCACCCCAATGATCAAGAAAAAACAACTTTCGCATGCCCCTATGGTACCTTTGCATATCGAAGGATGCCACTTGGGTTATGTAATGCACCAGCAACCTTTCAAAGGTGCATGATGTCAATATTTTCTGATCTTATAGAAGATATGGTAGAGGTCTTCATGGATGATTTTTCTGTGCATGGCCTCTCAAATCTTTGCAGGGTGCTTAAAAGGTGTGAGGATGCAAACCTGGTGCTGAATTGGGAGAAATGTCATTTCATGGTGAGAGAAGGCATTGTGCTTGGGCACAAAATTTCTGAAAATGGGATTGAAGTGGACAAGGCAAAGATTGAGGTGATGGTGAGTCTAGAGCCTCCACGAAATGTGAGAGGGATAAGGAGTTTCTTGGGCCATGCTGGGTTCTATAGAAGGTTCATTAAAGATTTTTCCAAGATTGCAAGGCCACTCACTAGATTGATGTGCAAAGAAGCTGAATTTCTGTTTGATGAAGAGTGTCATAGTGCATTCTTGAAGATCAAAGAAGCTCTTGTGAGTGCCCCTATAGTGCAAGCACCAGATTGGGATCTCCCTTTTGAGATCATGTGTGATGCAAGTGATTATGCAGTGGGTGCAGTTTTGGGGCAGAAGAAGGACAAGAAACTTCATGTCATCTACTATGCAAGTAGGACCTTGGATGACACTCAATTGAAGTATGCAACAACTGAGAAGGAGCTTCTAGCTGTTGTCTTTGCCTTTGAGAAGTTTAGAAGCTACCTAGTAGGATCTAAGGTAGTGGTGTACACTGATCATGCAGCATTAAGTTACATTTATGCTAAGAAGGACACCAAACCAATATTTCTTAGATGGATACTTCTTCTCCAAGAATTTGACATGGAGATTGTGGACAAGAAAGGCATTGAAAATGGAGTTGCTGAACACTTGTCAAGGATGAGAATAGACGAGATCATCCCCATTGATGACTCTCTTCCTGAAGAGCAGCTGATGTTAATCAAAATCCTAGAGAAAGGATACCAAATGGGAAGAAAGCTTGAAGAAGCCAAAGGCCTGAAAGAAGGAGAGTTACCTTGGTATGCAGACCTTGTGAACTACTTGGTGGGAGGTGATGTGCCTCTAAATCTGGAAGCATACAACAAGAAGAAATTCTTCAAGGATGTCTCCCATTACTTTTGGGATGAACCTTATCTATTCAATAGGTGTTTTGATGGCCTCTTCAGAAGATGTGTTGCACAATCAGAAGTGAATGGCATCTTATATCATTGCCATGGATCAGCTTATGGAGGGCACTTTGCCACATTCAAAACAGCAACAAAGGTGCTTCAATCCGGGTTTTGGTGGCCAAGTCTTTTCAAAGATGCTCATGCATACATCTCCACGTGTGATGCTTGCCAAAGGAAGGGAAACATAAGTAGGAGAGATGAGATGCCTCAAAATCCAATTATAGAAGTTGAGATGTTTGATGTGTGGGGCATTTACTTTATGGGTCCTTTCCCTTCATCTTATGGCAACAAGTACATCCTTGTAGCCGTGGACTACGTCTCAAAATGGATGGAAGCCATCGCAATTCTAACAAATGATTCAAGTGTGGTGGCTAAGCTCTTCAAGACCATAATCTTCCCAAGATTTGGAGTACCAAGAGTTGTCATAAGTGATGGGGGAAGCCACTTCATAAACAAGGTGTTTGATGGGTTACTAAAAAAGAATGGAGTCAAGCACAAGGTTGCAACACCTTACCATCCTCAAACAAGTGGCCAAGTCGAAATTTCCAACAGAGAGATCAAGACCATCTTACAGAAGACTGTGGGAGTTACAAGGAAAGATTGGGCGGCAAAGCATGATAATGCACTTTGGGCCTATATAACCGCTTTCAAGACACCCATAGGAAGGTCACCATTCACCCTTCTCTATGGGAAGGCTTGTCATTTGCCTGTGGAGCTTGAGTACAAAGCATTGTGGGCAATCAAGCTATTGAACTTTGATATCAAAACCGCCCAAGAGAAGAGGCTGATCAATCTCCAAGAGCTTGACGAGATTCTTTTGTATGCTTTTGAAAGCTCCAAGATCTACAAGGAAAGAACTAAGGCCTTCTATGACAAGAAGATTGTGCCAAAAGAGTTCAAGGCTGGAGACAAAGTGCTGCTCTACAACTCTCGGTTGAAGCTATTCCCGGGAAAGCTCAAATCAAGGTGGTCCGGTCCTTTCAAGATCAAAGAAGTGTTACCTTATGGAGCTGTTACTCTATACAGCCAAGGTGGTGAAGGATTCACAGTGAATGGCCATAGGTTGAAGCCATACATGGCTATTGATACCATCGAAGAGGGAACTTCAGTTCCTCTGCAAGATCCTCCCCAAACCTAAGGGTTTGAAAAGTCAAGCTTAGTGACGTTAAACAAGCGCTCTTGGGAGGCATTCCCATGTTTATCCTTGTATATATTCTTCCTTTTTATTTCAATAATGTGTGTTTTGAGTGTTTGTTTTCAGCAGATTCGTCCTCCTCCTCCATACCATTCTAGAGGTAACACTTCAACCTCCATTGTACATATCATTTAGCTTTGTGTTTCATCATTTTTGTCATATTGATTTAGTCTCTCTTGAACTTTTATTACACAGGGGACTATGTAATTTAAGTTTGGGGGAGAGGTTGAGAGATTTGACTTTATGTTTTGTGTTTCTTATTTTCTCTTTTGCATACTTGAGTTTCATGCATTCATCTAAGGCATAGAAAAACACAAAAAATCGAAAAATTTGAAAATTTACCAAAAAGAAGCATTTAGAAGTTGTATATGCATTTTGGATTGAGTCTAGTTGCATTTCATGTACGCTTGCATTCATATTGCATAGGGAGCAATGATAAGTTTTTCTTGTAAAATATTGATTTTTTAGATGAAACCATTGTCCACGTTCATAATTGTTTGATGCATTCAAATGATTTTGAAGTTAAGATAGCACCACACTTGGAATTCATGTCTTGATGTTCATGTTTTGGTTGAGGCTTTCTGTGAATTGAACTCATTCCTATTTATAAGAACCATTAATCTTGAATTGCAATTATCATGTTTATACATTGGTAAGTGACTCATTGATACCATATACATATTTGGGATGTCTTCTTCCTTTCTACCACTCTCTTGTTATCCCAAGTAGCTTACCACACCCCTAACCAAACCTTCTTTCAAGCCAAAAAGCTCTTGTGTGTGTTATGAGGTCTAATTTTTAAATGAACTTACCAAAAAGTGTTGGGTTTAGCACGACAAGGAGAGTCTTCCATGTAGAACTAGCTCACACATCATTGGGCTAGACATCAGCTAGGTTGGTTAGCTTAAGAAGGGGCTTGAGTTGTTGTCTAAAAAAGAAAAAAAATGGAAAAGAAGAAAAGATTTGGAGAAGGTATAAGGGGAAACAATTTTGGATTGGTTGGCAAAGAAAATTTGAAAAATAGCTCTAAGAATAAATGTTTGGTAAGCCTCTAAGTTAAAAAAAAAGATAAGAAGCCAAAAATAGCAAAAGCATCTGAAGGATGATTAGATTGGCTTATCTTGAAAGTAAAATGAGAGCTAAGTAATGAGAGTAAAAAGCCAAAACCATTCGTTTACCAAAGATTGAAGAAGAGTTTCTCATAAGAGTTTAAATGGAAGTGAATATGAAGAGATTGTGTGGGTCAAGAAGGCAAAAGCCTTAAGAAAAGGGTAGAATATGAGGGACTTTGTTGGGTTTAGAGATAAGGGTTAAAATCACAAATGGTACTTGGGTAGATGGAAGTTTGTCCTTGTATGCACAAGTTGTTCTTTACCCTTAGCATTTTGCCAAAGTTCATTCTTTCTGGAGAGATCCCTTGCAATGAAAACCCACATGAATGAGATCATTTTTTATCTCATAACCTTTTCCATTAACCAAATAAGTTCACTTGCAGTGCATAAGCATGATCCATGGATACAAATTGAATGAATGTTAAAGGAATGAAGGATAAGAAGGCTTGTGTAGGCTAGACTTGAATTCATTTCATGTTTGTGATGAGTGTGGCTAAGATTTTTAAAGTAGAACAAACTCGATATGCATCCTAGAATTATAAACTTGGACAATGGTTTGATCTCTCTTGTTAGCATTTTTGGATTTGAGCTCCCACTTTCACACATCTCTCTTGGATTTGTCATATATGTTTGCTTGAGGGCAAGCAAAAGGTAAGTTTGGGGGAGTTGATAGTTAGCATATTTAGACCATTTTAACATCCATTTAGTGTAGCATTTGCATTGTTTTATGCATATAACTTGTCCATATAGTCTAGTTTGCATCCATTTAAGAGTTAGTGTGTCTTAGCTTAGGTCTTGCATATTTGTTGCATTTGAAGTGTTTTCTAGGTGTTTTGGAGGCTATGGATATCTGCTGAAGTTTGGTGGATGAACAATTGCCAAGAAGAAATCAAAATAAAAAGAAGCAGAAATTTGTACTTTAGCATCGGCCAGTTGCATCGGCATGATTGCCCGTTGCGAGACACCAGACTGCTTGTCCTCTAGCATCGGCCAGTTGCATCGGCCTGACTGTCCGTTGTGAGACACTAGACTGCTTGTCTTTACTCCAGCATCGGCCAGTTGCATCGGCCTGACTGCCTGTTGCGAGTCACCAGACTTCCTGACTGTACTCCAGCTTCGGCCAGTTGCATCGGCCTGACTGCCCGTTGCGCGACACCAGACTGTCTGAAGTGACTTAAAGATCTGGCCATATTAAGGGTTTTTTTTCCGATTTAGCCTCTGCGTTCTTCATGAAAGTCATAGATAATTGAGTTATCTTTCGTTTGGTGGTGGTTTCATGTCATTCAGTGCAACGGTTCAAGATATAAGGCCATTTTAGCATGGATCAGTCTATCACTGTTCATAAACCAATTGGTTTACTTGCATAATCAAAGGAAATGTGGTTTAAACTTGGTTTTACCTAATTTCTCCACCTTAGAACGTGAATTCATCTATATATCTGTATTTTTGGCCATTGTTGAGGCCAAGCTTCTTTTACACATCTTCTCTAAGTTCTAATTACAATCTCTTACCTTAATCATCTTTTGTTCTTGTTTTAAAGCTCTTTCTTTTTTTGGTTCTAAATCAACTTTGTAAGATTTTTTCAAGAATTTTTTGCAACTCAAGAGTTTGTCTTATCTATCATCTTCTTCTTTATTTTTATGTTTACCAATATCTACTTCAATATATTTGTGGGTTTAATCATGTTTAGTGAGTAGTTTCTTTAGGATCTATGGATGGGTTAGATTTATGGTGTTTTAGGGATTAATCTTGATGTCTATGGTTTGATCCTTTCATTTCCCTCCTTGCTTAGATGATCTTAATGCTAGTTTAGCCTTGATCAAGCTAATTCTAGACCTTAGGGAATTTCTCTTCCACAAAAAGTTTGTTGAAATTCTCCAATCAACTAAGTAAGTGATTTTCATTCCTAGCTCATGAGAGTGATTGTTTAGGGTGTTTATTGGCATGTTAGAACTGATTTTTAATGCTTGTTAGCTTCCTTTTCACAAATGAAAGTTTGATCTTGATAAGGATTGTTAATAATGTGATTAGTACCATTAAAGTGGATTAATCTTGCTTTAGAGTTCTAAGCTTAGGGAATATCATTTATTGTGATTGATTGACATCTTAGATTAGTTCTTGAAACACCTAAGGTCAATAACCTCATCCTTGGATTCATTTTTATTCAATTGATAATCTTGATCAGTCCCTTGTTTTCTCATTTTACTTTTCAATTGAGTTCTCAAGTTGTTAGCTTTACTTAATTGGTTTGATTGTCTTACTTACTTATCTAGGTTACTAGATAAACATCAAAACATCTAGACTTGCTTAGATTAAGGAGTTTTATGCATTCCTATTGTCACAAACTTCCCTATTTGGATTGATCCTCAAGTACCTACAATGACATGAGTGGGTTTGAGTAATTGATACATAAAAATCTGCTTATCACATCTTCCTGCTTAAACCTAGACAACAAGTTCTGCCATATACGTTCAGCCGTAGACATGAACAAGAGACTCTGGCCAATCTTTTTAGACACAAAATTCATTAACCACGTTGCCACCAAGTCATTACAACGACTCCATGAATCATCATCTCTATGACCAGGAGAAGGTTTAGGGATCGTACCGTCAACAAAACCTAGTTTGTTACGAACGTTGAGAGCCATCCAAACTGATCTACGCCAGGCGTGAAAATCGGTGGACGAGAACGTGACCGGCATGATATGACCTATGCGAAAAATACGGATTATTGTGTTGGTCAAAAGATTGACGCGCACAATCAAAGGAATCGGGAGCCAGTGGTCGCGATGGAAGAACTAAAGGGCGATTGGAGATTCGACGCCATTGATGAATTCGAGCTTGATATCGAGCTTGAACAGAGAGAAATTGCACCGGAATAAGAGCTCGGTAACAATTAAAGATCAATGAAAGAAAACGATAACGATCGGAAGAATAATCGCGAAATGTTTTTGGAAAATCGCAACAAAAGCGAGAACCAGAGAACGAAGGGAATTTACATGTTATGATGGTACAATACTTATGAATCGTTAGGCTGATTCTCTTCAGGGAACTAACTGATGAGGTCTTACATGAGTTTAAAAGTAACTTAAGTCTGGCTATAAAAGCAGCATGACTGGATTAGTGTCTCTTACATGAGTTTAAAAGTGGACTTAAGTCTAATCAAATAGCTACTTAACAAGATTATTTTTTTTATTTTATTTTTTTTGCAACAAAAGACACATAATTTAGTTCAATGGTTCAAAGAAGTTACCTTCGGAGGCTAACCAATCCGAAACCATTGTGCTTACATTGGAAAAAACAAAACCTCGAGCACGAGTCCCTTTTGCAAGGAGATCAGCACGGTTATTACAAGTACGTGGTATAAAAGATAGTGAAAACTTTGAAAACGCAGAGCGCAAGTGTACGAATTCTTCTAATTCTGATACGAGATTCGGCCACTTCTCATCTCCATCAACGAACTTAAGAAGCTGCAGACAATATGTCTGAAAGTGAATAGAAGTAATTCCAGAATGTTCGGCGAACGGCATTACCCACAAGCTACATAACAAGATTATAAATTTAAAGGTATTATTGATTTATATTTAATAACAATAGTTAATTATAAACAACAATTAATTTCACATATCCTTTTTAAATTTCCGCTTAAATTATTTTTTGTAGCTTGAAATTAGTTTGGACACTTTGGAATAAGAACCTGATTCCAAGGTCTATTTGGCTACCGTGAAAATCCAAAGAACGGGAAAAATGTCATTTAAATGTCCGACTTTCAAATTTCAGCCATTCAAAGCATCACCTTTTGCATGATTCATTTAAATACCAAACTTTTTTCGTTGACCGATTTTTAAATCACGAATTTTTGTTGACTCGGTCATATTAGGCATGACGTTAACTTCACTAATGGACCGACTAATGCCGTTTAATCTCCGTTTGGAAGTGAAGTTAACGTCGTACCCAATATGGCTAAGTCAACATAAGTTCACGATTTAAAAAATAGTCAAAGTAAAACTTTATTATTTAAATCGTTCAAACGAAACGTGATGCTTATAATGGCCAAAATTTAAAAGTTTGACATTTAAAAGACTATTTACCCGTCAAAACCGATAATTTCAATTTTTTTGGATTACGTAATATTATGTAATTGCTAACTCATGTAAACAAAAACTAATTTTAGAATATATTCAAAAATAAATTAATTTTACATTACAAAAAAGGGTTTAGCCTTTAAAACATCAATTTAACTGCATGTCATGACTATTTAATAATCTTACGAACCCCTAAATCTACATACATAAGTTGAAAAACTTCGGGTAAACTTGTTCTACCCCGCTGGTGCTGTCATAACAAGTATTCATTGATAAAACAAACTCAGCCACAAATGCATTGATAAACCATACATCAGCCGTAAAGCAATCAGTAACTCAGTCGCAACATAAAACAAAACTCAGACACCAAATCGAATAGATCTAACAAATCAGCCAACCATATGTAAATCAACGACGGCAAAAATCAGCCATAATAAGCATCGATAAAAACCCTTACCGGAGCACGGGAAACGGTTTCAATCACGGGAAACTCAAAAAAAAGATTCGAACTTACCGGAGCAAGTTTGTTCGTGAGAAAAGGAGAGATTTTTAACAATGGAAAACAAAGAGTCCACTCTCGAAAACGAAGAGTTCCCGCTCGAGTTCGTTAAAAAGAGACGAAATGCGACGGAGAAAAGATAAGCCGCCGGAAGAGATGCTACGACGGCAAAATTAGGGTTCGACTTCGGAATCGCCGAGAGAGAGAGAGCGGGTTTTTTTTTTCCGTTCCAGCAAAAAGAGAACGATTCAGTTTCCCTCGCTTTTGATCATTAATGACATACCTATTGTAGATTAAACTAATTTTTCGTTAATCATTTTTTAATTAAAAGAATAACTCAGCCAAACCGCGAATGAATCTGCGTTAAGTCAGCCATGTCGTTAGAATAACTCAGCCACCACGAATATGGCATAACTCGGCCAAACCACGAATATGGCAGATGTGAATATTTATTCATGTAATTAAACCACTTTAATAAGTTGTAATTAACATTTTTATTCACTTTACCGAATAATGATCATGAAATTAGCTCATGTTTGTACCATTTAAAACTTATCCAACAAAACGACTAAATCCCAAACCCTATACCCATACATAGTGAAACTATACTTAGATTCCATTCCTAGACAAACTTACATTAAGGATTGCAAGTTATATAATGATTTGCATTTAAGTTTTGTTTTGGTTCTAATCACCACAACATCTTAATCAAACACAAATAGTCATGAATCATATAAGAGATGTCCTTACAAACCAAACACAAAGGGCCAACAGAACATCTACTTTTCCATCTACTTACGCATTGCCGATACAGAACAACTTCAAGATCTTTGCTTTCCATCCAAATTCAAATTGTTGTTGTATATCACCATCTCCTACACATTTCTCCACCTCATGCTTCTCCAATTCTCTACGAAGCTCAACAATTGTTGTACTTAATTGATCGATCACATTTTTCTTCTCCCGGATTTCATCTCGAGCTTGAATCAATGCTCTTTTTGGCCATCCTTTCACCTCTTCTTCATCAAACCACCTAAAGTATTTGCATTGAGCTTTTTCACCCTCCTAATGACACACAAATAAGATTTTTATACAATCAAATATGATCCAGACAATCACTCGTTCTTCTCCATACCTTGTACAATTCACAGCCGAAGAACCTTCGACTCGTGTTTTTATCTGTCCAGGATGTGAAAATTTTTGCAGTCAATCGACAATCACACAATTTAAGACCGCCGAAAGTTCTTCTCCTATTGTTACTAGTTGATCCTTAATTTAAATCTATCTAATCGAAAACTAAAATAAAACCTTTAATCAGCAGAAACAAATTATTTATATGCATATGTCTCAGTGATTGTATCCTCAATTCTGGATTTGGAGCAGAAGAAACTTGGGAAACCGTACTCAGCCGCAACATAAAACAAACTCAGCCACATAAGCATTGATAAACCATAAATCAGCCGTAAAGTAAATCATAACTCAGCCGCAACATAAAACAAACTCAGCCACATAAGCATTGATAAACCATAAATCAGCCGTAAAGTAAATCATAACTCAGCCGCAACATAAAACAAACTCAGCCACAGATGCATTGATAAACCATAAATCAGCCGTAAAGTAAATCATAACTCAGCCGTAACATAAAACAAACTCAGCCACATATGCATTGATAAACCATAAATCAGCCGTAAAGTAAATCATAACTCAGCCGTAACATAAAACAAACTCAGCCAAAGATGCATTGATAAACCATAAATCAGCTGTAAAGCAAACCGTAACTCAGTCGCAACATAAAAAAACTCAGCCACAGATGCATTGATAAACCAGACACCAAATCGAACAGATCTAACAAATCAGCCACCATATGTAAATCAACGATGGCGAAAATCAGCCGTAATAAGCATCGATAAAAACCCTTAATATCACCGCGATAGTTTTCGAAAAACGGTTTAAATCACGGGAATCACTTGCTGAGTTAGCGGTTAAACTCAAAAAAAAAGATTCGAATTTACCGGAGCAAGTTTGTTCGTGAAAAAAGGAGAGATTTTTAGCAATGGAAACGAAGAGTCCACTCGAGAAAACGAAGAGTCCCCACTCGAAGTCAAAACCTCTCTCTCTCGGCGATTCCGAAGACGATGACGAACAGATCTGTTGATGTGAAGAACAAGATGAAGAACAACGACGGCGATAAAAACGATGACCACGACGAGGAAGACGAAGAGAGAGGTTTCGCCGAGACGATAATGACGTGGATTTTGTTTTTTTAATCTTAATGAGGTGGATTAAACTAATTTTTGGTTAATCATGTTTTATATAAAAACACGCAAATTAATCAAGGGTGTTAAATGTAATTACACAAGGGCACAAAATATTTGATTAATTTTTAGAAAATGTATAATATGCTAGTAATATTCCAACTTTTGGTTAAAATCATTCTTTCTTAAAAAAACTAAGTAGTGCTCCATATGTTTCTTAAAGAAAGTCTTTTTAAGATTTTTACACATATTAAGAAAACACATTAAAACTTGATAATAAATGTATTATTTTCTGTGATTAACAATTTCTAATAAATTTAAACCAATAACAATTCAATAAATTCAATTACTTTTATTGAAATTTACAATTTATCATTATTAACTCATAAAAGTGTATAGAAAAGCTAAAACTGATATCTATTTGAAACAAAAAAAATTCTAAAAAGTTTTTCCTTTAAGAAACAGAGAGCATATCAATTGCTTAGCTACTTATGACAGGTAGCTGTTAAATACATATTAAGTTTTTGGTCAACACGATTACAACTTATTAGTTTATGGCCAAAGTACTATCATATTCTACATTTAATATGTTTATTACTTTATAAAGTTTCAAGATACACTGTTGAACCTGAAGATGCAACATTTCCAGACAAGAGAGTATAGTCGTAAGCTGCATCAAAAAGAAGAAAAAGAAAATCAGTTATGTAACAAGGTGAAAAGGAAAACACATGAAGATATTTTTAGCAAAAGGAAAAACAGGAAGAAAAAGGAAATCAACTAAAAGGAAGATAGTCTTTTTCTAGGATTAGGAATATGTAAAAACCGTGGACTCTATATCTATAAATAGAGGTCTAGTGGTTGTTTTAGAAATTAGAGATTTATAGATTAAGAATCTAAGTTTTCTAAAGCTAAAAGGGTTTTTGGTTTTCTTGTAAGGGAAATCAAATTGGGAGATTAGATTTTAAGAGAGATACTTGTAAGTTCTCTAAAACATTGGTTTCTTGTAAGTTACCTTTGAGATAAATCTAATTGAGAAATTGTTTTGAGAATCTCTGTGTTAAAATTCTATATCTAGAAGTTCTTGCTTTTTCAGAACCCTACTGATCTCATCATTTACGTTAATAGTATGAGAACCATATTTTATTATTTTTGCATATACTCTTATACGGTAATAAATTCAATCAAATATGATTCATTAATTAGCATACTACTCATATTTCCTTAATAAAAGATATATTAAATGCAGTGCTAATTTTATTTCTTCTCCCCTGGACATGGTAATGTATATAAATTACAGAGTGTTCTGGTTTTCATTCTTGGAAAATCAAAACGAATAAAATGTATACAAGATTCATGATGGCTCTTACTATGAATCTTTTGTCTCTTTTGTTCTCAGCAGCCCTAATTCGTTCCGATCAAAATAGGGTGCCTCTCAAATCTTTCAAGGTCAGATTTTGAAATAAAAACTTTAGGCATGTCTTTTTATATTATTGTGATCTCCATCTACTTAATTGATTCAACTTTCTTTTTTTATATCATAGACTCAGTTAAATATCATTTACTTAATGTTTTTATAAAAATCTCAAGTCCTTTTTTGGTCATTGCCAGATAAGTGACAATGTAACATATGATTGCATAGATATATATAAGCAACCAGGACTTGATCATCCTTTGCTAAAAAACCACACAATCCAGGTGCATGGTTTCAGAAATTCGTCTCGTACATACATTTTATTTTTTCATTTAATTTTACAAAATGTGATTTTTGAATATAACTATTATACAATAATTTTCCTGAAAAGATGAAACCATCATTTTCAAGACCTGACATAAAGAATCAAATTGGCAACAACAAAACATATAAGAAAAAAAATAAAATGTCCATATGGAACTGTTCCTATATTGAGAAATACACAAGAATTCATCAGAAGTGCACAACTTTTTGCCGACAAGTATTTCCATCCGCTACCAGCTGATAGTCCTTGAACACATGTAAAGCATTTATTTTCTCACAATACCTTAAATCTAATATTTTTTATAGGTATATTTCAAGTATTAATTAATGTGATGCATATATTGTTATTATAACCGGCTCTTGGTAGATTGCTGGAGTAAGGTCACATAATGGTCCATTTCGTGGTGTAGACGGTTGGTTTTATGGATATAACCTAAAAGTCGGAAAAGGTCAAGCCTCATATAGTCAAATATATATAGGGAGTGGATTGAATAGAAATGTCAATTTTATTTCTGCAGGGTTGATGGTAGGTTTACAATATATTAGGTTTTTTTCTTTCCTTAATCCATTTGATCTTATGGGTAGTTTTAAAGTATTGCTAGTGTTTTTGACAGATAAATCCAGGTTTTTTTGGTGACAACCGTGTTTGGTCATATGGATTTTGGAAGGTATGTATTTGAACAATTTTTGTGAATACAAGAGATATGCTGATATCTTTGCATAAAATAGCATGTAAATATTTATTAAATACTATTTAATAGGGTAAAGATGGAAAAGGATGTTACAATACAGCATGTTCAGGGTTTGTTCAAATATCAAAGGTGGTTCCCATAGTAGAACCTATTGATCCTAAGCCAAGAAGACCTGCAGCGCTGCATTGCTCCATCCATCAGGTATTTTTCTAATTTTATACTAGTATATTTCTTTCATCTTTATACTCCTTGTTGAATATTTATAATTAACTATTGAAATTAGTCATTTATAAAATCAAACTAGTGATCGATGTGTAAAAATTATAACCTCTTTAATTAGTCCGAAGACTTTTCCCTTCAAGTAATTTGATTAGAATCATTTTTTTTACTGCAATTTTTTTTTAACAATTGATTATTTTTTTATAGGGAAAATTAGAAATAAAGGATGTTTTTAGTGTTTTCTTGTCCATCTATATCTTCTTAAGCAATTGTTGGTGACTTATTCTTTATATTAATTGAAATACAATTATATCCTCTTGATTTGTTAATTATTTCTTAAATATAATTATAAATACATAGTATCCTCTTGATTATTTTCGAAAATTAATTGGTTACACATGAAAAAGTTGGGCATCAAAATCTTGTGAACAAAAATTTATGATGAACAAACTTTTTTTATCTATGATGAACAAGAAAAATTTAATCAATTCTCCCAAATAGAATTTGCACATATCAATTTGTTGTAAAACAAACAACAAATTCAATAAACTCACCAGATTTATGTGAAATCTATTCAATCCTTTTTGGTTTAGACAATTGATTTTTTCACAAATATGTATGAATCATAAACAGAAAAATAGAGTTAAAAACTTTGTGGAAAGATGAAGAGAAGAGATGTTCTAAAACTCATAATTCTAAAACTCGCAGAAGACACCTTCTGAATTTGACAGAACACGTACATTATACAGAATGTATATTCTACGAAATCGCAGAACATGTACATTATGCAGAATGTAAATTCTACGAAATCGCAGAATACGTATATTATGCAGATACGGATTCGCAGAACATATACAAATCGCAGAAGACACATTCTAAAACTCGCATATCATAGAGAATCCGCAGAAGACACCTTCTGAATTTTGCAGAATATATCGAAAAAGATTTGTAAATATTTTTTTATTACGTTTTTGGAATAATAAAAAAAAATTGTTTCCTTAAATATTTATTTTTTCCTTACAAATATTTAAATTAATATTATAAACAAATTTTACAAATAAATAAAATATTAAAATATATGATTGTAGGGGTAGTTTAGGCACAATTGTACCTATTAAAATAAAGGTGTAGATGGACAAGAGAATACTAAAAACATCCTTTATTTCTAATTTTCCCTTTTTTATATCGCTTGATGTACACAAATAGGATAAACAAACAGGAAATTGGTGGATTACACAACTTACGCCTTACGCAGATATTGGCTACTGGCCTAAAGAACTATTTGATCTTTTAGACAATGGTTCATATATGGCTGGAGTTGGAGGTGTGGTTCAGGCTACGCATTCTGGTTCAAGTCCTCCGATGGGTAATGGAAATTTTCCGACTGGACTCCCCACAAAATCAGCAATATTTTCAAATATTCACGTATTGAATTCTAACTTTGAGAAACGTAAAATCAATTCTTTCCCTATAGAGAAGTTGGTAGATAGTACCAAATGTTATGGGCTAAGAATTGGTAAAAGTATTCCGTTTTATACTAGTAAACTCGGTTTTTTTTTCAATTATGGTGGTCCAGGAGGAAATTCTTGTGGAATTTGATATTTGTAATATAATATTTAAACTTGGTACTTAATAAATATATCCTATATTAATAATATGCAAACTGTTATATGTCAATATTTTTTTGTTTTGTTCTCAAGGTTTTTGATATTGTAAATGACCAATGATCTATTTGACTGCTAACAATCTTTGTTAAAATTAGAAAAATAGTGTCGAACGATCCAAAAACAAAATGAAAAGTTATATTCAATGATCTTTTTGAATGCTAACAATTTTTTTTATTAATACCATGTGAGTACAGTTTCAACCGAATAAATAAAAAGAAAACTCCTTTGAACAAAATTAAGGGACTTGATGGTTTCATTTCGGAGTTCTACATGGCTGTCTGGCCAATTATAGAGTAAAACTTTAGTGTACCAATGCAATCATTTTTTATGAATGGTTTTCATCTTTATAGAGTCAATGCTACGATCCCCTTTCTCATGTAAGGCATATGTATAAAGAGGTTATATTAGTCATTAGTATTACCCTAAGTACTCTTGTAAATCCTATATATAGTGAAACTTGATGTTTCTAAGGCTTTTGATACGGTTCGTTGGGAGTTTATTATAGCTACTCTCCAAGCTATGAGCTTTCCAAATCTCTTGTATCCAAAGTTGTATAACCTCAGCTTTCTTCTCGGTTTTTGTCAACGGTGCGCTTGAGTAATTCTTTACAAAATCGAGTGGTCTTAGACCAGGTTGCTCCTTATCTTCTTATTTATTCGTTATCATCATCAATGTTCATTCTCTTCTCGTGAATAAGGCTTTAATAAACCAAAGAGAGAGATCGGGAAAATTATTTATTATCTGATTAATTAATGAAAGTAGTGTATACCACCAGCTATACACTATACATGTCAGCTATACAAGAGTATTTCTACACTAATACACCCCCCCCTCCCTTCAAGCCTCTTAATCTGGATCATCGTGAGTGTAGAGGCTTGACACAGACATTCTGCCAAGGATGTTGTGAAAGGGACCCTGATGCAGAGGCTTGGTCAAGATATCGGCATGTTGGTTTGAACTAGAGACATGTATGAGTTTGATCATACCATTCTTTACTTGATCTCTGACGGTGTGACAATCGATTTTAATATGCTTCGTGCGTTCATAGAAGACCAGGTTTATAGCGATGTGTATTGCTGATTTGTTGTCACTTAACAACTTTGCCGGAGTATGAACTTTGATCTTCAAATCTTTTAGAAGCTGGATCAACCAGAGAAGCTTGCAAGTGCCATGCTTCTATACTCCGCTTCTGTACTGCTACGACTGACTGTGGGCTGTTTCTTGGACTTACAGGAGATCAATGAATTGCCAAGATATACATAGAAACCAGTCACATATCTTCTGGAATCAGGGCAAGATGTCCAATCAGCATCAGCAAAGGCATTGAGACATACTTTAGAATCTGCTGCATAAAACAAACCTTGCCCGAGATTATTCTTGGCATAGCGGAGAACACGATGAGCAGCCTGCAAATGCATATTAGTAGGAACAGAAAGAAACTGGCTCAAGCGATGTACTACATATGTAATATCGGTCCTGGTTATGGTGAGATAGAGTAAGCGACCAATGAGAGCTCTATAAGATGTAGCACTCGGCACTGGAGTCCCTGTCTCCTTAATCAATGGTATAGTCAGATCCATTGAAACAGAGGAAGGCTTGGAAGCTAACAATTCGGTGTCAACAAGAAGTTCCAAAGCATATTTCCTCTGATTCACGTGAATCCCTGTGGAATTTTGGGCAATCTCTAATCCCAAGAAAAACCTTGCTGGCCCTAAGTCTTTTATCTGGAAAGCTTGGTGAAGAACACGCTTGAGGGCCTGAACTGCAATATCACGGTTGCTAGCAATGAGGATGTCATCCACATAAACCAATAGGACAATGAAAGAGTCACCAATCTTCTTGGCAAACATGGTGTAATCTGCAGGAGATTGAAGGAAGCCATCCTTCAGCAAAGTCGATGAGAAACAATGATACCACTGTCTTGAAGCCTGTTTAAGTCCATAGATGGATTTATGAAGACGACAAACATGATTTGGTGGTTACACTTCATTTGGGCCCGACGTGTAACCCAATGGAAGACTCATAAAATCTCTTCATCCAGATCACTATGCAAGAATGCATTAGAGACATCCATTTAAGTCAAAGTCCCAATTATGACTAGAAGCTAAGCTAAGAATCAACTTAACACTAGTTATTTTTGCTACCGGTGAGAAAGTGTCATTAAAATCTACTCCTTCTTGTTGAGTAAAACCATGTGCTACTAACGAGCTTTATAACGTTCAAAAGAACCATCAGATTAAAACCATGTGCTACTAAACCCACTTACAGCCTACCACATTCTTTCTCGGTGGTAAAGATTCAATACTCCATGCTCGTTTTTGTTGCATAGCATGCAGTTCCACATCCATGGCACCATTCTAAACTTTGATTGCACAACTTGCTTAATTGTTGATGGTACTGTCTCAGTGGAATAAGAAAGAACAAAAAACTGATAGGAGGGTTTTAAGTTGGAGTATGAGATAACATAGGATATAAGATAAAGAGCAGAGGTAGATGGAGGAGTAGAAATTTGTATAAGGGAGCAATGATAGTCAAATAAGTAACATGGTGCCTTTGCTTGTCGTTTTGGCCTTGCAATGGGCTGTAAAGCATCACATGTTCCTGATGAAACATTCTCTCTTAGGAAATATTTGTGGCACTAGGTGGTGATACAGATGCATGAGATGCATGAGAAGAATGTGTTAGTGGTGTGTGTGACTGTGGAGTATGCAAAGACACAGGTGGGAATGAAATGGCATAGTCAATAGCTAATGGGAATAGGTAAAATGAAATCAGCAAACACAGAATCATGCTTATTATGAAAGGGATCATCCTTAAAAGGAAAAACAGATTCATGAAAAACTACATTTCTAGAGATGATCATTTCACGGGGTTCCAAATTAAGAATTTTATAACTTTTGTAACCAGATGGATAACCCATGAAAACGCAAGACTGTGCTCGAGGAGTGAACTTATGTCGATCTTTCTGCAATGTAGAAACATAACAGAGACTACCAAAACTGCTCAAGAAAGAGTAATCAAGCAATTTGCTCATAAGCAGTTCATATGGTGATTTCTTTCCTAATAAAAGAGAAGGAGTTCTGTTAATCTCAAAGACATCAGCCAAGATACAATCACTCAAATAATCAAGAGGCATATTAGATTGAAACATGAAGGCTCTCCCAACATTTAACAGATGCTGGTGTTTGTTTTCTACAACTGAGTTCTGCTGTCGAGTATAAGCACAAGAAAACTGATGAAACATGCCATGATATTTTTAGAGTTGAGTAAAAGCAAGTTCAAGAGCATTATCACTGCGAATAGATTTGATAACATAATTATATTGTGTGTGAACAAGCTTAATAAACTCTGGAAAAACTCGGGAAACATCACTTTTATTCTTTAACATGTATATCCAAGTAACACGAGTACAATCATCAACAAGAGTAATAAAGTATTTATATCCTTCAACAGACTCAACTTTAAAAGGATCCCAAACATCAAGATGAACCAAATCAAATGGTGATTCCAATAAGCTATTGTGAGAAACAAAAGGAAGACATTTTTGCTTAGCTAAAGGACAGATAGAACAAGGACTAGCTAGACTCGATTTAGGCAATTTCAAAGCATCAGACAAGTGCTGTAATTTAACAAAAGATGGGTGTCCTAGGCGCTGATGCCAAAGAAGACCATCAACCATCAAGGATCCACAGTAATTCGAAGAAGAGGGAGAAACATCATTGTCAAGAATATAGAGATTTTGTATTAGAGTTCCTCTACCAATCATCAAGTCTGGAATATGCGCATGTATGAAATAAGAATCAAAGTAAAAATGAGCTTAGTATTTATTATGCTTTAAGAGACTACTCACACTTATCAAGTTGAAGCTAAAAGATGGAACATGTAACACATGATGCAATATGAGATTAGTAGATATGTGAACAGTGTCAGTGTGTGTGATCGGAACTCTAGTGTCATTAGGTAACGAGACTATCACATCAGAAACAGTTGTTATTTTACTGAACATTACAATGTCATAACATACATGACAAGTAGCACCACTGTCAATTATCCAACCATCATGAGGGATAGTAGATTGAAGAGAAGAAAAACATTGGTGTTGAAAGGTAATGGAGTGATTTTCAAAATGAACACTAGAACAAGGAAAGGGAAATGAGACAGTACCAGAAGCAGAAGATTCGGCAGCCATTAAGCCATATGTAGTTATAGATGAATGATGGACTGGTGAGGAAGGATCTGCCTGCTCTGGAACTTGAACGAGTATTAAGTTGTTGAATTAGAGACTATATATGATCCGTATTCATCTGGCTAAGATCCAAATTCACAGCATTTGTAGCAGGAGGTGGCAGATAAGGCGTGGCATTGTTCATGACATTAGCAGCCACTGATACTGTTGAGATTGCTGGAATCCTGGTCTTGGTCCTGAAGGAAACTATCTTTGGGGATTAAATGTTGGTTGGGTAGGATATGATGGCCTTTGAATAGGTCGCTGTGACTGATTTCCTGAGGCAGGAGGTCTATATCTAGGAGGATAGCCATAGATCTTAAAACATTTGTTGACTGTATAGCCGAGTTGACCACAATGAATACACAATGGTTTTTGACGAGGACGGTAGTTGTTATGTGCTGCAGCATAGACTTGATTCTCATGAGACCCATCATAATAGGAAATTTCAGAAACAGTTTGACCAGAATTCTGAAAAACAACATTGTCAGACTTTGTAAAAGGCTTGATAGATCTTTGTTTCTCATCTTAAGTGACCATATTTAACAATTCTTCAATAGATGGAATAGGTTTGAGCATCAGAATGTGCCTTCTTGTTGATTCATACGACTCATTGAGTCACATCAGGAATTTTGTGACACGGCTCCTTTGTTGAAGTGTTTCCCACAACAAAACTACATTACACTCACATTTTCCGCAAGTGCACACAGCTAATTCAACATAGTTTTGGCATTCTTCTCAAAGAGTTACCAACTCAGTATAATAGGTACTTATATCAAGAGAACCTTGTTGTAGATTACTTATACGCTGCTCTATTTCATAGATTCTAGGTGCATCTTCCTGCTTAAACCTAGACAACAAGTTCTGCCATATACGTTCAGCCGTAGACATGAACAAGAGACTCTGGCCAATTTTTTTAGACAAAAAATTCATTAACCACGTTGCCACCATGTCATTACAACGACTCCATGAATCATCATCTCTATGACCAGGAGAAGGTTTAGGGATCGTACCGTCAACAAAACCTGGTTTGTTACGAACGTTGAGAGCCATCCAGACTGATCTACGCCAGGCGTGAAAATCGGTGGACGAGAACGTGACCGGCATGATATGACCTATGCAAAAAATACGGATTATTGTATTGGTCAAAAGATTGATGCGCACAATCAAAGGAATCGGAGCCAGAGGTCGCGATGGAAGAACTAAAGGGCGATTGGAGATTCGACGCCATTGATGAATTCGAGCTGGATATCGAGCTTGAACAGAGAGAAATTGCACCGGAATAAGAGCTCGGTAACAATTAAAGATCA
This sequence comes from Alliaria petiolata, assembly GCA_020283515.1. Taxonomy (NCBI): domain Eukaryota; kingdom Viridiplantae; phylum Streptophyta; class Magnoliopsida; order Brassicales; family Brassicaceae; genus Alliaria; species Alliaria petiolata. Next base: position 41,562,642 of record JAHZTW010000003.1, read on the forward strand.
ATGAAAGAAAACGATAACGATCGGAAGAACAATCGCGAATTTTTTTTGGAAAATCGCAACAAAAGCGAGAACCAGAGAACGAAGAGAATTTACATGTTATGATGGTACAATACTTATGAATCGTTAGGCTGATTCTCTTCAGGGAACTAACTGATGAGGTCTTACATGAGTTTAAAAGTGACTTAAGTCTGGTTATAAAAGCAACATGACTGGATTAGTGTCTCTTACATGAGTTTAAAAGTGGACTTAAGTCTAATCAAATAGCTACTTAACAAGATTATTTTTTTATTTTATTTTTTTTTGCAACACAAGACACATAGTTTAGTTCAATGGTTCAAAAAAATTACCTTCGGAGGCTAACCAATCCGAAATCATTGTGCTTACATCGGAAAAAACAAAATCTCGAGCACGAGTCCCTTTTGCAAGGAGATCAGTACGGTTATTAGAAGTACGCGGTATAAAAGATAGTGAAAACTTTGAAAACGCAGAGCGCAAGTGTACGAATTCTTCTAATTGTGATATGAGATTCGGCCACTTCTCATCTCCATCAACGAACTTAACAAGCTGCAGATAATCTGTCTGAAAGTGAATAGAAGTAATTCCAGAATGTTGGGCGAACGGCATTGCCCACAGGCTACATAACAAGATTATAAATTTTAAGGTATTATAGATTTATATTTAATAACAATAGTTAATTATAAACAACGATTAATTTCACATATCCTTTTTAAGTTTCCCCTTAAATCATTTTTTATGTAGCTTGAAATTAGTTTGGACACTTTGGAATAAGAACCTGATTCCAAGGTCTATTTGGCCACCGTGAAAATCCAAAGCAGAGATCTGAAAAACACAAAAGAAAAAAAAATTCCAACAGAGTCGAAGGAATCGGCCAAATAGGGTTTACTTCTCCTCTGATTGCTCCTGAATTGTCCAGAGAAAATGGTCACTGCTTTGTCTCTTTTTCTCCATTCTGCTTCCTTTTTGATCGGTTATCTCTCACTCTCAATTTCTCTCCTGTGTTTCCAGATCCGATTCATATTATTGCAGAACAGACAAGGGAAGACTCGTCTTGCCAAGTACTATGTTCCTCTCGAGGAATCCGAGAAACACAAGGTCGAATACGAGGTATATAATCTAATCCTCTATCTTCCTCTCTTCTTTTTCTCCGTCCTACGCTCGTGTTCCTGATCCTCAATTTCCCCTCCAGGTTCATAGGTTAGTGGTGAATCGCGACGCAAAGTTCACCAACTTCGTTGAGGTTTGTGGTTCGATTTCAAAACTCTGTATTGTTCCTGATTCATAACGCGATTCGGGCGTTACACTAGTTTGATCGATTTGGAGAGCAATGGCTTGTTGAAACTGCGAAAATGTTCCTCCATTGGGTCAAATTCGTACTGTTAATTCGAGATGTAGATAGAAAAAGCCATGCATTGATTCTGAGTTTCTAGGCTTCGTTTGTTATATCCTGTGTCATGGTTAGTATCAACATCTTTATAGAGAACTCCATAACCTTAATGAGACATGAGAATGTGATACATAACCAATTGTAGAATCTGTCATGTATAAATGAATCTGTTCTGCAACCATTTTCAGTTTATAATAAATTTGTCACTGGTTGGTCATTGGTTAATTCTAGATGTTGATAGAAACGCCAAGCATTGATTTTGAGTTTCTATGTCATGCTTTGGTATCAAGATCTTTATAGAGAACTCCATAACCTTTAATCAAGAACTCAATATTGTCAAATCTGTCTTGTATAAAATGAATTTGTTCTGCAACCATTTTTTTCAGTTTAGAACACACAAGGTGATATACAGGCGCTATGCTGGATTGTTTTTCTCCGTGTGCGTTGACATAACCGACAATGAGTTGGCTTATCTTGAGTGCATCCATCTGTTTGTGGAGATATTGGATCATTTCTTCAGCAATGTCTGTGAGCTTGATTTGGTGTTTAATTTCCACAAGGTACCAAAAAACCTCTTTGTTCCTCTTATCCTTTGAATATAGTTCCTCAAACTGCTTCTTCGGATTCTTTAACCCGTAGTTTTTGGCTGTACGACAACCACTGGTTTCGAAAAAACCTGTCTTTCTGCTGTGTTTAGAAGTTTTGAACTAATTCAGTAAATTCTCACTGATGTTTGCAAGGGCTTTTCTTGAAATTCTCATCTAAGTGTCTATCAAATGAAGCTGGTGTTTGTTAAAAACAACAAAAGCCTGTTTCTTTCTCTTCTCATTGTATTTGGCGCCTGAGAATGAGCATGTGTGATAAATATCTGTATCCATCATTCAAATAGCATACCCCAGTTGTGTTTATTTATCTAAATGCTACTGTCTTTCTAGATCTGATCTTTGTATTGCTACTAATTCCCTATGGCTTCAATTAATAGGTGTACTTGATACTAGATGAGTTCATTCTTGCTGGGGAGCTGCAAGAAACAAGCAAAAGGGTGTGGAATTTTTTTTGTTTCAAGCTCTTCTCTTTCACTGCATTGTTCCACACATGCTCTCTCTCTCTCTCTCTCTCCTCTCAAGAACTAAACTTGTAACTGTTTGGAACAAATTTTCAACTTGCAGGCAATCATCGAAAGGATGTCAGAACTCGAGAAGCTAGAGTGATGACTGATGAGCGTTTCTTAAGAAGCTGGAGTGTTTTGGTCATTCTTGGCGTGTTCCAGATGTTTTAACTTTGTTGAGTTAAAAGACACAATGGTGCTGATAAGACTGAAGGATATGGAATGATTCTGCTGAGATTATCCATTAAAAATTTGTTTATCTGTGAGATTTTCATTTCAGCTAGTGAGGTTACTATTTATTACAGACATTGAATTCTGTATAAAAAATGTTTTGATTTTGTAGACACCTCACTAACACCATTTCTATATTGCACCTAGCATAAGCAAAAGGGATTGGTGCAAAAATTTGAACATCTCTTACACCAAATTCTCATATTCTCCTTAGATAAAACAAATCTGTTCCACAAACAGCAAATGACAAAGATCTACCACTTATTGTAAATCACATATTCAGCTAACATCCATTGTAAATCACATAATCAGCTAACATCCATGGAAGAAGAAGCAATTAGAGTTACTTAGTTGGCAAATGCAACGTTACTGAGAAAACTAGACAAGTTCATGAATCAATCAAACAGACATGAACACAAACACTAACCAATATGAACATCACTTGTCCTTAATCCACATATTCCTCATAGATAAACAAAACTGTTGCATAAAAAAAGCAAATTTCACAAAGGTTCAACATCTACCACTGATTGTATATCACATCACCAGCTAACATATGCAACATCCATGGAATTAAAAAAAAAAAAAAAGTCTGCAAGTGATAAATGAAACAAGATTTGAAAAAGGAAGTCGAATCAAATTTTTGTCTTCTTCGGCTTCACAGGACATTTTTCATCAGAAGCATCCTCCTCACCTTCTTCATCAGACAAGATTTCGTCGGGGACATAATCTGGAACATTATGCTTTGTAATATATTCCTTCAGTATTCTCATACTCTCCTCTTTCATCGAAACCAATTGGTCCAAGACAGTATCACCTTTGTTTGCATCAGTGGTGTAGCTCTCTGTCCCAAGCCGGAATGCGACTTTAACCAGATTCTTCGCAGGGACTGAATCGTGACTCTCAATCTCCATATTGTTAAGCCTGAGATTTAGGGAAGATTTTTTTTTTTTTTGTTTTCTAATGTTCGAATCCCAAATCGAAACTAAAAGAATCGGAATGAAATTTTCAAAAATTTCAGTGTTATAAGCATATATTAAGCTCAGAACCCTAGCGAATTTAGATGAATTAAGCTTTTCGGTACCTGAACTCAATCCCGGTGGAAGAAGAAAGCCAAAGGGAAGATGGAGCCGACGATTATGAGCGATTACAAAATTAGGGTGACCAAAATATTCCGATCATTTGCTCAGATAACCCTCTAATAATAAATAATTTCATTTTTAGCTTTTTTAGTGAAAGAATGATCGATTACTCTCTTGCTTTAATTTTTTTTGGGTGCAAATTTCCTTAATAATTTCTGATTTTTACCAATCCAAACTAATCTTATCCACCCAAACCAACAATCATTCGGGTCGCCCACTAAAATCGGATCTATTAACCAAATCGAACCTGGATCTATCGAACCTGCCATTTTTCTCGTCCACCAAAATTGGATCCATTAACCAAATCGAATCGAGCCCATTTCCCCAATTTTTAAATTTTTGGTTTTTGGCTCCCTCCCAATTTATTCTTTATTACAACTGTTTACAAAACATGTGTTTTGATTGCGGAATCATGTGTTCGAGGAGAATATCAAACCAATGTAATTTCTGTTTTTTTAAACACACTGATTTGCAAAGCAATGTAAGCTGCAAACAAGGTGAGATGTTTTCATGGACATAATTGAGAAACTTGTAGAAACTTGATAAGCCTTTAGGTCAAAACCATGGACATAATTGAGAAACTTGTAGGCATGAGGTCGAGATTGTTTAAAAAGATGGCTACTCTCAGTTCAAACACATCTTTCACACCGAACATAAAGGTGGTGGTTATAAAACTATATATTGATGTTGCTTCTTTGTACAGCATGTATGGACAAGAATAGGAAATGTTGGTTTGTTGTGAATGGTGTTCCGATTCGGAGATTTCGATGAGAGAACATGCCATCATTACACTTTGGCCAACATGAGTGACGATAGTTTGGAACCCAAGCACCCAGACTGAGCTGGAAGTGTGTAGCCATCTTTTTGGGATATGATCCAATCGAAGGTAAACACAAAGTAATATGCATTCCTTTAGGAAGATCTAGCGGGCTCTGTCGGGTGTTAACATTGGGATCAACTCAAGAATCATGGAGAATGGTCGAAACGAAACATAAGCATCGTTGTGGTTATTATATTTCTGGGCGATGCATCAATGGGGTGATATATTATCTAGCCCATCCTTATAACACACTTGATTTGGTTTTAATGAGCTTTGATGTCAGATCTGAAAAATTCGATATGATAGAAATACCATCGAATATTCATAAAGAGATGCTGATAACTTATAAGGGGAGGCTAGCTTGTGTTGATGGAAATAATGGTGGAAGATTGTGGGTTTTGGAGGATGCAGAGAAACACAAGTGGTCGAGTCAAGACTTTCTTTCACCTTTTGTTCACTACGTTAAGAGTTTGAATACCGTTTTCACACTAATAGGTTTCACTCACGCTGGTGAGTTTATTTTCGCACCACCAGTGTTTCATAAATCTTTATATATTCTATTTGTGATCCGGTGAAAAACTGCTGTAGAAGATTCTAATTTAAAGGAATCGCAGACGACGAGTCTTGGCTTGATAATGGAGTTGAAAACGGACATGCACTCCATATTTTCCCGAATCACATTTGAGAGTCTCACATCTTTGTAACAATTTGTTGTTTTTTTTTGTTTCCCCTTACAATGACACTTAATTTATGCAAATTTATGGGTGTTTTTATTAGTTTCTCCTTCTTTACTTTGATTCTGTCCCGTTTGATTACCATTTTACTAGTTGTTTGTAAATAAAAAGTAAAAAAACAATAAAACATGAAGAGGCTCCTTGCTCATGTGCAAGAACATTATATAAACTGTTACGTAATAATTAATCATACACTATGATGATGATTAGTGATTACAACTAATAATGGGTAAGAGATGTCATAATTCACCTAAACCCTTCCATGTGATCCGGTGTCTATCAGAATGGAGCCATAAAGATGTGAAATCCATATGTTATTAGCAATAGTACTCACTTGTCACGAACATGAGTTTCCTGATGCGTTTCAGGGACGTGCTCACAATTGTACGTCTATAAAAAAAAGTAAAGACTTTCAGTTCTTCAAGATATTTTTTTAAAAAACCCTTGAATTCACATGGAGATCTCAAGATTTACATGAAGTTGACAAGCATATGGAGTTCTACAAGTCCAAGATGGAAGTAGTATTAGGGAGTATATAGCTGGTTAACTTTGGTTTCATTCGAGTAAAAGAGAAAACATCAAACACAAAAACGAAAGGTGAAGATACAAACGTGATAGAAACACATAAACCTCAAAACCTAACCAATTTTTTTTTTTAAGAAACAAAAACGCCTAACAACACTTTCACTCCTTTGTTATATTTCAATATATGTTTGTGGTAAACCTTCATTCAAGTAGAAATGTGATAGAAAGTAAAGCTTAAATACTACTATTGAACTAAAGCAACCAATTAAACCAACAAAGGAGTTGGAACTGGCGGACCTACTAAGAAAATGGGTGTGTCACATGACCCACCCATAATCTTGATACTAGTTTTGTATTCAAATGCAGTGGAAAGTCAACAGCACAGTTGATAAATTTGCTTTATTGACCCTTCTCACCAGGGTTCAAATCCTACTTTAGACATATTTGATTTTTTTTTTTGATATTCTGACCTACGTTAAAATAATTCATGGGACCGCCACTGGTTGGAACATCGGAAGTCATGTTCATAAATGCCCGTTACTAATTGACTTTGTGACTACTGTATGTAACTTTAAAAAAAATTTAATCAGTTGAACTTAACCAACTTTCTCAAAAAATTGGCCTCAGTAAAAACTCACGAGGGTCACAATCGTAAATTTATATGTTAAATATTTAAAATACATTATTTTTTTATTCTTTTTAATAAAACCCCCCCTTCTCTTCTCTTCTCTTCTCTGCTCTAACTTATCGGTATTTTCTAACGGAAACTCTCTTGCTCCATTATACCCGTTAGCGAAAATTTGAAAATTTGAAATTACTTCATTCAAATCCTCCTGTTTGAAAACAACGATTTAGGGCTTCAGGAGAAGCGATTTTCCCTTTTCCCTTCTCTGCTCTAACTTATCGACTGGTTCTTTGGGGTTTTGAAATTTGGGTCGAATCGATGATATCCTGAAGATGGATAAGAGGATTATGTTAAGATATAGAAAGTAGATCATTCTCCTCCTGTAATTAGTCTATTAACTCTGCCATATTGTATTTCCTTCTATGTATATTCGGTCTCTGTGTATATAAACAGAGTACTCATTGTTAATAATATTTATCAATTCCATATATGCAATATGGTATCAGAGACACAATAGGTTTTTTAACCTCCTTTTTTTCCGCCGCCTCTCTCCTTCTTTCTTCTTGCTGGTCTCTTTCTAACGTCTCCTTCTTCCTCAAGATTTATCTGTTTCATCTTCTTCCACAATCATGGCTTCAAACTCTACGGCTGAAAGAACTTCGGTGTTCAATGCCCACAATCCACAGAGCACCTTGCTTTCTGTGAATATGTCGGGGTATCACGAAACTCACTAATGTCAACTATCTGATGTGGGGGCGTCAGGCTCGAAGGTCATGAACTCCACCAATTCATTGATGTCACCGACAGTGTTCCGCCACCAACGATTACGATTGATGGAATCTCTACTCCCAATATGCGCCATGGCGTCGCCAAGACCGTCTTCTCTACTCTGCTCTCATTGGTGCCATATCTCTGAATGTTCAATATGTGGTTTCGAGTGCCACCACTTCTAAAGAGGTTTGGGATATCCTAGCCGAGATCTTTGGAAATCCCACTAAAGGTGATCTTCGTCAACTACGGTACCAGATCCGCACTTTGTCAAAGGCACTCAAACGATAAGTGAATACCTTCGAGTCATCAAAGCAAAATCTGATGAGCTTGCCCTTCTTGGCAAACCAATGGATCAGGAGGATCTCACTGAGCAGATACTTGCTGGCCTTAGTGAAGAATATAAGTCTGAGATCGATGCTGTCAACGCTAGAGATAATCCAATCTATTTCCCCGAGCTTCATGAAAGGTTGTTGAATCGTGAAGCAATGATCTTCTGTACCGAGTCTCCTACTCCTGCTCCCATCATGGCTAATGCTGCAGATACCCGCTCTCGTCAACAACAGAACTACAATCGGAATCAGTAGTTCTCCTCTTCTACGATCAAGCGTTCCTGAGAGGTACCGGAGGATGCGTTTCACAGTTGTCCAATGATCCGTTGTTGGTCGGTGCATGAACTGAGACATCTTGTTAACAGAGAAGCAGATATCAGGCCGTGTTAGGGAGAGGTATTGTAGACTTCCCACCACTGCTCGGTATTCCTTTGCATCATCCAGCGATGTGAGCAGGGCTGTTTCCCGTGATGACGATATCATCGACATAAACGAGCATGTAAAGAAGGACACCATTGTTGTTGTAGATGAAAAGCGATGCATCAGCCAAGGAATTCTTGAATCCAGATTGGAGAAGAAATGTACGTAGCTCATTGTACCAAGCTCTCAGAGCTTGTTTAAGTCCGTAAATTGCTTTCCGAAGCTTGCATACTGCTGTAGGATTGTCTTTGTCTTGAAACCCTATAGGCTGCGTCATGTAGACCTCATCCTGAAGGTGACCTTGTAGAAATGCAGTGGTAACATCTAGCTGTTTCAGAGGCCAGTTACGTGTGACAGCAGTGCTGAGGACGATCCTAATGGTGGCTGGTTTCACCACTGGGCTAAAGGTGTCGTGATAGTCAAGACCAGGACGTTGATTATAGCCTTTAGCAACGAGACGAGCCTTATATCTGNTGAGACATCTTGTTAACAGAGAAGCAGATATCAGGCCGTGTTAGGGAGAGGTATTGTAGACTTCCCACCACTGCTCGGTATTCCTTTGCATCATCCAGCGATGTGAGCAGGGCTGTTTCCCGTGATGACGATATCATCGACATAAACGAGCATGTAAAGAAGGACACCATTGTTGTTGTAGATGAAAAGCGATGCATCAGCCAAGGAATTCTTGAATCCAGATTGGAGAAGAAATGTACGTAGCTCATTGTACCAAGCTCTCAGAGCTTGTTTAAGTCCGTAAATTGCTTTCCGAAGCTTGCATACTGCTGTAGGATTGTCTTTGTCTTGAAACCCTATAGGCTGCGTCATGTAGACCTCATCCTGAAGGTGACCTTGTAGAAATGCAGTGGTAACATCTAGCTGTTTCAGAGGCCAGTTACGTGTGACAGCAGTGCTGAGGACGATCCTAATGGTGGCTGGTTTCACCACTGGGCTAAAGGTGTCGTGATAGTCAAGACCAGGACGTTGATTATAGCCTTTAGCAACGAGACGAGCCTTATATCTGTCGATTGAACCATCCGCATGACGCTTGATTGTGAAGACCCACCTGCATCCAACAACATTAGTAGTGTTAGAACGATTAAAAAGATCCCAAGTATGTTCTCTAATTTGAGAGTTTATCTCATCACTCATGGCTTTACGCCAGTAGGGATTTTTAAGAGCCTCAACAACAGATGTTGGGATTGTTGTAGGTGGAGGAGGAACAGAGGTATGCAAATTGAGTTTCTGAACAGGTTTCCGTTGGCGATTGCTTGTTCGTCGGAGGCGGCGGAGCTGCGTTTTGAAAGGGTACGGAGGATGTTGCTTCCTGGGCAGATTGTTGAGAGTCAGCTGGAGCAGATTGTTGAGAATCAGCTGGAGCAGAATTATTATCCCCTGTAGATTCAATTATTGTTTTCTCAGACGGTAGTGAAGAGGACGTTGGTGTAGTGGATTGCAAGTTGTCGTTATTTGATGAAGACAATGGAGTTGACTGAACTTGATCAGGCGCAGGGACAGCAACCACTGGTACAACACCTGCAGATTGAATAACAGAGACAGGAGGATACGCAGAGACAAAAGTATCTAAATCTGGAGATTCAACATCATCAAGTGGACATGTAGGAGTGGCAAAAGGAAAAACCGATTCATGAAATATATGATGTCGAGATGTATAAATTCTTGAAGTTTCTCGATCAAGACAGAAATACGCACTTTGAGTTATGGAGTATCCAATAAAGACACATGGTGCCGATAGCATCTAACTTATGCGATGCATAGGGACGTATCCAAGGAAAACATAAGCAACCAAACGCGTAATTTTTGAAAATTTGGTGAATCACCATGTAGCGATTGAAAAGGATTTTGAAAATTAAGTAGTTGTGTTAGCATGCGATTTATTAAATACACAGCCGTTGCAAATGCATAAGTCCAGTACACTTTTTGCATAGACGCATGAGACATAAGGACAAGACCCGTTTCGACTATATGTCGATGTTTGCGTTCGGAAATCCCGTTATGCTCAGGCGTATGTGGTGGACTGGTCATATGAGAGATACCATGGGTGGAGAGGAAGGCAGTTAGACCTATGTACTCACCCCCATTATCGGTGTAAAAAGTGCAAAGTTTGGATCGAAATTTGTTTTCAACCAAGACTTTGAACTTTGTAAAAACTTCAAAAACGTCTGATTTTTTCTTTAAAGGATACAACCAAGTGTATCTAGTANGTGTAAAAAGTGCAAAGTTTGGATCGAAATTTGTTTTCAACCAAGACTTTGAACTTTGTAAAAACTTCAAAAACGTCTGATTTTTTCTTTAAAGGATACAACCAAGTGTATCTAGTAAAATGATCAACAAAAATAACATATTATTTAAAACCATCAATAGAAAGCAACGGTGATGTCCAAACATCAGAAAAAACAACATCGAGAGGATGAGACTATTTTAATGTAGAAATAGAGAAAGGCAACTTGTGCATATTATTAATTGAGCAAGCGGTGCATGGCTGAGGCAGCAAAACATTTGAAGAAATAGGTAAATTAAATTGTGAAACAACTTTTTGAAGAATCGATAAAGCGGGATGAACCAAACGGGAGTGCCAATCCGACATGGTGGTTTTAAAGAAAAAATCAGACGTTTAAGAATTTTAATTTTTTACCTTTTTTTTTCTTGATGATCTGTGCAATCTCTTTCATACATTATTTTACGAATCTTTATTTATTCTTAAATTTTTATAATCTTTTCATTTCTCTAAATCTTAATATTATAACAATTTTAAATTTTTCAATTTATCATTTTGAGGATTTCTTTTACATATCTTGCATTGAATCCATGTCTTTTTCCCTGTTTTAAAATTTTCCATATTTTTGTATTCATTGTTCTTTTTATTTATTTATTTCTTCTTTTCTGTATTTTTTTATATAATTTGTTATCATCTTGATTTTTTATTGAATATTTTGTTGTGTCTTAAGATTTAATAGGTGAGAGTTAAGTTCTTAATTTATTCAATATCATAATTTGTTTCACTTGTACCAAAATTTAATTATCCTAATTTATTTGAAAATAAGAATTAATCACTCAAAAAATAAAATATATTGATATATTTAAAATTATGTATTATATTATATTTATATATTTGTTATTTTTAAAATTAAATTTGAATTTTATCTACTTTTATTAATTTTTAAATAGTTGAATTTTAATTTAATGGTTTTTTATGTATAGTTAATTTTACATATGATAATATTTATTTATTTTATTTGATATTTAAAAAAAAAAAAATTGCTTTTTTAATTTGTCATTTTGAAATTCTTTATTTATGCATTTGGAGCATGTTGCGAAGTCTGTAATTGATATACTTATAAAACCCAAAGTGCTTCCAATTTAAAATGTAAAACATAGAGACAATATCAAAAGTTTTTAGAGAGGATTGTTAATGAGTACTCATGGCATAATAGAAAAAAACAATTATTGTTTTTAGAAGATTATGAGTTCGAATCCCCATGAATACATATAATAGGTAAAAATATATTTTTTTGATACAAAATTAATACAAACAATATAAAAATTTGAAAATTAAATAAAATGTCACGTGTCACCTTTGTAGACGCTGGTGTGGTAGAACCAGGAGAGTTCTCTTCTGCTTTCATATGGGAATTCGGCCAATTCGTACCCGAACTAATAGAAGTGTAGCGGATTAATACCTCAACTATTTTGGTATGCGAATTATTACCCCAACTCACAATAATTTGAAAATTAATACCTGAACTTCCTCTTGTTTAGCTGAAACCAACCTTGACCATTTTTCCGTTAGTCAATCTTACGGTTCCGTTAACGGAGTTGAGTCACCGCCACGTCACAATCCCCGTTGGAACCGTGACCAAAACGTTCATCGAAGAATCCCAAAATTCGGCCCAAAACGACGTCGTTTTGGGTTGGTTGAATTTAATAAAAAAAAAAAACCAAAACGGTGCGTTTTGATATAATAGAAAATAGTTAACCTAATCAACTTAAAAGTTCGTCGTCGACTGCACTTTCACGAGAGATATAAATAGTTTTCTAGGTTTGAAATCTTGGTATTCGGCGGTATAATCGGTGGTCTGGGTCATCACATAAGTAAATTTCGACTTCAATCGACTTCTTGGGTATCAATCTCACAAAAAATGAGGTGATTTGAAATTTTAGGGTTTTTATTGTAGAATCAAATTGGATTTGTTTAATGGGTGCTTTTGATTTGTTTAATCGGTTAATTTGAATTGTTAAATCGGTGCTTTTTAATTGTTTAATCGATGCTTTGTATTGTTTAATCAATGACACTATAAAATCACTCTCTTCTTCCCCTTCTTACTATATTATCGATTTTTTCAGTGACTTTTGGGATACCATGTTTGTCATCAATCATGGAGGAAAATTCGAAACATGTGAGGATGGTACGACTTATTACAGCGGTGGCTCTGTTACTGAGCTTCTTACACCGGCGAATGCATTGTATCAAAGCTTGCCTGTGAGTTTGTATAATCATCGAGTGTGGTACAAAATGCCATTTGAAGATTTGAGTGAGCTTAAGGTCTTGTGTCATGGTGTTGACAACTTTTCCAATATGTGTGAGGCGGCTAGATGGTGCAAATCAGTTGAGATATACATGGAGCGTGATGAAGACAATGAGAGAAGAAATGCCACTGACATAGATATAGATGTAGGAAGATAAAACAGAGAAAAGGAGAGAAGAGATAACGAGGGAAGAGATAACAGAGGAGAGGAGAGAATAGAGGAGAGAAGAGAATGAAGAGCAACCGATGAGATGTGTGATGAGGAAGCTCTTGTGGAAGAAATAGTGGCCTCATTTGTGGATGAGGAGGAGAATGATTACTACCAACGAACACCTCGTATATCAGATTGTGAAGGAGCAGCTAAGGATATGGTTGTTTATGATGGTTGGAGAAGAGGAAGTGGAGAGCTTAAGATTAGACAAGTCTTTGAAAGCGTGACTGAGTTTAGAGAGGCTATCTTGGCGTACGCCTTAAAAGGAGGTTGGAATATCAAGTTCACGAGATGGGCAGCTAAAATAATATGAGGCTAAGTGTGGTATCGAGACATGCACATGGAGAATCTACTGCTCTTACGAGGAATCTGTTTCACAATGGATGGTCAAGTCATTTCAAGAGGAACATTCATGTTACGAAGATCAGCGGTGTAAGATATTAACAGAGAGTGTGATATGTAGCATGTATATCCAGGAGCTGAGAAACGACCCTCTACTGAAGCCTAAGATGATGCAAGAAAGAATCCATGAGCGGTACAATGTGGCTCCATCACTTGATCAATGTCGTAAGGCAAAAAGGAAAGCGTTGAAACTCATTGAAGAAGAATTCAGTGAACAATATGCAAGGACGAAAGACTACCGAGATGAACTTCTAGAGTAATTATGTGTGGATTGACTATATTTTTCTGTTTTCAATATATAACTATCTTCTTCTATTGTCTCATGACAAACCCCGACTCCACAGTAGAGCTTTTGACATCGATTGGAGATAATGGGAAAGAGGTGTTTGATAGTTTCTATATGTGTTTTGCTGGACTGCGGAAGACATGGAAGGAGCATTGTCGACCAATCTTCGGGATTGATGGGTGTTTCTTGAAGACCAACAAAAAAAGGACAACTCTTGGCAGTTGTTGGGCTGTTGTTCCAGTAGAGAACGCATACAGCTGGATTTGGTTCATTAAGCATCTCAAGAAAGACTTAGATCTTAGGAATGGTGATGGATTCATTCTCATTTCAGATAGGCAGAAGGTAACTCTTGATTCGAAATTGTTATTGGACTCGATATCTACTTTAGTGTCAACAAGTTTATTTGTGTAATTTGCAGGGATTACTTAATGCTGTGAACCAAGAGTTGCCACAGATAGAACACCGAATGTGTGCGAGACACATTTCTGGAAATATGAAGAAGGTACATCCGAAAAAGCCTTGGATGAAAGGGTTGTTTTGGTAAGTTGTGGAGAGTTCCAACATGGCTGACTATGAAGCAAGTTTGAAGAAGATGAAGGCGTATGATAATGATGTGTCTGAGGCATTTATGACTAGGAATCCAGAGAATTGTAGCCGCGCATACTTCAAGACAACATCTTGCTGTGAAGATGCTCTGAATAATTTTTTCTCCGAAACTAGGAAAAATAAGAATTTTGGGGTTTGACAGAATGATATGCTAGGATTAAAAAGGTCATAATTAACGAAATATATACCTTCAAATCGGACGATTCAAGAGGCGCTGGAAAGATAAGAGAATCCGCTTTCCAAAAACACCGAGAACGCGATCTGGCCCCTTGGAGTCGACAGGAAACAGCCTCGAAAGGTTGTGGTCAGAGTTGCTTCGACGGCTGAGCTGCAGAGAATTTGGCAGAGTTTCGCTAGACCTTTCTCTGTACCTTCTATGCTGCTGGTCGAAGTGTTTATATAGGAGAGGGATTAGGGTTGACTAAAGGTTAGGTTTATGGTTTTAATATGGGCTTTAGGACATGGACTTGGAAAAAAAAAAAGAAGATGGGTTTGGGAAATAGATAATGGGTTTGGGAAATAGATAATGGGTTTGGGATGTCACAAACTCCCCCACTTGAAATGAATTCATCCTCGAATTCGGGGAATGACTTCTCAGCTTCTCCCCCACTTGATTTCTGACCAATCCTGAAGCGTTTTCTTCCTTGATGTTTGACGTGACATCCCAACGCTTCCACTGCGCATTCGAACTCCTGAGCTACTGGTTGGAACTCGATCGTCTCGGGTTTCGCGGCTTTGACTTGTGGCCATCTTTACACTTCCCACAATTCCAGTTTTCACGGCTTCTTACTTTTAAATGACTCGACTCATAATACGACTAGCATGCATTTATAAAACAAGAACCACACAATTTTCATATGCTAAATGCTTAAATAGGACTTACCAGCAATCTGATTTGCATATTCGCCAAATTTTGCAGCATACTCGTCCTCTGACGCGTACTCAGCTTCCATCGCATACATACATGGTTCCAAAGCTGGTCTTTTTGGAGGTGGCGGCAACTGATTTGTGTCCTGGTTGCCTTGTACTGCTTCACTAGTCTCACTCTGCAGTTCTTAGCGGCATGCCACAACTTTCCACATGTACCGCATGTGATTCCCTTATCAGGACAATACCTCCTGGTATGCCCTTGCTTCCTGCACCCAAAGCAAGAATCCGAATCTGCCTTACATTGTCCATGGTGGAACCTTGCGCACAAGCGACATTGTGGTGGTCTTTCCCTATCATGCACAGCTTCACGATTATCCTGATTTTGCATCTGACCTTGCGCCAACCTAGCTGCTCTGGCTTGAGCACTCCTTGCCAGTTTGTCCTCATCCTCTATACCCTTCTCGGTTAATGCAGCCTTCTCAACCAGATCAATCACCGATGCATAGTTCAAGAGCTGGCAACGGTTACGGATGTCCACTCTCAATCCACCCATGAACTTCTTCACCAGATGAACCTCATACATCTCTCTCCCAGCAAACCTCTTAAGGCGATTGAACTCTTGAGCTTAATCCCTCACAGTGTGGTTCCCTTTAGGCATGGGCATTCGGATATTCGGTTCGGTTTCGGGTAAGAACCGTTCGGTTCCGGGTCTTTCGGGTACATAGAATTTATACCCATATAGGTACCGAAAGAATTTCGATTCGATTTCGGTTCGGTTCCTACCGGTTCCGGGTCGGTTCGGTTCTCAAATCTCAGAACCATTTAAAACCCGAAAAAATCGGTTCTCCTATAATTTCGGTTCGGTTCGGGTATTTTTACCCGATTAGACCCGAAATAGTAAAAAAAAGTATTCGTATACTCGAAATATAACCAAATACCCGAACAAAAATAATGTTTAAAAATTGGAATTTTCGAAAAAGTGAATTTTCATCAACTTGCGAACTGATTTCCGGATCGAATATACATCAGAATCGATAATGGAAAGAAGATCTGAATAGCTAACTGCGAGACCTTCGAAACCATATGTAGATCGTCTTCTGGATCCTTCTGGTTCGTCGGGAAATCTTCCCACAAAATCCTCACTCGATCACAAGATAACTAGTAAAAAAAAAAAAAAAAAAAATTCGGGTAACCGATCGGTTCCGGGTAAGAACCGGAACCGAATTGATATCCACGGTTCTGAAATTCAGGATCCGTCGGGTAAAAAGACTAATAACCGAATCCGAACCGAACCGGTTATTTCGGGTTAGTTCCGGTTCGGGTTTTCGGGTCCGGTTTTTTTGTCCAGGCCTAGTTCCCTTGCTCCAACTTTAGTAACTCTGCTTCCGGTCTGTCTTCAGCCTCCTGAGGAAAGTACTTCCGATTAAACTCATATTTGAAGTCATTCCACTGCATCACAATCCCTTCTGCCCCTTCAGTTATTCCTTCCCACCACTCGTGAGCCTCATCCCTTAGGTACAAAACTACCAATTCCAATTTGTAACCCACTGGTGCGCTCCAATAGCTTCCTCCAACGGTCTGCTCTCACTGGGTTGGTCCCACCACTGAAAGTCTCCATGCCCAACTCTCTCATGAGCCTGATCATCTCATAATAGGAAGACACTTGCGGGTCATATCTTTGTGCATGCGGTGGCAGGTCCTGGTATGCAACATTCCCCGAAAATTGATGCTGCTCCGCAGCTCCTCCTTGACCTACTCCCGGAGCTGCTCCGGCAACCGGGATTCGCTCCAACAATGGTCCGAGCAACTGATGAATTTCTTGCATAACAGCTGCTCCCATAGCTGCGCCTATAGCCGCTGGGTCCACTGCTTGAGCCTCAACTGCTGGCTCTTGGCCTCCTGCAGCCACATTCTCTTCCACAACAACTGGCACTTCATTCATTGGGTTAACTGCAATCCTGTTCTGGTTGCTGTTTCCGTTACCGTTGCGTCGAGGTCCCACCATTCTGAAAAAGAAACACTCGAATCAGATCTTCAATCTTTAAAGGCCACTTGCAGAACAGAAACTCAAGCTTCGATCGGTGGTACTTTAATTTTCAAAAATTCTCATTACTCCAAAAATAGTTTGAAAATATTTTACTTTCATAGGACCGCCTTCCGAGACAGAATTAGCTTGGAAACCTTACGCTCTAATACCAAAATGAGAGACCCCAATCTCGCTATCTTAGCTAAGAGTGGTTCTCACGCGTTTAACGACCTTTTAAAAATATAACTAACTATTAAATAGGCATTCAATGTCAAAAATCCATTTATTAAAATAACTGAAATATCTTTTAAAAGTTTTAAATAAAAACAAGGCGCCCTTTTTATTCCTGGAAATAGCACCGCTCCGACTTCAACTCAAGTCTACTCACCTGAAAAGGAAAAAAAGGGGTGAGTAACAAGTTACTCAGTGAAACGATCATACCTGCCTACTTGATCTATATGAAACATTACTCATAACCACATATGGATCTACTCAACCTAGCGATTAGACAAACATCAATCAACATACAAACACAAGTTCAGAGAAAACCTATCAAACAAGTTGTCACTCACGAGAATGTCGCACTTTTAAATCTAGTGACTCGCCAGCCGAAATCTCACAGGCCCGTCAGCCCTTGTATTGGCTACACTTCCTTTGTGTGCAGTCCCACCATGGTCCCACTTCGCGTAACGTCTTTCTTGAGGACCATCAAATAATCCGTACATAAGACGGAATCAATCATGCGCTCTAGTGCACCTATTATAACACCAATCAACAATTCAAGCATCCGTTCTCAATCATCATTTATGTTCGTTTTAATTAACAATCAATCTCTAATATCTAGGTTCAGCACACACATATTAAGCTAAGCCTAACACAACTTATAGATCAACAAGTCCCGCCTCACCTTTGCGTTCGGTTGTAAATGAAAAGTTGAAGGTGTAGTTACTGCGGTTGACGGTCGAGAACTGCGATTAGAAAAATAACGTTTAGGTTTCCTTAAAAAGACTTCCTGAAATTAGAAACTTTCCTAAAATAGAAACTTTCTAAAAGAAACTTTCCGAAAACAGAAAGTTTCCAAAAATACAACTTCACTAAATTAGAACATTATAAAATAAAATATTCCTAATTAAGTCTAGGATTTTCGGATTAGGGTTTCTGCTCAGCTTGCTCAACGAGGAATCTCAGATCTAAGGTTTTTCTGGTTTGACATATTAGGTGATTTCTTGGCCGGAAAGCAATCAACATAACGTTTGCGGTTTACCTCAGATCGGGGATCGGCCAATTGCAGCGGCAAGATGGCTGGATGGGCTTTCCAACTATATACTGTGCAGCGGCTGGATCGATCTGGTTCGCCGGGAAATTAGCCCGCAATATTTTCTACGAAACTGAGAAAAATAAGATTTCTGAAGTTTGAGAGAATGATATGCTCGGATTAAAAAAGACATAACTAACGGAATATATCTTCAAATCAGAAGATTCAAGAGGCGCTGAAAAGGCCTGCCGAAGCTCACCTTAAATCGCCAGAAAACATTTTAGTATTTTGATTTGGAGATTGTATCTGGATAATTATATAAGAAATTATGATATATCTTCTATTTTAGTTAGCGTGTGCGTTTAGAAATTAAAGTTTGACTTTTTAGAACATAATTTTTTGCAGTCAACCAAAACTTAAAAATTTTACGCACACAACTATAAGAATAGACTTGCCAATTTTAAATATTGACAGTTTTGGCCGTTTTAATAAAAATGTTATTTCCGATGGTTTTGGCCGTCGATTTCGCCTGTTTTTTGTAGTATTTTATCAAAAATGTTTTTTTAAATTATAAATCTAAAGCATTTTTTTTCTTTTTCTAATTGTTCAAAATAATTTTTTTAAATTGAAACTTATTTTTTATATCAGTTATGTGTATTTCATATTTTAAATATATATTTGAAAAATTAATTAGGCTACATAATAAATTTGTTTGAATGGGCTTGGATCAGTATGAAAGAAAAGAGCCCAACAAGCTTAGAACGACAAAGTGACATGAATATTTTGATAAATGTGAAGCCTCCTTCTTGTCACTATGAGCCGACTATACGAATTCACTTAAAGAAAATGGAAACATACCTTTAAAAGTTAATAATCATTAGTATATGACATATGAACTCTATATATATGTACATTTTTTTGTATAAAATGGTCGCGAGTAACGCCAGGCTGAATCAAATTAGGTTTTTGACCAAAGATGGAGAAACAAGAAGAGAAGAAGAGAAAAGTCTACCAAAGAAGAAGAAGACAATCGAAATCAACTTCTTCCTTTCCTCTCGATCTTATCTCAGAGATACTCTTACGGATGCCTGAGAAATCTGTTGTGAGGTTTCGTTGCGTGTCGAAGCTTTCGTCATCAATCACCACTGATCCATATTTCATAAGGTCGTTCGAAAATCGGTCCCCACGGCCGAGTCTTCTACTCTGCTTCAGAAAAGATGACAATTTGTTTGTTTGCTCGATTCCGCAACATACTCACTCTCTTCATAAGAATTCGAACAAGTCTTACTCTTCTTCTCAGACTATTGATCGTTATCAAATCAAATACCCCGTAGAATCTAGTTACTTGTCCCCTAGGGAATCTGTCCACGGCTTGATCTGCTTTGAAGAATCAGCGACGCTGGTGGTTTGGAACCCTAGCATGAGACGATTCTTCACCTTACCCAAACCTAGAAAGAGCTGGAATGAATTAAAAGTCTTGTTAGGATACGATCCAATCGGAGGTAAACACAAAGTAGTGTGCCTGCCTCATAAGAGATCTTGCCATGCATTTCGGGTTTTAACATTGGGATCAGCTAAAGAATTATGGAGATCGGTCAAAACGAAACATAAGCATCGTTCTAGCTATTATACTTCTGGGCGATGCATCAATGGGGTTGTATATTATATAGCCTATATATTTCAGAAGCGTGCTTGGGTTATGATGAGCTTTGATGTCAGATATGAGAAATTCCATATGATGCAATTACCAACGGGTGTTCATAGTGGTGGTATGCTGATAACTTATAAGGGAAGGTTAGCTTGTGTTGATAGGATTCATACCAAGAATGGTTGCACATTGTGGATTTTGGAGGATGCAGAGACACACAAGTGGTCGAGTCAAGACTTTCTTGCACCTTTTTGTCACTATGATGAGCGTTTGAATACCGGTTTCTTTCTAAAAGGTTTCACTCATGCTGGTGAGTTTATTTATGCACCACACCAGTTTCACAAGTCGTTTTATATTTTATTTTATGATCCGGTGAGAAACTGCTGGAGAAGATTCGAATTTAAAGGAATCACAGACGACGAGTCTGGGCTTGATGATGGAGTTGGAAACGGTATTTATCAGCTCCATGCTTTCCCCAATCACATTGAGAGTCAAATGTCTTTGTAACTATTTGTTGCTTTTTTTCCCTTAGAATGACGCTTAATTTAAAACTTTTATTATTGTCCTTATAATTTTTGCTCATTATCTTACTTTGATTCTATCTCGTTTCAGTACCAGTTCTTTTGTAATTTAACATTAAGAAATAAAAGTAAACAACATGAATTGAACAAAGGAGTTATTACGCATATTTACTAATTTGAAACCACCTTCTAGGCCTGAGTATTATTAAGTTCCTTGGATAACGAGATATCTGATGGAGCGGAAGCTGGTAAAGATAGCTTGTTCTAGGAGATTCCCTAGAAGCTCATGAACAAGGAGGATATGGATTGATTTATCACCGATAAATCAAAACTAGGGTTTGAGTCTTGAAAAATATTCTTCTTCCAAAAGCTCAATGTTTAGAGAAAACTCGTATTAATTCAATTTAAATATGGGCAATTCTCTTAAATGGCACAAAATGAAGTTTTCAATTTAAATATAGCAAACTCGCTCATTTTTTCCAGGACTAGCATTCATTAAACAGCAAAAGACAATTTTACCCTTCCAAAGAAAAGAATTTATTTCTTCTCATTTTCACGACGATGGCGAAGGAAACCCCTAATCTCTCGACGGTAACAATTCTCCGACGAACGACAATGACGTATCCGACGATCAACAATAGTGACGAAGGAGAGCAACGTCGGAATTTAGACAAATCCAAAGGATTGGCTGCCGTAAGCCCCCTGTACTATATGTGCTCTGCTCAATTCCACCCAAATTACAGACCTCTGCCTATTTCTCCCCAAACAATTTGTTTTCTGCATATTCCCCCAAATTCAATTAAAAATTAAAATTGCGATCAATTCATTTAATCGCGTTTTAGACAAATTGCGTTTTGGGGGGGAAATATGCAGAAAAAATTTGTTTGGGAGGGAATATGCACAAGTGTAGTATAGGGGGGAATAAGCATAATTTATTAAGTTGAGGGGGCTAACCGCAGTCGATCCATTTTTCAAAATATTTAACCCATTAGCCTATTTATATCCACAACATATATTGATGAGTAAAATAAAACGTATATTGGTATAATAAATAGTAGCAATACGATAACACAATTTATTTAAAATAAAAACAAAATTAACATCGGTAGAATATTTCAAATATATAAAATATATCATCATACTGTTACAAGTATTTTAAATCAAAATACTCGGACCAATAGGATGATAAACTTATATTAATTAGTCATGTGATTTAAAGAAACAATTCATATAAATTCAAGTATATCCCGACAAAGAGTTCCTTTTATTAGCAGAACTTTCAACTCTCTATCTAAACACTCATTATATATTGACTCATATGTTAATCTAAGCGCCAAGATGTACATACGACAATTAAGTCTAAAGTCTATAACTCATATGTGTTAGAAGTTATTAATGGTCTCGTTTAACAACACATTCGTTTATTTCAATGATTCATAATTGTGAACTCTAAACCATTAAGAATTGGACCAAATCAGATTAGAGCTTACCATATAGCCCAAATTGGGTCCAAAAAGTTAGTTAGGGGGTATGAGCAATGACGAATGCTGCAAAAGCATATAACTTTCAGATCTCAAATCAAATACTTGTGAAAATATGATGATATATTTATATATGCGAAATACTCTACCGATGTTAATTTTTTTTTTTTTTTAAATAAATTGTGTTGCCCTATTGCTACCATTTTGTATACCAATATACTGTTTGTTTTACTATACCAATATATGTTGTGGAAATAAATAGGCTAATATGTTAGATATATTGAAAAAACTAAAAAATTGGGTTGACTGCGCTTCCGCCCCCCCTCCCCCCCCCAACTTATCAAGCTATGCTTATTCCCCCTATACTACACTTGTGCATATTCCCTCCCAAACAAATTTTTTTATGCATATTTTCCCCCAAATCGCAATCTGTTTAAAACGCGATTTAATGAATTGATCGCGATTTTAATTTTTAATTGAATTTGGGGGAATATGCAGAAAATAAATTGTTTCGGGAGAAATAGGCAGAAGTCTGTAATTTGGGTGGAATTGAGCGGAGCGCGTATAGTACAGGTGGCTGACGGCAGCCATCCCTCCAAATAAAGAACTAAAGTTTTTCTCCATGGTAGACGTCGGAGGAAATCGGAGATTGACGGAGGACATCAAGGACGAAAGAGGAGATTGGAGATGGACAACGGAGGAGATCGGAGATCAACGACGGAGATCGAAGATCGAAGATCAACGACAGAGTTCGGAGTTCGGAGATCGGAGATCGGAGATCAACGACGGTAATCAAAGACGATGAAGAGATTGGCGCTGACTCCCCAGATCGGGAACAATCTGATTGTCAGTTAGGTTATCGAGGAATTTTCAATGTGTTGCCAAATCAAGATGTTATGTTGAAGAAGATTGAGATTTTTGTATGACATGGTAGATTCCCTTTTGGTTGAATTTCTAGAGTGGATAGATTCTTTCGATTTGGACAGTATAATAATGCATGGGAATTGGAGTTAATTTTGATGTGTTGGAAGGTCTTATTCTCAATTGGTATAATGATAAAGTGCTGAATGATTCGTTCCTCAGGTGCTTGCTTATGAAAAAGTATCTACTAGTAACTTTGAATTGGAGAAATATGCTTCTGGGTTATATACTATAGACTCCAATATCCAACCTTTTATAATAGTTGCAAAGTTTTTGAATCTCAGCTTGTGGTTGTAATGTGGTGCGCTTTTTTGTGTCCTCAAGGAGGAAGAGATGCAAAATCTGAACCGGGCTACAAACTCGAAAAGGGCGTGGTTGAGTTTCCTCTCTCTTTTGGTATGATTAGGAGTTGCTGGGATGCAGTTTTTGCATTTGAAGACGTTTTTGGAGCAGAAGAAAGTCATGTAAGATGGTTAGATGGAACAATCCCGCTCTCTTCCTTTTCCCAGCTCGAAGGAATCTTCTCTTCCTTGGGTTTTGTAAATTAGATCTTTTGGCTTGAGCATGTACTCTGAGACCTGGAAATTAAATGAATGTAAAAGTGTTGGCCTTTATGCAGTTTTCCTCAGCCGAAAGAGATACACGCATGTTTGATGAAAACAAGGTAACTAAAACTTGGACTCGCTGGCAAAAGCTCTAAGAATAGCATTGTATGTTTTTCTTATTGATAAATTATTAAAATTTGAATGAATTTTTCTGAAATACCTATAAATGTTACATAAATTTTGTAATTTAGGAAACTTTGAATATTTAGGAAGGATTTTTAATAATTTAGAAAAGCCTTCCTAAATCTTTCCCAAATCGTTCCTAAAAACATTAAGGAAGCATTCTTAAATATGCATGAATCATTCCTAATTTACAAAGTTTTTTTGTTGAATTGTTAGCATTCAACGTACCTATTCAAATTTAGGATTGTTTTTGAATATTTAGAAAGACCTTCCCAAATATGTATAAATTTTTCCTAAATTGGAAATGTTTTTGATATATGGTGCGCCTGAATTTAATAAAGTGATGATATATGGTGCGTTGATAAGTTGCAGGCAGTCTGACTCTATTGCAAGCTTGCGGGTTCCAGAGATAACCGCATGATGGAGAGCTCTTCTGATGTCGAGGCCTTCTGCAATTAGCAGTGATGCTACAAACTGTACTACCTGAGAGTTCTTACATAACAATCTTGCTGTAAATTTAGGCAATTGTATAATGTTTGCCCTCCTTTTCTTACACATGTTGTAACTATTGACAATTTTTATGAAATTTAATAAAGTTCAAAGTTGAAAAAACAATATTTAATAATTCTTTTGAAACTATATAGTAAGCTATAAAATTTGTATGAATTTTGAACATCTAGAATTGTTTACTTAATTTAGAGAATTTTAAGAAGTTTTCTTGAATTTTTAGGAAGAAAATTTATAAATTTAGGACATGCTTCCTAAATCGTATGTTATTAATAAATTGAATAAATATTTAGGAGGATTCCCATATATTCTGGAAGGTTTTCCAAACAAACAAATTATACAAATTTGGTCACATATGTCAACACAAAGTGAAAACTAAAAAAAACTTGAATGCTTATAGAGTTTTTAACTGGTCAAATAATTCATCATAAACGTGTAATGTGAACTTTAGGAAGTCACTATACGCATTTAGGAAGACTTTCTTAACACGTATAAATGCAAACTTTTGTGTATGTTTAATCAAAACTTAACAAGTAATTTATTTTAAAACATGTAATGAAAACTTTTGTGTCTGTTATACATTTACCCAAATTTAGGAAACAGTCATACACATTTAGGAAGACCTTCCCTTAAATATTTAAAATAATTTTTTAAGAATATATGAATCTATAGTAGTCAATGAAAATCTCTTAATAGTCTAAGAAGACTAAGAAGCTTTTTTAATAATTTTGAAAGTTTTCTAACATTTTAACAAATATTTCTAAATATTTAAGAAGTCTTTCTAAACATTTAGGAAGCTTTTATGCAAACTTAGGAAGACATTCCTAAACATGTATGAAGCATTCCTAAATACAGAAGTTTTCTTGAATATTTCAACCTTAGCTTTTGTCTCATACATGTTTCTGTCTCATTCTCCATTTTCTGCTGGAAAAAATTTCGAATTTATGAAATCGATCAAACGATTCACTGTTCATTATATAATTGCAAACTTCTCCAGAATTCCAAGTGAATTCTATTGTTATTTTGGTGATTATAGACAACATTTGCATGTGTGAGTGTGTAACAATAACAAAGTCTGTTCCTTGAAGAAGATCAAACTAATGTAAATTTTTAGGAAGCATTTTTACAAATTTAGGAAAGTCATCCTAATTTATATATTAATTACTATTTTATTAAATAAAAATTAGAAAGTCTTTGTAAAATTTTTAGAAAGACCTTATATGTTAATTCCAAAAAGCTACATGCTTCTTGTTTAATCTCCAGGTTTACTAATATTTCCTTGTTTAATCTCCGGGTTTGCCACCCATGCCAGGCTGCTACATGCTTCTTGTCAGCCACCGTAGCTGCATCAAACAATTCTCTAGCTCTTCTTACATTTCCCAATCTGTTTTCCAGGACAACCCAGCACTGTTCCAATTAACAAAATTGTGTTGATGGTACATGAGACAACGGTACATGATATATGCATGAGAAACACAAAGTTTCCTTCAAGTGTAGGTATCAAGAAAATTGCTTTATAGAACCTGCCAAATGTATGCATTCTCTCCTTGTGTAGCTTGACACCCTTTCTCATACACAGTTCGAGCTTCGGCTAACTTGGATTGTTTGTTCAGTATCTTCCCCAATGCCATGTACGGTCTCCCGTCCTCCGGCCAGTAAGCTATGCACTTAAGACCCAACACAAAACAGGATTACATTCAGTAGACGTCTACTTGTATCTCTCGTTTCAGAGGTGGGTCTACACTCTACAGATGATTCAGGGATACTAGTCAAGAAGCTAAACCATTCATTATACAAGTGTAAGATTGGAAGAATCATTAAAATCTGAGAACCACTCTCCAGTTTCATCCTACAAATTGGAAGAATTGCATGATCAGCTACTGAATGACCCTGACCTGACCAGAAGAAAAACGATGTTACCTTCTCCAGAATCTTCTCAGCGTCTTTGTATTAAAATTTCTAGCCAGAACCTTAGCTCTGTAGAGAGATAAGTCCAGATTCACCGAAAGCGGTTTCTCTTGCGCTCTTGCAACAGCCGCCGCTGAAGACGACGACGACTCTGATCTTCCTAAAAATTTACGAAGTCATCCTAAATTATATGTTAATTCCAAAACTCCAATTTTTTCCCAAAACCTCAAAAACGAAAAATCTTTGATCCAATGTTAAATTGAAGCATCCCTAGACAAAATATATGTTCAAACCCTAGAATAGAAACTAAACCCGATCCTAGATCATTCATAAACTACAATTTGTAAAAAGATTTTGAAATTCGTTCATAATGAATCCCTAAATCACAAAATCAAAAAAATTACAGAAATCATCATACTTTGGATTGGGATGGCTGCCGTCAGCCACCTGTACTATACGCGCTCCGCTCAATTCCACCCAAATAATTCCACCCAAATTACAGACTTCTGCCTATTTCTCCCCAAACAATTTATTTTCTGTATATTCCCCCAAATTCAATTAAAAATTAAAATCGCGATCAATTCATTAAATCGCGTTTTAGACAGATTGCGATTTGGGGGAAAATATGCATAAAAAATTTGTTTGGGAGGGAATATGCACAAGTGTAGTATAGGGGGGAATAAGCATAGCTTGATAAGTTGGGGGGGAGGGGGCGGAAGCGCAGTCAACCCAATTTTTTAGTTTTTTCAATATATCTAACATATTAGCCTATTTATATCCACAACATATATTGGTATAGTAAAACAAACAGTATATTGGTATACAAAATGGTAGCAATAGGGCAACACAATTTATTTAAAAAAAAAACAAAACTAACATCGGTAGAGTATTTCGCATGTATAAATATATCATCATATTTTCACAAGTATTTGATTTGAGATCTGAAAGTTATATGCTTTTGCAGCATTCGTCATTGCTCATACCCCCTAACTAACTTTTTGGACCCAATTTGGGCTATATGGTAAGCTCTAATCTGATTTGGTCCAATTCTTAATGGTTTAGAGTTCACAATTATGAATCATTGAAATAAACGAATGTGTTGTTAAACGAGACCATTAATAACTTCTAACACATATGAGTTATAGACTTTAGACTTAATTGTCGTATGTACATCTTGGCGCTTAGATTAACATATGAGTCAATATATAATGAGTGTTTAGATAGAGAGTTGAAAGTTCTGCTAATAAAAGGAACTCTTTGTCGGGTGTCGATCGACACCGATCGTGGAATCAGAATTGGACGCGAAGTTTTGAAGACTTTCTGGAATTACAATTTTGGCCCAGAAGTTTTTAATATTGCAATTTAGTCCTTTTCGTGTTTTGGGGATTATTTATGTTTTCTGAGGCATTGTTTAGCCATTATCCTATTTTTCATTGAGACTTTGAGAGGAGATTGATCCAGAGCTTTGAGGGAGACAATTCTGCACTCTTCTAGAGAAGATTTCGAACCTTTGTATCAATACTCTTTTTATTTTAATGCAGTATTATTCAGCCATGATTTGTGTTTCAATTTCTATGTCTGAGTAATCTTCTAGTTAGGTTAGGGTGATTTAGGGTTTATGAGGAGTTTGTAGAATTGCGATATTGTTAGGGAAAATCAATCGGTTCTTCACCTGGATTTGCGCTTATATTGATTTCTTGATTGATCACCTAGAAATCAAACCCTAGGTTGTTTAATAGATGCGAGAGCATTGTTAATCACCAGAACTAGTGTTAGGTGAGCAAAATTCCTACTCGCAAAGAGATTTGGTCTAGGGATTTTGTGAACAATCGAACCTGTTTTTAATGCTTGCCTGAATTGATAGGATTTACAAAGAGATTTGGAATTCTGAAATTTAGGGATAGATAACTTCTGCGACGAGAGTTGATTAGTTTTAAATCTGTGTTTCGAGTTCTAGACGGCTCATAATAATTTCCCTGATAGTATACATTCTGCATTCTCGGATTTAACCTGCGAATCATCCTTGCCTAGCGTTTTGTCTCATTGAATTTTAAGAACCTTAAATCAATCACTCACTGCTTTTTAGTTTATTTGTTTCGTTTTACATTAATCTGGAATCGACTTAGCATAATTTGACTCTAGAAACATTAGTGTAGCGTTCACTTCCTTTGGGATTCGATAACCCCTTATACTTCAACTGCATTGCTGTGCACTTGCAGTGTTGTTTATTTGGGTAAAACTTTGACCCTATTAACCCCTTGGATTGAATTGAAATTGTTTGAAATCTGCCTTAGATTAGAATCCAGTTTTCTTAATTTAAGGCTTCAATCATTTTCTTTACCTTTGTATGAGAATTTTAGGCTCTCGTGTAGCCTTCGTTTACCTCAAGATAAGGCTGTTAAGTGTCTCGTGAACCTTTTTTTACCTCAGGATGAGGTTCTGTTATCTCAATTTGAGGATTTGTTACCTCAGGATGAGGTTTTGTTACCTCAGGATGAGGATGTGCTTAAAAATTACCCTCATAGTTCACTTCGAACTATTGGGTCTTTGGCCTTGCTACTTGTCGTTTCATGATGTTTAGAGAATGAGATTTACAAGAGTTTGGCCATTCGAAGGATGATTTCAATGTTCTCCTCCAATGTCTGTTGGTTGATCGCTTATGGGACCTCACTATGCTTCGGTCCAAGCTCAATGGAGACTCCCAAGCATCTCTGCAACTGATGTTTCAAGATGCACTAGCTCTTCGTTTGGCGCTCAAAGATGCAGGCTTCGCAAGTTTCACCTTGTTACAAGGGATTTTGGACTATGATGTCCTAACTATCACCCTCGTATTGGGAATGGATCTGAACGAGATAGCATGCTCTATAGCTTTTAGAAGCCTTGTTATTCTCTTCTTCTCCAACTATGGTTCTGTTATCCCTGCACTCTGCGTTGCAGCTGCTCTAACTAGGATCTCTATCTCCCTTTGTTTTATCTCATTTCTTAGTACTATTGACGTCGAGTTTCGAGGACTTCTCCATATTTTTAGTGGGTTAAGTGGAATGTTTGCTTCTATCTCTTTTAAGTTTGTTCTCCGAGTTGCTTGTGTTGCATCAGATCGTTTAGCCGTTTTGGCTATGTTATCATGCTTTGTAGACAATTTCTCTATAGATGGAGAGTAAGTGGGTTATAAAATATTTATGTTGACCCAAAAAAAAATAGTTGACAAAAAAACAATGATAAAATTAAACATCATTTAAATTATTTTTCAAATTTAGAGGGATAATTGACAATACTTTATAAATTTACTAATTAATACTTTCACGTTTACCCCATAGTAAAACTAGTAACAAATATATGATAAACAATTAAAATAAATTAAATATATTTATGCAACTCATAATGTTATAGTTTTTTAATATGATATAAAAAATGAATAATCACCATATATTTATAAATATGTTATGAAAAACAAAATTATTTGGTTGGTAATACTAATTTTACAATAAATATCATCAAAAATTCATTTATAATTTTATCATAAAAACATGCTTAATACTCAATTTCGTTTTTGAGTTTATAAGAATAGAACAATTAATGATATTGTCAAGACATCGTTCGAAGGGTCACAAATATTTTCTGACACTCAAGTCAGAGTAAAGACAGCACGAATGATTGAGGAATTGTTACGAAAGATTTGAACGGTGACTGTGCAAAAGACGGTGCGAAACAAACAGATTGATTTTATTATGATGATTGGTGACTATGGTGAACTGATAAGTGATAATGCCTCATCAGTTACCATTAAGCATAGACAACGATGGGACTTCTCACGTTATGTGTTCCATCAGACCAGATTAGATTTGCAGACGAAGGCAGTTCATAGTCGAGAACGCCTGTAACAGTCACCGTGAAAGACTGTTTTTCGTTCACCGACTTCATAGACAAGATACTAGGCGAGACCTTGACGTTGAGCTCATGTCCGTGATTTAAGATAACCTTTGATTTGTATGTAGAGTTGTGGGTACCAAGGTTGGTGACGGTTCTTTTGAAAGTCACGGTGAAGGCGCTATTATACTCCGGGATTTGAGCCGACATTGAAGGATAGTTGAGGTTTTTTGGTAAACTTGTTCCACTGCAAGTGACTGCTGCACCAGAAATGAGTTTAAGGGTTTTTGAAGTGTAGTTCAAGCCGCAGAGAAAGGCAATGTGGTCTGCTTTGTCCAGTTCATAGACAAGTCCAGGATTTAGAGCGGCTATTGGGTCGACATGTCCAGCTCCATAAGCAAACTCGGTCGATGCAAAGCCTGTTTCAGAAGCATTCATTGGCCAAGCTACAAAAATCATGTACAAAAGACTGTATAAAAACAGAGGTCACTTGATAGACAAGAAAGTAAAATCTGGATATGGATTTTGTTTACCGGTTGTCATGATGGCAGATTGGATCATGGAAGGAGACCAAGCAGGATGAAAAGTCTTGATGTACGCAGCCACGCCGGCAACGTGTGGACAAGCCATTGAAGTTCCAGAGAGAACAGAGTACTTGACATGTCTAGTGTCATCTAGAGACGGTTCAGCATCAGGTGAATAGGCAGCGAGGATCTCTACTCCCGGTGCTGTTATATCCGGCTGCATATCAATCAACCAACCTTTGTCTTTCACACCGGTAAACAAAACAGTACAAATATCATAATATATATTTATATGTTACCTTAAGAAGATCAACAGCGACGGTGTTTGGACCGCGAGAAGAGAAAGAACCAATTGTAGGAGCTTTCTGATTAAAGATTGCCTCAGTTTTTAGAACAGTGCCTTGGGGGGACCTGAGGAAACAAACACAGAGATATCAGGACAAAGAAGGAGAATCCAGAAAGAGTATGAGAAAGAGAGAGAGAAGATTGTTTGTTACTTTGTGGAGTTAACGTAAGAGACAAGAGAGTCATAGTCATCATTTGATAGAGCAGAGAAGGGCCTAGGGCAAACGGATGCAAAGCCTAGATGGTCCCTAGTTATGGTTGCAACAGCTATATCTGAAATTGCTGAAATTGCGCTCACCAATATTTCTCCCTTACTCTCGGCATCATCTCCGTACATAAGTGGATAATTCTTTCCTTTCAGATCAAAAGAGTTAACTGATTTCCCCTGTTAAGGACCAAAAAAAAACAAAAGGGGACATAAGATACAATGAAGATAGGAATGAGAGTGTTACTTGGTACTTACGACAAGTGTGCTTCCGTTTCCGAGAACAACTTTGGTGACGAACGCACGGTTCGTGGTGCTAGCTGCAACGGTTAAGATCCATGGTGCCACGCTCCCGACGCTGGCCAGATCCGGACCGCCGTTCCCGGCCGAGTGAACAGTGAGAATCCCTTTGGTCATAGCGTGAAAAGCCCCGATCGCAATGGTGTCGTCTTCGTACCTGTGGGTCCGTGTGTCATCGCCCAGGGAGATGCTGATGAGGTCAACACCGTCTGCGATCGCGTCATCGAAAGCAGACAGTACAGCTTCCGAGGTACATCCACGCTCGGTGCAGACCTTGTAAGCAGCGATTCTAGAGGCTGGAACGCCGCCTCTTGCCGTTCCATTGCCGATTCCAAAGAAACTTGTGTTCGCGACTGCGTTTCCAGCCGCAGTGGACGCTGTGTGTGTACCGTGGCCTTGACTGTCCCTAGCGCCTTGGCTTGTGTAGTCTCTTGCTCCGATCAATTTGCTGAAACATTGTAAACACATCAATCTCTTCCTTAAACGATACTATATCTTTCTATTAGAGAAGTGTGAAGAATATTACTTGTTGCAAGTGAAGTTTTTACCGCCGGAACAAACACCTTTCCATTTCTTAGGAGGAGGACCAAATCCTTTGCCGGAGAAGCTCTCTGATTCCGGCCAAATCCCGGAGTCGATGACACCGATGATAGTATCACTTTCTACGGCCAACTTTCGCTTTGTATTCTTTCCTTCCTTTAACCCCATGAAATCCCAAGACGCAGTCGTATGGATTTGTAACTTCTTGCTCGGGAACACAGAAACAACTCCTTCCATTTCTAAGAGAAACATAAAATGGTTTTTGATTAGATATATTAAAACCATACGTCAATATAATTGTGCAAGGACACTCACCGGCGATTCTATCTCGCTCTGACTGAGTGAGTCGGACCGCGAACCCGTTGAAACTCCTCTTGTAACTTCTCACCAAACGACCTTCGATCGAACTAGAGTATGTACATGTGTATGTATTACTCGTTCGTTAGAATCTTCATAATGTAAACTAATCAATGATTAAAGAATGAATAAATTTAAATCGCACCTTTCTCCGGTGACCTCTTGAAGAATACTCATGTGATGCGACGTTGGTGTGTATTCCAGTCGAGACGGAAGTGAACCCATGTAGACAACATACACCTTCATGGATTGTATATTATCATCATCATTCATTGCATAGGAGTAAACCCGAAAAACAAATATATATATATATATATATATATATGTAGCCATACAATAACATACTTGTTTATGTTGACCATCATCTGTGACTGCTGAGGCTGAACTTAAGCACAAGACAACGACACATGAGAGGAGACAAAAGGAAGCTGCTCTCTCCGCCATCCTTTTACTTATAAAATGATTTATTAAAGGCGATAAACAAAATAAACAAAAAAAATGTCAGGGCAGTTAAATGTCTTTGTAACAATTTGTTGCGTTATTTTTTACTTAGAATGACATTTAACTTATGCAACGTTATGTTCTTGAGCAGAAAGTTATTATAACAGAAAGCTAATTAACTTCTAAAGGGAAGAGTTCAGAGAAGCATGAAGATGCACTTGTTGTAAACTCGGTAACTATTAAGTTTTAAACTCTGTTTTTCATTAAACTATTTAAACAAAGGGTTTCTGAAATTTTTTTTTTTCTACTCCAATCCTCTTAACTTGAGGAAGTTTGAATGCAAACTGATCTTAAGTAACTCCTACTCCCTCTGTTTCACAAAAAGTGTCATTTTGACACTTTTCACACAAATTTTGAAATTTGATAAAAAGTTTCTTCTATCCCTTATAAATTCATTAAACAATTTTTTTTTTCTAATTAATACATTAAAACAATAGGGTTAAAACTGGATTTTTCTTTAAAATTTTGCATTGAAAATATAAAACGACACTCTTTGTGAAAGAAGAATTAAATCTTAAAACGACACTTTTTGTGAAACGGAGGGAGTAATATTTAATGACTAAGAAAGGTTAAGGCAAACCGGGAATAATTAAATTTGTAGTTGAAAACCAAGGAATATGCCACACAAACAAACATATTACCTCACACCTCTATAGAAGACTCTGACATATGAACTCACACATTGTTAAGACACCTTGCTTTAGTAAAGCCAATACATAGATAAAAGTTGCTAAGAAGTTTATAAAAAA
This sequence comes from Alliaria petiolata, assembly GCA_020283515.1. NCBI lineage: Eukaryota > Viridiplantae > Streptophyta > Magnoliopsida > Brassicales > Brassicaceae > Alliaria > Alliaria petiolata. Next base: position 41,596,054 of record JAHZTW010000003.1, read on the forward strand.
AGCTACGCGTGTGTACCTTTTGGTTGCTCTGTGATAAATTGATGACAATAATAACAAAAAGGTGTTTAGGAAGAGTTATTATTAGACTCTTTACAGGATGCATATGTTTATATAGAGATAGAACCAACTAAATTGCCTAAACTAATATGTAAATAATACATTTAAGTTAAATGTATGTTTTCTAATCTAAGATATTGTCAAATCTCCATAATCTTCTAGATCATTCTAGATCTTTCTTGATTTCCATAATCTCGATATGGTCGATCTTCTGGATATCCCAATACTCTGAGGTTGCTTTTCGTTCACATAGTCTTCTTTTCCTCTGGAATATGGCCAATGGACTTCTAACTGGTTTTTGATTTTGACTTTGAAGACTCTGTTTCAGCTTTAGTGGGGTTTAGATTTTAGTTTTCTTTGAAAAACTTTGTTCGGAAGGGTATATCTTATTATATAAATGTGTTATTATTTGTTTACGGGATATTTTTGTTTCGATGCAATTGCGATGTGGCTTACGGGATATTAAGAAATAGCCATAGCGATTAAATTTCAGCGATGGTAATTGAGCTTTAGGGATATCGATGGTAATTGCAAAAGAACCAATTCAAAGCAATCCACCATGGTCTATGTTTCATTCATCTTTTCGGTTTCTGATTCCATTTGTAAACAATGATATGACTCATGATTACGAAACAAAAAAAAAAAACCGTAAAATATTTCATCATTCACTTTTTACTAGTATCCCATGAAAAAAACGACTTATGTTCTTATTATTTACATATTTCTAAAATTAATAACAAGTAGAAAATATAGAGCATATGACGTGTATATATGTAAAATTTCTAAGAAGAAAAAGGTCAAAAGCAAAGATAGCAGCCTGAACAAATTAGGGTTGCAGACCAAAGATGACTCAACAATCGAAACCAACTTCGTCCTTCCCTATCGATCTAACCACAGAGATACTCTCATGGCTTCCTGAGGAATCAGTTGCGAGGTTCCGTTGCGTGTCGAAGATTTAGTTTTCATCAACTTGTTCGAAACTCGGTCCCCACGGCCGAGTCTTCTACTCTGCGTCAGAAAAGATGACGATTTTTTTGTTTTCTCGATTCCGCAACATAGTCGGGATTCAAACAAGCCTTACTCTTCCTCTCAGCATATTGGTCGTTGTCAAATCAAATTCCCAGAAGATTACAGGCAACGCTTCCCTCCTACGGAATCTGTCCACGGCTTGGTCTGTTTTCAAGAATCAGGAAAGCCGATAGTTTGGAACCCAAGCAAGAGACAGTTCTTAACCTTATCCAAACCCGATGAGAGCTGGAACAACACAACACTACTCTTAGGATTCGATCCAATCGAAGGTAAACACAAACTAGTGTGCATGCCTCATCATGGATTTTGTGATGCGTGTCGGGTGTTAACATTGGGATCAGCTCAAGAATCATGGAGAACGGTCAAAACTAACCATAAGCATCGTTCTGACAGTTTAAGTAAAGGGCGATGAATCAAGGGGGTTATATACTATCTAGCCTATATTGATCACACTCGTGTTAGGGGTTAATGAGTTTTGATGTCAGATCTGAAAAGTTCGATATGATAAAACTACCATCTCATATTTATATGATGGATACGCTGATAAATTACTGGGGAAGGTTAGCTTGTGTTGGTAGTGAAAATTATGGTGGAAGATTGTGGATTCTGGAGGATGCGGAGAAACACAAGTGGTCAGGTCTAGACTTTCTTCCACGTTTTGGTAGCTTTTTGTATCCCTTTTTCAGATACGTGCTACTGAGTTTATTTATGTACCATATACGTTTCGTAAATGGTTTTGTATTTTATTTTTTGATCCGGTGAGAAACTGCTGTAGAAGGATCAAATGTGAAGGTATCGAAGACGAGGAATATGGGCTCAATAATAGACGTAAGTATGTGCTACATGCTCTCCCGAATCACATTGGTTGTTGAATGTGTTGCACTTTTTTTTTTGGTTTGTTTTTCCTTAGAATGACACTTAATTTATGCAACTTTTATATCTTCAAATTCTCGGTTTTGTTTCTTTGCTTTTTCCATTAATGTCCCCAGCAAATCAAGTTCTCTAATGTAATGATGAAGTCGGTCAATAATGAGAGACAGAAATAGCATAAATCCTGCGATGTAGAACAAACAAATAGCCTGAAGCATATCAGAATTATATTACATCACGGGTGAATCAAATCGACAATGGTTTTATCAGATAAGGTTCCAAACATGATAGTGAGATAAGTGTTCAGTAGATCAATACATGATCCAATCCAAATGGTTCAATCAAACAATTCTCCAACAACCACGATTCTCCATAAAAAAAATACATATTGACCACGAACAATTCGTGGACTCAAAAATTCATAGAATAAAATTTTTCGGTATATTAAGGTTATGCTTGTTGGCTTTTTTTTTAATATTGGGATGTGTAAATTATTTTCCAGATAGACAATGGTTGAGTTGAATGGAAAGAAACTGATTTAAGTAACTTCAGTGAAATAATAACTCTTTGCCGGGGAAGATAATCCTCGAAGAATACCATTACCTGATTCAGTGAAATAAGCAGCTAGAGAATTTATCTAATGTAAAATGAATCACAAATGATTTGGTTTTATTTTCATTGGATCTCGCAAAACCAATTACCTTTTGTCATTCGATTTCTCTAGTCCCATGAAACCTCTCTATAATTTACATATTTTGAAAATTAATAAAAAGTAAAAACCCTAAAAAATACTAACTCTCATAATAAAAAGGTCGAAAGAAACGCAGCCTGAATAAATTAGGGTTTTGAGCAAAGATGGAGCAACAAGAAAAGAAGAAGCGAAGAACACAATCAAGATCAACTTTCTCCTTCCCTATCGATCTAACCACAGAGATACTCTTACGGATGCCTGAGAAATCTGTTGTGAGGTTTCGTTGCGTGTCGAAGCTTTGGTCATCAATCACCACTGATCCGTATTTCATCAACTTGTACGAAACTCGGTTCCCACGGCCAAGTCTTCTACTCTGCTTCAAAAATGATGACAATTTTTCTGTATCCTCCATTCCGCAACATACTCACTCTCTTCATAAGAATTCGAACAAGTCTTACTCTTCTTCTCAGCCTATTGATCGTTATCAAATCAAACTCCCAGAAGAATGTAGTAGCTTCTGCCCTACGGAATCTGTCCACGGCTTGGTCTGTTTTCAAGAATCAGGAAAGCCGATAGTTTGGAACCCAAGCAAGAGACAGTTCTTCACCGTATCCAAACCCGATGAGAGCTGGAACAACGTAACACTATTCTTAGGATACGATCCAATCGAAGGTAAACACAAAGTAGTGTGCATGCTTAATGATAGATCTTGCGATGTGTGCCGGGTGTTAACATTGGGATCAGCTCGAGAATCATGGAGAACGGTCAAAACTGACCATAAGCATCGTTCTTACTTTGTTAGTAATGGGCGATGCATCAAGGGGGTTATATACTTTCTAGCCTATATTTATCACACTCATGTTTGGGATTTAATGAGCTTTGATGTCAGATCTGAAATTTTCGATATGATAAAACAACCATCTGATGTTTATATGGATACGCTGATAGATTATGGGGGAAGGTTAGCTTGTATTGCTGCTGAAAATAATGGTGGAGGATTGTGGATTTTGGAGGATGCGGGGAAACACAAGTGGTCGAGTCTAGACTTTCTTGCACCTTTTGTTCACTATTTTAATAGTTTGCGTATCGATTTCAGACTAAAAGGTTTCACTCATGCTGGTGAGTTTATTTATGTACCAATCACGTTTCGTAAATCGTTTTATATTTTATTTTACGATCCGGTGAGAAACTGCTGTAGAAGATTCGAATTTGACGGAATCGCAGAAGACGAACATTGGCTCAATAATGGACGTACGTATGTGCTCCATGCTTTCCCGAATCACATTGATGGTTAAATCTATATGTAACAACTTGGTGCTTTTATTTTTGGTTTTATTTTTCCTTAAAATGACACTTAATTTCATTAGTTTATGCAACTTTTAAGATTTTTCTAATAATTTTCTCATTCCTTTATTATGATTCTGTTCGGTTTCATTACCAAAAAATATTATTTTGTGATATTTGAAAGTAGAACATGAATTCCAGGAAGAGAACACAGCGCACATATATTTCTTATTTGAATTTCATTATTAGTTCCTTGGTGAAAAAATGCATTTCTGTCCTTGGTGTTAGCCTCTCTGGACTGAGCCGGTTCGTGACTTTTCAGCTCGGTATATGTAAGAGCTTTTTTATTACATAAAGTATAATATAAAGAGATCGATACATGTAAAAAGGGACCCAATATAAAAATGTGCATTTTATGTATATGGTGCAAGGATTATTACCAGCAGAGAAGATGGCGAGTACAAGAAGAAACGCTACTAAAACATTCTTCATTTTTTAAATATTGTTTTTTTTTTGTGAAATACTTTTTTATTTATAAAGGTATCACTGTTGTTAATTTGAATCACAAACACAATACCTATATATATATATACACATATATACATACATGATCTAAAATTCTAACGTATGATTGCGGGCTCTAGTGAACAGCAACAAAAGAAAGTTGTCTCTCTTTTTTTTGCAGCAAGAAGGTTGTCTCCTATAATGATTTATTTGCAATTTGATTTAGTAAATCCAGTATATAAATAAACGTACAATCTCTATAAATTTCAGAAAAACAGAGAAAGTATTGTCTTCCATTAATGTATCAAATAAAATCAGATTATCTCTTTTGCAATCACACCGTCGTTTTTGTCCAATATCAGAATTTGTAACTGGCTGATCCCCGTTTTACTTTTTAGGGTTGATTATATATATATATATATATATATATATATATATATATATATTAATTATTAAAAAAAATCAGATTACTCGGCACTTGGATTACCTGATCGGGTTTGGGTCGGGTATTTCGGGTTTTAGATATTTAGAGACTATAACATTTGGTACCGAGCGGATATTATAAAATTTTGATTCGGATTCGGTTTGGTACTCTCTAGATTCGGATCGGTTTAGTTATAATTTTCCGGATCCGATTTTTTTGGGCTCGATTCGCGTTCGAGAATTTTTATCCAAAAAATAACAAAAAATACTTGAAAGTAACTAAAGATCTAAAGAAATATTGCATTACATAAAACCAAAAGTAATCGAATATAAAGCAAACTAAACATTCAAAAGTCAAACCAAATTAAACAGTTAAGTTCCAACTTCAAATTTTAGATTTGAGATTGGTAACTTTCTATATTTTTGAACGTGAAAATTAAAAATGAAAAAAGCAACATGCAAAATCAAGTAAGAAGAGTTAAGGATTTCTATTTTTGTATCGGATTAATCTGGTACTTGTTCGGATCTCGTATTGGATTAGATAATGTCTGGTATCCGAAACATTACTCTTGTTCGGGTATTCTACTGGATCTGATATTTTTGGGTCAATGCATATCAGATTTTCAAATCCGAGTAAAATGTCGAGCCCTAATAAGAGTGCTCTCAAAAACCAAACTATTAGGCATTTTCCTAACTCCTAAGACCACCTCCAACGCACAAGGGAAGTGGGTGTCTTGCCAATTAAAAAATATTAAATATTACAAAAAAGTGGAGATACGTGTCTCTTATATAGACACCGAAGACACCCAAATTCTTTAGCCTATTACTGTTTGTTTAATTGAAAGGTGAAGAACTATTAAAATTAATATTAATCTATATATAATAGCAAAACTATTTTTGGGTCATGCTGATATCATCATTTTTTATAGGAAAAAAAAAGTTTAATCTAACGGTTGAGTTTGTTTTGATTTGGTATCTAACGGATATGATTGGTTTTGCTGATGTCACTAATTTTTAATAAAAAGAAGAAACTTCAATCGAACGGTTAATGTTCTTTGTTTTAAGATTCAACGGTGAAGATTAGATTTGTTTTATTTATCGAACAAACACACAATTGAAACGTTACAACTCTTGTGAATCATTGTGATTCTTCGTCATAAGATGCAATGAGGAGAAACAACTTTCTAAAAAGTCAAATCATCAATATATATATTTCTCCATCCATGTTTTTTTCTTATTGTTTATTATTTTAGAAATTTTCTTGATCAACATTGGCGACTGATATATCATGGTTTTTACCCGTTTTTAGACCATGACATAAGTGTTTTTATAGAGTCTTTTGGCTATTTTCGAGTCTATATAGAGTCTTTACAGGTTCAGGTAGGAGATAAATTGGAGATTTGGATACATTTCGGAGTTTAATGGAATGAAGTCACGAAGTGATGAAGTCAAGACTGGAATTACACGCAAGGTGTCGATCGACACCATGTAGTGTCGATCGACACCAGGTTTTCCAATTTCCAGAATCAAGAAGTTTCCATATTTTGAAGAAAAGGAAATCTCCAAGACTTTTCCTAATTCTTTTGGGAATTGAAGACTCGTACCTAGGCCTATAAATATAGTTTTTCAGTCATTGTTTAGGCACATTCTCATACTTTAAGAATCATAGAAGTTTAGGTTTTTGGAGAAAAGAATTTGTCTCCTTAAGAGCAAATTTGGAACTCCTTTATTTTCTTCTATTGATTTCTTTTATGCTTTCTATTCAAATTATGATTTCTGTTCCATTAATCATGTCTGAGTAGTTTGCTTGTTAGGTTTAGGGTTTTTCAAAGGTGATCAATGAATTGTTAGGTCGAATTAAATTGTTAGGATAAAATCATTAGAGTTCTTCATCTGGATTTGTGTTTAATGCTTATTCTAGCTTCGCGACCTAGAATCTGATCTTAGGTTAATTAATAGATGCGAGAGTATTATTGATTGCCTGAACTAATGTTAGATGAGCAAAATACCTATTCGCAAAGAGATTTGGTTTAGG
>JAHZTW010000003.1:41619795-41629807 GCA_020283515.1 Alliaria petiolata
TCTACTAAGTAGACTTCTTCGAGAAGTCTACGACTAATAAGCTAAGTAACTTGTAAAACATAAAACCTGATTTCACCATCCCTATAAACTATAAACACGTATAACTGATATAGAGGGAAGAACACTTACTAACACAAGCTCATGACCAAGAAAATCTTAAAAAATCATTATATATTTGATAAAAAGCGTTTTTTATAAAATATGAAAAAGTAGACTTCTAAGACGGTTAATGAAGTCTACTAATAGTAGACTTCGTCTTTAAAAGTAGACTTCTCCCAGGTCAGTTTTGCAATTGCCAAAAGATGAGTAGACTTCTCCTCCAAAAGTAGATTTCCTGGGAGAAGTCTACTTTCGGAGTAGACTTCATACAGGTAATTTTTGCAATTGACCAAACTTTGACTTTTTGGAGTAGACTTCTCCGAGATAGTAGACTTCTCGGAGAAGTCTACTCCTAAAAGTAAACTTCTCTAAGAAGTCTACTCCTAAAAGTAGACTTCATACAGGTCACTTTTGCAATTGACCAAGTTTGACTTTTGAAGTAGACTTCTTGAACCCTGGAGAAGTCTACTATGGGTTAGTTTTGGGGTTGACCAAACATTGAATTAATTAAAAAGTAGACTTCTTCTGAGGCCAAAAGAAGTCTACTTTTTAATTCAACTTTTCGTCACCCAAAAAAAGCCGAGTATACTTCTCCAGCTGTATACTACAAAAAGTCAAAGTTTGGTCAATTGCAAAAGTGACCTGTATGAAGTCTACTTTTAGGAGTAGACTTCTTAGATAAGTCTACTATCTCGGAGATGTCTACTCCAAAAAGTCAAAGTTTGGTCAATTGCAAAAATGACCTGCTTTGAAAGAAGTCTACTCGAGAAGTCTACTCCACTTTTTTTGTTCTCAAAGGAAATGGAGTAGACTTCATCTGACCTGGAGAAGTCTATTTTGTTCACGCGGTCAATTGCAAAACTAACCTTTTCGTTGACTAGTAGACTTCTTGAAGGCCAGATGAAGTCTACTTTCGCAGCACAAATCTGGAAAACACGAAATTCTACTGAAAAATTGACTTACCACTCGTCTTTAGCTTCTTTTCTAGCTGATATCTTCGATTCTTGCCACCACCAAGAATTCCCAATCGCAATGAACGACCAATTCAGCGGATATAGCAAGATCTAAGAGCTTTAATTTTTAATAGCTAAATTATAGAGTTTTTGGGAAGAAAATAGAGAGAAAATGGAAGAATAGAAGCATAAGGCAAGAGAAAATGAGCTATCCAAGCTCAAAAATGGGTTTTTGGTGCAATTAAAGCTTCAAATTGGTTGAAAATGGTGGTTGGGTGAATTGATGATGATGGCATTTTCGTGAATAAGTGAGGAAGATGAGGATTATTTGGTAAATTGGATTTCCGAAAATTAAAGAAATTAATTTGAATTAATGGCAATTTCGTAAATAATTGAAAGTGAGAAGGATGGTTTGGAGAGAAAGTGGTTAATGTTGAAATGGGGAATTTGGTGGGTTATATTTGCAATTAACCTCAAATTTTGAGTCAATTTTGCAAACATCCATATAAGAATTGCAAAGATGTCAATCCCGATTTTAAACCAATGTATAGTGATGAAGTTTTAGTTTGGTGATCAGATTTTATTTTATTTTGTTAATATGAAGATACCAATGCCAAATATTAGATAAATACGTGTATGAATGCCTAGGGATTTTACGTCAGGAAATAGACAAGGTTTAGAGTGATATATAAAATACATAACACGAGATAAATATAATTTTTTTTTATAATTTATTTAATTATTTTCATTTGAATAACATAAAATTCATAAAAAAAAAATATAACGGGTGCTAAAAGATAAAAAAAAAAAATTTTACATAATAATATTTTATTAGAAATTTTTGATAAATATTAATCAAAAACTTTAAATTTATAATAAAAAATTTAAATATCTATATAATAATATTTTATTATAAATTTTTATACAATATTAATCAAAAACTTTAAATTTGTAATAAAGATTTTAATGGTACGCGCGCACGGATTTGTTTTCTAGTTAAATATAAAGACACTATGAGCGAGGGAGATACTCTATGTCTCCAACCTAGGAAAGCAAACATCGTCATTAGTTTAAAAAGTTTTAATTGCATTTTTTATAATCACTAAACAAACGTGGTATCTTTTAGTGGGACATCACTATAGATTCGATGTTCTTATGCAATTAATAAACCGGACAGAGCCGGGCACGCCAACCAATTTAACCAGCCTCGCGTTTCGATAGCCCTTCTTCTTCTTTGAGTGTGCCAAATCGAAAAATCTGCCAAAATCTCGTCTCCATGGATGCAAAACCTTCAGAGAAAATCGCAAATCCCAAACACAGAGATTTTCTAAATCATCTCGAAACATACCTCGCGAAAAGAGATGGCGTTGACAAGCTCCTGAAGATCTCTCGTTACACAACCAAGATCATCCTCGCGTCTTCCCTGACCTCAGAATCCGGATCCCTAAATCGCCGGCTCAAGAGCTTCGAATCCAGCGTCGGAGTCAGTCGCAAAGCCTTCCGTCTCGGAAAATTCGTGCAGGACATCAACGCGCTCAGAGCCTCGCGATGGGACTCGAACCGCGACCTCATGTTGCTGGCGATCGCGTACGGCGGCGAAGGAATTTACTATTTCGTCGAGCAATTCATCTGGTTGGCGAAATCGGAGTTGATCGATGCGAAACACTCGAAATGGCTTCAGAAGATCAGCGCCTGGGCGGAATTGATCGGGTACGTAGGGAGCGTTTCGTTGAAAATTAGCGATTTGAGGAAGATGAAGGAAGAGGAGACTTGTGTTGCTTCGACGATTGAGATCTCTGTTTCGAGAGGGATGTCCTGTGAAGGGGAAGAAGAGAAGATGAAGAAGCTGAAGGAGAAGAAAACGTTGAAGGTGTTGTCGATTCTTCAAGATCTTGCTGACGGATTAATGACGATCGCAGATCTTAGGGATGGTAAGGGAGTGTTATCAGCACCGAACGTGATTTCTTCAGCAGGTTTGCTTTCAGCCATTATCAGTACTCATAAGAACTGGGTTTCTTGTTGATGATGATCATCATCATCATAAATCATTCGCTTACATCATCTATACTAAAATAAAGGTTTCATTTTTTTTTAGTGTCTGCTCATTAGAAGAACACTGATGTTTTTGATTCAATCTTACTCTCAAATTCAATCGAATGATTCAGAACGCAAGGGGTTTCAATCTAAAGACCGCTAATTTTTAGATATAAACAGAGTTTAGGCAATACATGGTTTGATCAGAAAAGATTGAAATGGATCCAATTTTGGAAGCGATACAAACAGAAACAAGAATGGCTTGTTAAAGCCTGTTAAAAAAAAACTGTTTTCGAACTCCCTTACAGAGACAGAAAAGATAAACCGTGGTCGTGCTTGGTGCTTGTCTACCTTTCTTTCAAGGAACTGCTGTTAGATTTTGATCTTTTCAGTTGCCATGGAGGTAAGCAGCCTCTGAGAGGTGACTGTAGGAACAACGACGATGTCGAAAGCTGTTTTTGTCTCATGGAGATGGAAGACAAACAGCTGAACGAGCTTCTAAGACTTCGCTTTTCGTTCTCTTCCTCGGGTATTTGCCCGTCCGGATCATGGCAAACTGCTGTGATCTTGAGTGACTCGGGAAGTATGCAGCTGCACACGGAACCTACACAGGGTAGAAGCAAAATTCTGTCTTTAGACTGAGTTCTTCGAACAATTTGGCAAATGCAAGCAAACCTCTGTTTTCACCTACCTATTTGCGCAAGCCGGTTAACCCATTTCGGGATCTTTTTCCCGGTAAGCTTGTCGCAAGCGTCGTGGCAGAAATGGTTGCAGTTCTTGACAATCAAGTGATACATATTCCCATAGTAACTGCAAGCCATGTCCTCCATGAACTCTCTCACCTGTGCCGGGTTTAAATTTGTGGTTCCGATGAATATCGATTTCTTGAATTTGAAGCCCGGGCATTGCCGCGGTTCGACCTCAAATACACCACTGGTTGCGTAATCGTGCGCACCAAAAGCATACTCTACTCCATGAACTGTGTGTGCATCCAACGAGGAATGTTCAGAGTTTAGCTAGCTGTAAAGACCATATCGACAAGAAAACCAGGAGCTCCTAAAGCTTACCTTCTACACCGGAGTGAAATATACCGAGGCCTGCCCAATAGATGTATCCGTTAATAGGAGTCAAGTCATAGACGTTGAGATAGACTGGTGCACGGCCTGGACCATGGTTGCTGGACTTCAATTTCGAAAAGAAGCAAAACCGCGCTACCGATTTGCTTTTCAGATGAAGAGGTGCAAGAGATTTCCAACGTTTCTTTGACACAAGTTTCATCTTTTCCCCAAACCCTGACCGAAACTCTAGCAGCGACTCTGACCAACCTGCTCAATTCAGAAATTCAAATGAAGAACGGAGTCACATTAAAGACAGAAAGTGGACACAGAAGAAATGTGAAAACATTTTTGATCTAAGATGAATGATTTTATACCTTTCTTCTGCTTAGGGTCTTCCTTTCCCTTCAACATTGGATGATGCCTCAGTAGAGGTTATCCTGTATGTAAGCATCAATCAATAAAACATTCTGAAAGATGAACAAGCAAAGAGCTTTCTGCAACATTATGTTTTCACAAAGATGAAGAGACTGAAATGAAAAAGTTTCTCTTTTTTATTTGTTGCATCTTTTGATAGTTGGCTGAAATAGAACAACAGCTCATTCAAAAGTCAACACCAATCCCTTTAGGCCGGCTTCAATCAGTTTATACAAAGACTTGAGTAATAATATAACAGAGCATGCATCTTTAAATAAAGTTTGGTCTCTCATCTTTTTCATCTTTGAAAAAGACTGAGTCATCTGATTCTGAATATCTGTTTTTATGATACTACAATTATTTGGTAGCCTAGAAACACTAAAGAATAACTCTCTTATGTTACTTTTTGAATATACAGAGATCAAAAAGAAAAAAATGTGGGCAAAGGTTTAGTGTTTATAATATCAGGTCTTGTTCCCAAAAGAGTTGCTACCATGTCAGGAGCAATCATGAAGACAAGAAGATGTAGGTGGTGTTGTATTAAATAATGTAGAATAGTCAGTAGAATATGATACAGATAGATTAGTAAAGAGCTTAGGAGACAAGTCAAAGCTTTCAACAACTCATTCCAACTAATTGAGTCTGACAATAAAGCAAAATGATTCCAATTAAGATGAACAGTTGATAATGATATTATGAAAGCATCATCACCTCAAATTTAGCCTCATGTCCCAACAAATCTACAATCTTCATGAATCCAAACACTTTCTATCTATGCCCAAGCAAATTAAAACCAGTGCTTAAGATCTAGTAAATGTACAAAACCAAAATTCGAACTACATTTCATTCCCCAGAATGGTAAATCTTGAAAAGTGTAAGCTTTTAATTAGTGAGACTTTTTTTACGGAAAACGGAAGAATTTGTGAACTTATTGCAAATCAAACGTGACCCCAATTTGTACTGTCAATTTAGAAACGCATTTATGGTCTTTTACTAGGGTTTTAGTGTTCCAGATCTGCCCCCCCCCCAAAAAAACGTAGCTTTAGGGAAAGCTAAGAAAGACTAAGAAATAGATCTTACAAACTAATTCGGGTAATGAGAAATCACAAGAAACCCATAAAATTTCGAGAAATTCGAAGCGGGAATCTTCACATTAACCGGATAATGTAAGATTTGACACACCAAAATCGATTTTTTTTTTCTAGAAAGAAAACGAATTTAACAGAGATTATGTAAGACTTACGAAATTCGGATAGATTCACCATTACGCGCAACGCCCCAAAGAAGCAAGAGTCAGCATTAACTGTGTGAATCACCTGAGACTGAAAGTCTGAAACTTTAAGAAAGATTTTTTTTTTTTTCCTTCGTCTTCTTCTTCTACTACGGAGAGAGACTTTAAGTTTGAGTTTAATTTTGAAGAATCATCATAAGAAGATAGAGAGAAAAGGGGAAAAAGAACGAAAGTGTTTCGCTCTCTCCCCCGTGTGGCTTCTTTGTCTCTTCTTTTCTTTTCTTTGCATGTTTGTTTGTTTGTTTTCTATTTTATCCTCTCTACCAAAAAGACTTGGTTAAAATTGCGTTTGGCATCAAAACGCTGTATATTTGCATTTTGTGTATAATAATCATAAAAAACTTTTTTTTGTCGAATCATATGAAACTTTTTAACATATAGAAAAACATAAGGGTTGTTTTGGTGAATAACCAAAACCAAAAAAAAATTAAGAGAATAACCAAAATTTTAGAGAGAGATAGGAAGAGGTAGTGAGAGAAAATGGTTAGATTGTAGGTTTTATTTTTATTTTTGGTTATTTTTGCAAAAAATCTCAAAACATAAACACACATTAAAAAAATCATATAAAGTAAATACACTTTATTCAAACAAAATATTTATACGTATGAAAGAGAAACATTAATGACATAAGACAAAATATATTCATGTAAAGTAAAATACCCAAATCAAATTTCTTACGGTTACTAAAACGCAGTCAGTATTTCTTCAGATCGTGTTTTTGAGATGACAAAGTAAATAGTTCTTTTTATTTACTCTTTTTTCTACAAATATCTTTGACAAATTTTTCTCTTTTTTTGTAAAAATATCAAGTCTCACATCTTTATTTACATTTAATGTTATTGATTCCATTTTTTATCTGCATCCGTTTTCAATTGTTTCCTATTTCTTACGTTTTACATATTTTTGTATCTTCATATTAAAGTACTAATAAATTAAGAAATTTTGATGTCCGACGTTTTTTCGTCGGCATCGTGAAAGAGTTTAGTAGTTTTCTATTGTGAGTTGGAAATTTCTTTTATTTTTCGTTCTAATAAGTTTCAGATATGATAGTTCGTAAGATTTAGTTTTATGGATTTTGCTGTCTCTCTTGTTTGAGTTCAATTATTCTCTCTTAAGATGAAGTTTTCATCTGAGAGTTTTTTTCGTAGAAGATTTATACTTTGCTTTAAATATCTTTGTTTTTAGTCGATTTTGGCTATCTATGGTTTGTGCTTTGCAGTTCAAGTTTGTTCGACGGTGTTTAGAACAGACTTCACCGAATCTAATTATTTGAGAACAAAATTGAAAAAAACAATCAAAGAAGAGATCTATCCACATCGTGAGGATTGTTGTCGTGTTATCGTCAAAAGTATAAGAAGTATGTTTGCTATTATGGTACATGAATCTTTTATTGACTTTTTCAAGACTCGAAACAATATTGTTTTAGTATAGCCAATGTATCATCAAAGAATCCCTTCTTCGCTAAATTGTCGAAAAAAAATCGTTGATTTCTTTTTGTATTTTATATGTCGGATTTATTCTATATTGTAATCATTTCAAACGAAGATTAATAAAAAAAAATGTTTTAAAAAAAAGAATTAAGAAATTGGAGCATATCCAATTTTTATCCTTACGTTCACTTATTGTGGAGCACACCTCATCTCTTTTACTTTTTTTTGTCAAAATTTTTTAAGAGAAACCTCACAAATTTTGGCCTCACCAAAAAAAAAAAAAAAATGAGATGAGGTTAGAGCTCGTTGAGAAGGAAGAAGTATTATGAGCTTGATTATTTCTTCCGCTAATACCTTCAAATGTAACTTTTGCGATAATTATGGAAAACACTTTTTACCGCTTCGCATCACTCTAGATCCTTCAAAATCAAAAGCTCATTCCCACTAGCGTTTATGGTCGCAGACAGTTGCGGATCAACAACTAAAAAATTAAAAATTAAAAATTAAAAAAATATAAAATTTATTTAAAATCAAGATATATATATATATATATATATATATATAAATTTCAAAAAAAAACTAAAATTTTATAATCACAAAATATATAAATAAATTTGACACTTTTTAATTAATATTTATTAACGATCTATTATAATTTTATATGTATAAGACCTGTAAATCAAAATTCACTTGACAAATTTGTTCACCATCACTAATATATATATATATATTTATATCTAACAACTAATTTTTTTTTAATCTAATCTTAATCTTCACAAAAAAAATCTCCTTTAAAATCAAAAATTACATCTAAACTAAAAAAAATTAAGAAATAAACGTAAGTATTATAGACATATTATTTTTATAGTTTTTTATTATTAATTATGTTGAACTAATAATTTCATATTTTCTCGTAATATTATGGTTTTTGATTTTTTATAGTTATATAATGTGTTTATATTATTAATTTATTGTTTAACCGCTACCGCACCTGCAAATCAACCAGTCACAAATATCCCGTAAACGCATTCGTTTTCAACCGCTATACTAGTCATATAAACCGCTTAGTAATGTTGTTAACCGTAATCGCTCACTTCTGCAAACTTCCGTATCCGCAACCACAACCGCTGCCTTTAATATTCAAGAAGAATTACATACGAAGAGGATTCTGGCTTTTATTTTCAAGAAAATGAGACTTCTTTAACAAATGTGTGGTGGTATAGTGATAGTGTAATAGGATTAGTTTTTTTATGCTCCGCATTCAAATCCCGTTTAGTATAGATTTATTCTTTAAATTATAATCTCTACAAGATGACTTCTGATACTAAGTCGTATTTTCCATATGGCCTCAACAAAGCATCCGAGTTTGTAAATATCATTTTCTTTTAGAACTTGTGGTTTATCGTAAAGTTGATTGTTTTTAATTTTAAATATGAACTATTTGGTAGGATCATCGTTTTTTATTTTTGAACATTTAAGTAGGAACTGTTGGAACAAATTTAATAAAGACAATGGATTTTATTATTTTGTATTTTGTGTGAATAAGAAATGGGTTGAGGCCCAAACAAATGGAATGTTTCCATTGGCAAGAAGTATCGAATTGAAGATTCTGGATCCCAGAAATTCAATTTGTGTGAAATTCCAACAGTTTCAGATGGTGGCTTCGAGGCCATTGATAGAACAACTCGCAAAAGTGCAGAATCTCCTTCATGAGATTCACGTTGAAGGCATGAGGCTTTGCGAAACCTATAGGGTTTCCTGCTTCATTTACAAGCTTCCTCCAAGTTGGGCGGACTTCCAAAACTTTTTCAAACACAAGCGGAATGCAATTTCCCTTGAAGACTTGATAGTCAAGCTGTGGATCGAGTCTCGAATCCGCATAACAAGTGGTGTTCTGAATGAGCACATTGCTAATATTGTTGTTCACAAGAACAAGAGAAAAAGAAAATTTTCTCTAAAAGCCTCTACTAGCTTTATGAAGCGAAAGGGTGCAATGAAGTTCTTGAGAATTTCTCACAAGCGTGACAAGGTGGATCAAAAAGGTGACGCAAGTTGTAACAAGATTCACAACCGTAAAGACAAAGGGAAGTTTCAAGACAACTTGACTGATATGTGCGCTGTGGTCACATAGGTCAACACGGTTGAGGACAACCCAATGAAATGGTGGTACAACACAAGTACCACAACTCACATATGCAATTATAAGAACATGTTTAGCACTTATCAGAAATTCAAGAGTGAAGAGCGACTGTTAATGGGTAACATCGGCTCATCCAGGATTGAAGGTCGTGACGAAGTGAAGCTCAAGATGACTTCATGACATGAGATAAGTGATATGGGTCAAATTTACCCTAAGCAACTCTCTCAAATTAAGAGATCAGTTGTAGTACTTAGGGATCGAATCCATAGAGAAGGGATAGTCACACAGCAGTTTTCTAAATTCGAATTAAGCTAGGTGAGAATGTAAAACTAGAAACAGAAAGCAATTTAAAACTTAGTAAATTCAGGAGACGAAACGCTAGGTTCAGGGAAATTCTCAGGTGATCTAAATTCTAGGTCTAGGCGAATGTTAGGAATTATTAAGCACTGTTCTTGAACTTGAAACACTAATGTAAAATCAACCAACTCTCGCTGCGAAGATTATCTATGCCTAAATTCCAGAAAACCAAATCTCTTTGCGAATTCAAACAATTCAGACAAGCATTAATATCAGGTTCAATTGTTCACAAAATC
>JAHZTW010000003.1:41639648-41672580 GCA_020283515.1 Alliaria petiolata
GAGAGAGATTGATCCTGAGCTTTTGGGGAGACAATTCTAACTCATCTGAGCCAGATTTCGAACCCATGTATCATTCTCTATTCTTTTATGCAATATTATCCAGCCATGTTTTGTGTTTGCATAATTATGTCTGAGTAGTTTGCTAGTTAGGTTAGGATGATTTAGGGTTTGATGAAGAGTTTGTAGAATCACTAGAATTATTAGGGAAATCAATTGGATCTTCACCTTGATTTGTGCTTAACTTGATTCTCTGAATTGATCACTTAGAAATCAAACCTTAGGTTGTTTAATAGATGCGAGAGCATTATTAATAACTTGAACTAATCATAGGTGAGCAAAATATCTTTTCGCAAAGAGATTTGGTTTAGGTATTTTGTGAACAAATCGAACATGTTCTTATTGCTTGCCTTAGTTGTTTAAATTCGCAAAGAGATTTGGGATTTAGGGATTTAGGCATAGATAACTTCTGCAACGAGAGTTGATTGGTTTTAACTTAGAGTTTCGAGTTCTAGACGGTTCTTAATAAATCCCTAATAAACTTAGATTCTACATTCTTGGATTCAACCTGATAATTATCCTTGCCTAGCGTCTTTGTCTCTGAACTTACATCGTCTTATAAAATCGTTTACTTATTTCTGCATTGCTTTAGACTACTTAAAATTAATCGCCTAGCATAATCTAAACCTAGAAACCATAAGTGTAGCTTTAACTTCCCTGAGGATTCGATACCCCTTATACTTCAACTGCATTGCTGTGCACTTGCAGTAGTTGATTATTTGGGTAAAACCTGAGCCCTATCACTCGCCACATTCGACGACGACATAAGACCGTTAGACAACTGATCTCGAGTGGTGTATTGACAATAGACTACATTAAATCGGCTGATAACTTAGCGGATCCGTTTACCAAAAGCTTGCCGCGAGATCAAATTCTTAAATCATCAAAAGGAATGGGTTTAAAGCCTATGGATACAAATAATGCCATGATGGATACCTAACCTATGTGACCGGAGATCCCAATATCTAGATTCAAAAGGGACAACTAAATCAAGCAAAGTCTAAAAAACAAGCACCGTAAGTTGCTCAGTTCCAAAGATGATAACAGTGCTTTTGTGTAAGTAACTAAGGGCTAAAAATCGAGGCTTTTAATGATATAAGACCATAGTCTATAGAATAACAGTATACTCTGTATATGTGACAGGTACATGACAATCACCTAGAGAGTGTAAAATAGGGCTGTTTCTAGGAGGATGAAGTGCAGGTTATACTCTCCAAGTTCACTCACGATAAACCAGGCAATGTTCAAGGCCACAATGAACACAATAGAGAACTTAACTCAACAAGAAGACGAAGCTGCGTTATATCTGTTGTCTAGTTTTACATAAAAATTTGGGCTGTTCAAGACATCAAGTTCACCTCCTGGCTGAGTAATTCCGACAGATATCAACAATGAGTGGTTCAAGGCTGAGAAGCTACTACCTCAGATACAATTAGTCTTCGCTATACTCTCGAAAAGTCTGTATGTCTAGTCTAGTCAAGTCAGCATCTAGTTTAAGTCAAATCCTATCTAGTTTATCGAGTCTGTAAAGTCTTCATTTGTTTAGATGTCATTCTATTCATGTGGGGGATTGTTGGAACAAACAAATTAATAAAGACAATGGGTTTTATTATTTTATGTTTTGTGTGAATAAGAGATGGGTTGAGGCCCAAACAAATGGAATGTTTCCATTGGCTATCTCTTTGTGAAAGTTAAAATATCTCACATTGAAAAATTGGAATGTTTTCAAGTCCCCTCTCATCCTATATATATGATGGGGTAGCCTCTCTTTTTCAATCATCGAATCAGATCATATAACCAGATCATTAGATCAGGTATTCAGATCGCCAATTGAATATTACTAAAAACAAAGGCTAAACACACGGTCCTTCAATCCACTAATGCATAAGGTAGTTTCTTTATTTCGAGAGTATTTGTTGAGATACAAGTTCGTTAGACCCGCGATCGAGTGATGCGATTCAGGGTTAAACGGTTATATCCTGGGACTCATGAATCATAATTATACCTGTCACACTACTGGTGATTCTTTGAGTTAAGGAAAGAGATTGCGATCTCGACTCCGTTCTAGTGTTTCGGTTTTACCGATTTATAATTTACGATTTTCCTTAACTCGTTTTATTCGGTTTTGATTATCCATTTTATTTTGTGATTAAATCAAATATTTCGTATTTCTAAATTATTGGTAACATCTTTATTTCTAAATTATTGGTAACATCTTTGCATCTCCAAACATTTGGATTGGGCGTGGTAGATTTTAGCTCAAGGTTGTAAATTTGTAATTTCGTACCAGCAATTCTTTGTGTACGTAGCTAGCTGTAACCAAGAGCTATAAACAATTAATGTTCATGTAGCACGATCGTAGAAGATGATTGGTAATTACTTGTCACAAGAGATCAAGCTAGGATTAATCCTGATTGGAGGGTAAGAAACATAAATCATCATCAAGAAATTAGTTATGTTGTTTATATATATATAGCATTCTCATTAATTAGCATAAAGGAGAGGGTCAAAATTTGGGGACATAGTGAATGTCATTCCATGAACCCAAGCACTTAACATGAGGACTCCACTTATTGTTGACGTGGGAGGCTTTGTAACGTTTCCACTCACGAAGAACAAGAGTGAGATCAAAGACCTTGGCAGGGATGTGGCGGCAGCAGTTAGCATGGACGGTGGTGACACCGCCCATGTCAGGGCTGTCTTGGCAGAAGCCGCTGAAGTGGGTGGTGCTGAGGAAGCCAACCGTGAGGCCGAGCTGATGGAAGAAGCCCGAGTCGAGGAGCTTCTTTAGGACGTCTTGTTCCTTCATCCCTGTCGAGTTGAGCCTCATGTCGTACCATTTCTGGAAGAGGGAGATGGTCCTGTTATTGGACCGGACATGATAGAATCCCGTGTTGATCAAGTGTCCAGCTCCCACGTCGCTGCTGTCCACGCTTATTTGCATATCTAAGCTCCCATTGTTGCTTAGCCGAGAGAAAGGGCTCCTTAGCCACATCACGTCCGTGTCCTGCCAAAATTTAAAGTGTAGTTTTTATATTTGTCAAAATTTCGTCAGAAATATACAATCCATAAGAATACATTAATCGAAATTCGTCACAAATCTCCAACAAATTTTATGATTGGAAATTGAATGGAAATTTTCAAATAAATTCTAACATTATTTTTATTCAAAAAAAAATACAACTTTTAATATAAAAAGGTGGATCCATTTATTGGAAATTCATCCAAAAACGAGAATTGATTTTTTTTTTTTTAAATTGTTTGTCAAATATGTTTTATTCGCCGGATATTTGTCAGAAATTCTATTAGATTTTCAATGAATTGTTTTAATGACCTGTCTTTTAGTTAAAAAGAAAAATTGAATTCATCGAAAATATTCGATGGTTTCCAACAAATGTTTTTTTACAATTTTTTTAATTTAAATAAATATATTAAAATTGTGAATACTCTGTTAGAAATTTCCGACCAATTTTATTTTTTTCAAGAAATTTGCAGAATTTTTGACGACTTTCCAACAAAACATCATTAGAAAGTTGTTGGAATTCCATCATAAAATTTCTGACGATTTTGGTCGTCAAAAATATCCATCCAAATTGGCACTGTTTTCTTTTTCGTCGAAAATTGGCACAGTTTTCTTGAAGTATCCTCCTTACAAATGTTTTATAAAAGCGCTGTGGGCTCGTTGACAACAATAAAAACTAACCGTGAAAATGAGATGGTAGCCACGGCGGAGGACGTCTAGTAGCAAGCGAGTCCTCCGCCACATCATCTCAATGAAATCGGGCGATCGACATGTATACTTTCTCTCCCTCTAGGTCAACCCCTGCCGTCTCCATCTTGTAGCAATGGAGCCTCCTGAAGCGGCAGCGATCGTAGGCCGTCTGATCCGCTGCCACAACCATCAGATGGTCAAGAAGCGGAAGAGTCCCCTCTCCCTCCCAAAAACTCTTTAAGAAAAGATCCAACATCGTCCTCTCTCCTTCAACCTCCTCCACATACGCTTTGTTCACCACCGTTATTATCACCGTCTTGTTGTTTCCCGCCGCCGCACTGTCCAGCACCGCCTCTAGCTCGTCCATCATCGGAAACTCAATATCTCTCTGTCACCACTTCAGTATATTAAAATAATATCTCCTATAGTGTTACTCTAGACTTCAAAATGTTATGAATCAACTTACCATTGGCTGATGAGTGTTGGCATTGTGTTGGAGATCGGAGATAGGATTGAAAATCGAACGTGAGTTTAAGCTGATGTATAGGGCGCCGGCAAAGAGAAGAGCAACGGCCACGGCGAGGTTGTGGGAGGAGTTATTAAAGAGACGCATGTTTATTTGGTTCTCGGATTATTAGGAGTAGGAGACTCACGTAGCTTATGTGCCCTTTTTCTCTCACTTGATTCCCTTTAATTTGTACACAACAATTAACCTAATTATTATTATTATTATTTTTTTTTTTTTACAATTAACCTAATTATATAAGGCAATTAATCAATTTTATATAAGGGGTCCATATACGTCAAACTTTTTATTTGTAAACGGTATTCACTGTACACCAAACTTTTTTTTGTGTGTCTACGGATATAAACCAAATTTAGGTGATCGCAAGTTAATGTCTTCGATCTCACTCTTGTGAAATTTGCTGAGAACGGATAAGTGATTTTTTTTTTTTTTTGGCAAAAGGGTTACGGATAAGTGAATTTATTTAATGTAATCGACAAATTTTAAATTAGAATATGATTGAGTTATAACATGCATGCCAAAAAGATATTAAAATTGTTTTACATCAATAATATTGTTTTTGTTTAACGTTTTTTCGGTAACAATCCTAAGAATTCATTTTCACGCATGCAGCAAACACATGCAATATTCACTTCAAACAAAGACAGTTAAAATTTTCCAATATATCATTGTTTGCAGTTATGTTTTCGTGTTATGATATGCTTATACTATTACAATATGAAAAAAACGCAAACAAAAACTCAAAGAAACAATTGTAGCTTAGATTAGATATAAACAGCAACACTTGAAAATAATTCTTATTCATCTATCATAAGAAATTTTATGATTTATGGAATTTTGAACTTGCATGACGATAGCAATGAGTTTCAGCCTAGTCAACTCATTAATCATCCACAATTTTTGATTGTAAAAATTGACATGGATATTTTTTAAACGATTTGATAATGAGATTCTTTGTGTAGAAAGTTGATTGAAGAAGACAGAGACGTCAAATTTTTTTATACAACTTCATTTATCTAGATTTCTTGTAGAACTTAATTTATCTGAAGTTTTGAGAAACTAGAATAGTTTATCAAAGTTGTACAAGAAATTTGACATATTTTATATGTCATTTTTGCAATTCAAATCGCATATATTTGATTTAACATTAACTGTTTAGGTTTTGATATAATTGCAGATAGAATGGGTTTTCATATTAAATTTGATATTTGAGAGGTTTTTTCATTAAAATTATTTGGTATTTCGCAGAATACATGTCGTTTTTTACAACTCAAAACGCAAAACTTTGATTTACCATTGGCCGTTAAGATTTTAACAATACCATAGGTGAATGAATTTTTTTATTAGCTGACTTATAGTTGAAGGTTTTCTACATTAAATTTATAGTTGAGTGGTTTTTCTTCATTTTATCTTGAGGGTTTTTTCCTTTTCATAACTTATTTTTTTTTACAAATCTCTTTGACATTTTTTTTTCTTTTTTTGTAAATATATTAAGTCCATTTATTTATGCTTCTGATTCCATTTTTCTCATTTTTTCCTATTTCTTATGTTTTACATATTTTTTGTATCTTCATATATTAAACTAATAATAAATTGGGGCATATCAAAATTTTGTTCTTACGTTCACTTATAATACGCGAGAGAACAAGAAAATAAAATAAATGATATATATATTCACCTCTATAACGGCGGGAAGATACACGAGCCTTCAGTCCGGTTATATTAGGATTAATTCCGACGACGACGTTGGTCTCGAATCTGGATGTTTCTGATGTTTTAGATGTCACATATTCACAGAACATTTTTTTTTTTTTTTTATCAACTATTCACAGAACATTCTTAAAATATTCATTTTTGAAGTCTCTCAAGTACTTCCGTTTCTATTCCTTCCACTAAGTGGATACAATTAGCCCTGCAAATTTCGGGACAGGTTCCCGGTTCTCATCCATACCCGTTTCGAATTTTCCGTCCCGTTCCAGTTCAAAAAAATTCCCGTTCGAGACCATTTATTTTTTTCAAATGGATATGGGAAAGGTACGGGAAGAGAACGGAAATGAGATCGGATACCCGAACTTCCCGAAATTTCCTGAATTTTTCCGAATTTTCCAGAAATTTCCCGAATTGTTTCGAAATTTCCCGAATTTTCCCATAATCACCCGAATTTTCCAAAATAATTACCCGTTTGGGAAGAGATTTTAGGTAAATAAAATTCTCGAACCCATCCCGTTCTTATCGGACTCCCTTTTGGGAATTGTTTTTCAATTCACAAATTCCCGTTCCCGTAAATACTCGTCCCGAAACCCGAAATTTTAAGGGCTAGATACAATTACAAACGAGACTCGTTATTACCATTTGACGACATTAATAAAATAAATTCGCACACACAAATACTAGAATCGAACATAAAATCAAATACATTTAGATTATACGGTCGATACGAAGTTGAAGATTTACTGTGTCCGGAGAGGAAACAATGGTTCAACATCTGACCACACAGCTTGAGAAACTGGAGCAGTAACAGCCACATTGTTCAAAGATTCTACGCTTATGTGAACTTTCGTATCTCCTTTGTCTTTTTCTTCCTCGTTTTCGATAACATACCCATCTGGCTGCACAGCTTCGAGAGATGAGTGAATCAACTCTAATTCAACCAACACTTCTTTCATGCTTGGTCGGTCCGTTCCTTTCAAATTTAGACACCTTCTTGCAAGTTTTGCCGCTGCATTCACTTGATCCACCTTGCAGCCATCTCTGATTCGTGAATCGATGATATCAAAGAGTTTGTTCTCTCTCATTGCAAGTATAAAATAATTTGCCAATGCTCTGTTTTCTAGTGACCGAATGAAAGAAATCGACTTTTCACCTGTGATGAGCTCCACAAGCACCACTCCGAAGCTGTAAACATCACTTTTGTCTGTGAATTGGCTAGACTGGAAATACTCAGGATCCATATATCCCGCCGTACCTGAAACTAGTGTTGTAAGGTGTGTATGATCGACCGCAACCGTTCTTGAAGTGCCGAAATCAGCCACTTTGGCTCGATATTTCTCATCCAACATAATGTTTGTAGACTTGACGTCTCTATGAAAGATCAGAGACGATGCAGCTGAGTGCAAGTATGAAAGAGCTTCTGCAATATCTACAGCAATACGGAGACGCACTTCCCAAGCAGCCAACATGTAATCATCAAACACATTATGAAGATGTTCGAAAAGGTTACCATTAGGAATACACTCATAGACGAGAATTGGGACATTTGTCTCAAGGCAACACCCCAAGAGTTTTACGATGTTCCTGTGGTTGATCTGTGACAGAATGACAACCTTGTTGATGAACTCTTCCAGCTTGTCTTCGTCTACGACTTTGGACTTCTTCACTGCTACAATTTTACCATCCGCAAGCATTCCTTTGTACACAGTACCTTGACCTCCCTGGCCAAGTATTCTATTTATGCTAAAGTTTTCGGTTGCTTTCTCCAATTCTCTCTTGCTAAATACTCTTGTCTTCTCAACGTTGCCTTTCGTTGAAATCAACTGTTGTTGCAACAATAGACCTCCGTTACGCTTGAAGAACTTCTTCTTTTGGTTCAATCTTCTATACAACCAGTATATTCCAACAATTAAGATCAATGAGCCAAAACCCGCACCAATCCCTGTAAACCCACAAAGGAAAAATGAAGAACAAAATCTTAGGTAGATTGATGTAGGGCTAGCCTTGAGGGGAGCCAAACGAAACGTTCGTCTTGGTCCCAAGTTTTAAATTGTTAATATGTATAGATCATTTGGCCTCCAAATTATAGAATATAACTGGATTGCAATTTTTATGAATAAAATCATGTGAAATTGAGAATTCTACAAGTAAAAATCATTCTACTTATCTCATTTATTTCAAATAGAAAAAGCAAATCTTTTAAAAAATGATGGCATTTCAAAAACCTTAAAGAATAAATAAAATTTCATATTTATTCCATTCTATTTTTTTCCCATTTAAATTTATTTTATTTATTCCTTATATTTCATTATATTATAATTGTTTTAACCCTCATAAATCTCGGGTCCTGGATCGATGGTAATATAAAAATGTTGAAGATCACCACCATTATTGTACAAAAGCTTTCAATAGATGCGAAAATATTTGGGATAAAAAATTTCTATGACTTACCTATAATAAGTGGCCGATTACTATTACTTTTACTTGGGTATACACAATCGAAATGTCCTTGGAAATTGACACAAGTGCCTCCCACACAGCGCATGAGACTTCCATTAGAGTCTCGTTCTAGGCATTCATCAATATCTGATTGTATTTTTTAAAAACAATGAAATTGAAATTAAACGATGATCCCGTAGATTTACTTTGACCATGGTTATAGAAGACTTGGATAAAAAAATTAAATTAAATATAAACACAATTACTTACCTTTGCATCCGCCCGGAACGTATGGATTGCCTTGGTAACCACTAGTGCATGCGCAACTTGTAAAGTTTGAAAACTCAGAGATATAATCACATGTACAACGTATTCCATAAGTGCTTTTATTTGGGAATCGATTAAGATTTTGGTACTCTTTCAGATTTTGACATCCCAAGAAGTGATTCGTTGTATGGATGAACCATCCTAGCGAAACCGTACTATATCTTTTAGAATGAATAAGACTATACCGAGCAGGCCGAGATAAAGAGTATATGTTTTTCTTATCTAAAAAAGAATAGTTTGGCTCGTCTGTTAGAAAGGCAACCTTGCACCCTGTGTTGTTGTTACCATCTATCCTGACACCAACAATCTGTTGAAACCTTTTAAGCATGTTTGCCTTGCAGCATCCAATACCGCTGCACCTTGTTTCACGTTGAATGCTTTTTTCATTGCAATAGTTGGAGTCGTCTTCGCCCTGATTAATTCTACAACTAAGTACCGCTAGGTAAGCTTCTGTAGGCGTATGGTACTTTGCGCGGCAACTAGACTTACATCCCACCATGGTTGGCTCGACATTCGTCAATGACGCCGTGTTGTCGCAACCACCTGCTATCAGTATATTATCGTAGCCAACGTAAAAAGGGGTACCTGTCAAATTCAAAAATGATTCACAGTCTTCTCCGTTGCTTGAGCATCCCTTTACAGTTGTTTGGGTTTTTATGCGAAGTGACCCATGTCGCATGAGACCATCCCCAACCCCAAGAGAGATATCCACAACTTCCTTGCCAATTGCGGAAAGAAAAGGTTCGGGTTCTCCTGAAATAGAATTATTAACACATTCAATTTTGGTACCATTTTTCGAGATAGCAACCCTCTCCAACTCCAAATGGGTACGGGATCTTGATTTCTCCACAGGTACTTGGACAAGACCTCGAAACTGTGAGATCTGCGGAAACAATGATCAACAGAAGTAGCAGCGAGAAGAGAATCACAAGAGAATAACTATTATTAGAGCTCATGTTTTTTTTATCTGCTAAAGAATTTTTTTCTTCTTTTTCCTTAGTGTTTTTCTTTTGTAAAACGCAGACGGGTTTTGTAAGGTCATGAGAAATGGAAACTGGGTATCAGTGTCTTTGTCTTTGAATTTCCTTTTGTTCATTATCTCTTTCTCGATCAAATAAGCTGTAAGGTGAATTTTATTTCGTCGTATCTTTGAATTTTCTTACTTATAATGTACGAGAAGAACAAAAAGGTCACAAGTCTCCGGAGACTAGCCAAACTTAAGAATACTAACCAACAAATTCCTGGAAATTTGTGTGAAATGTCTTCTTAATATTTGAAATTTTGAATTCATTATGTAAGAATATAATGCAAAATATATCCGTTCCTAATCCATCAATTATTATTATGTTATAGATATCATATTTATGTTTTTGTTAGAAAAATGAAAAATTGTGAAATAAAGTATTTATAAATATTTTGCCATGTCTTCCTCGTTGATTTTTTTTCCTCCCATTATCTCTTTCTCAATCAAATAAGCTGTAACGTGTAAATATTTTTTTCGTCGTACTTTTGATGAACTAAATTAACCAAGCCTTTATTTTTGTGTGGTTGTCACTTTGACAAACATGTTGCATCCTTATCTTTGAATTTTCTCTTACTTATAACTAGGTGATAATCTGCGCCCTGCGCAGAGTGAATAATTTATAATTTATTTAGTTTTGTATAATTTAAAAAATAAACTATAGTAAAATATTTTAGCCCAGTCTTTTTATATAATAAGTTGTTATTTATGTTCGATCTTCCAAAACCTAACTAATATTTTAATTTGTAATTTATCTGATTTTTTATTTTTTATTAAAATCACACATATCGTAGTATTTTTTACTGTAACCTAGAAAATATGTTTTAATTTGTTATAATTTTCTTACTTTTTTAATTAAAATCAAACATATCAAAGTCTTTTTATTATAAACATATTTTTTGCCTAAAAAAAAAAAGTATTGTGTATATAATAAATTGTGTATAAATTATATTTCATTAAATAATATTTTTTTAAAATATTGTTTTATTCATTTTTAAGAAAGGTATTGTGTAATATGATGTATATCATAAATCATCACATAACTTAAAATTTGATTTTAAAGAATTTAAAAATTAAAATATAATTTTCTGGTTATATTAAAAGTAATAATAAGATTAGTCTAATGAAAAAAGGAAACTTGTATTAAAAAAATGATAGAATAAGTGTGGTAATGCACATCAGCAAAATGTCACCACTGTAAATATTTCAAAAAAATAAGCCTACTCTCTAAAAATGTTTATCAATTAATATATAGGGGATGTACGACGAAAACAAAACGATCGCAAGTCTCCGGAGACTAGCCAAACTTTAAATACTTAGCCTACAGATTCCTGGAAATTTGTATGAAACATCTTAATATTTGAATTCATTATGTAAGAACATAATGCAAGTATATCAGTTCTTAATCCATCATTCATGTTATAGATATCATATTTAGAGAATGAAAACTTGTGGAATGAAGTATTTATAAATACTTTGCCAGATTTCCTCTCTGATTTTTTTTTTCATTATCTCTTTCTCAATCAAATAAGCTATAAGGTGTAAATATTTATTCCGTCGTAATCAAGCACCTACTTCTCAATTAAATTACTTTTTCCCCCATTTTTTCCTCTGATTCCGTTTTCCATTTTTTCTATTTCTTATGTTTTACATACTTTTTGTATCTTCATATTAAACTATTAAGAAATTGGAGCATATCAAATTTTTATTCTTACGTTCACTTATTTGGTTCATTTGCTCTCTACTAAAATTTTCCATTTAACATCCCAAATTTGAGTCATTCCATTTTAATATCCAATAGATTAACTAAATAATCAATTTCCCATTTTAAAACTTACATTATAAGATTATCTCTAATGATTTACTCTAAAAATAAATTTATTTAAAAATAAAGAAAAGGTTTCCTCCAATAGTTCACTCAATTTTTAATTACTATAAAAATGAATATTCCAAATAGATTATATTTCTATTTAGTTATTAGTTTCTTATAAAAAATTAAGTTTTTGTTTAAGTAAAAATAAATTTACCTATTTATTTTATGTTTTTAACAAAAATTAAATAAAATTATGATTTTGTTAAATTAAATGTTCACCACAAAAATAAAATTATACTATTATATAAGTAATTATTGTTAATATAATTTTTGTTTAGATGCAAAATTAAATAATTATTTTGTAAATAAAAAAGTTATATAGTACCATTGGAAATGATTTTACTTTAAAACTAGAGTTTAGATAAAACTAAAGTTTTATTGGAGATGGTTTTAAGAAGTACAATTCTCTAAAACACAACAACCTTTCCACCAAATATTTTTTTTTATCTTCATTGTCCATAATACCAGAACAGCTTTTTTCTAGGGATTCAAAGTAGTATTTACTCATCTTAGGAGCCTCATCCCAAATAATAAGTGATGCTTCTGATACAAACTTACCAACATCCGATCCTCGTTTAAAAGAACATGTAGTAAACTGGTCTGGATTTATTGGAATACCAAACCGAGAATGCGTTGTTCTGCCACCTTGTAATAACAATGAAGCAATGCCACTTGAAGCTACATTTAGGAAAATGTCACCCTTCATTCTAATTGCTGATGATATTAATTTTCATAGGAATATTTTCCCAGTTCCTCCAAAACCATAAACAAAAAACACACCACCTTCTTTATTCAACACAGCTCCAATGATCTGATCATAAATACTCCTTTGTTCCTCCGTTAACCTTAGTATGTCTATATCATGATTTCTTTGCAGCTCATCTGTGTTGTAGTTCTTCTCATCATAAATAAGAAAAATTTCAATTTCACTTCCTTCTTTTTGAGGCTTGGGCATAGATGGATATAATGATATGGAGCTTCCATTACTCTTAAGTAGTTTCTCAATCTCAGCAAAGGCAAAATTCTTTTTTTCGTCATTACTTAATATCAAACCTACATTAAAGTAGTGAAATGGTGTTAGTAACATATAATCCTATAGAAACAAAAATTATGACCAAAAATAAATAGAAGAATTACATACCAGGTCTGTTATAATACTTTCTCTTCATAAACTCAATGTCTTCAGAAAGAACTTCCCAAGCTTGTTCCCAAACATGATTAGGTCGAGATAAACTTCCTGACTAAAGCATGATAATAAAAAGTGATCGCAAAAAACGACCAGTACTTGTGAAGCTGGTGCGAAGTAGATCATCAATGTATTCTTGGTTATCTTCAAGCAAAACACGCATCCTTGTAAGAAGGATACATAATTTCATTGAATCTTTTAATGTCTTCATAGCTCCCAGGACCCTTGCATGATTTAGAAGGATTCGCAAATAATATGAATCTTCCAAAATTCGTGGAACATATCCAATTCTCCCAATTGCAAAACCTCTTTCTCTCCTCTTAAAAAGTCTAGCTTTTGAATCACATACGAAGTCATTAGGAATTTGTGCGAAAGTTAACTTTTTCGCATCCTTATTAGTTCTACAAAGCTCAAACCACGCTAAGAACTTTGTTCGCCTTAATCTTTCTTTATTCAACACCTCTTCAACAGTATCGTTAGGGTTGAAATAACAAAATTGTTTACCTTCCAAATGGAATGTTAACTTCTCAACTGATGTTGAACGGTAATGAAGTGGGAATTTGAAAATCCTTCAAGCTGCTTCACAAGCTGAAACATATCTGAAAAAGAAAATATTTTAATATTTTACTTACATATACAAACATCAATGTTATATATCGTGATAAATATATTTATTTAACTACATAATTAAAAGCCAACCTGCAATCTAAGTAATATTTTAACTCGTTTGTTTTCTTCTTGACAGTAGTAGGACTTACATCTCTTCCTGTATTTTCATGGCCAGTAATCGTAGAAGCCAGTTTTGCAGGAGGCTCAACTACTACATCAACACGATCATACCCTTTGTTGATATATTTGAATAAATATTTGATGGATCCCACTTGATTACACCATTCAATGTTGCATTTACCACAAAAATAATTTTAAATCGTGTATCATCTTATTTTTAATTTAATATCATTCAATGTTTCATTTACATATTTTAATTAATTATGTAATTAGTTATCATTGATTTAATTTTGTTTAAGTGTAAAACAAAACATATTAATTTTGTTTAGATACAAAATAAGAACATATCAAAATCTAAATGATTATTTTGTAAATAAAAAAGTTCAATTCTAAAAAATAGAGGTCTCTATTTGTGACTCCAAATTTGGAGTTAGAAATAGAGATCTCTATTTTTAGAGTAGGATATAGAGTACCATTGGAGATGGTTTTACTCTAAAAATAGAGTTTAGAGGTAAAAATAGAATCTCATTGGAGATGCTCTAACTAGACATCTTATGACGAAGAAGAAAAACGAATTTCACATGGTGACATGGCTGAAATACAACGTAGAACACTACAAGAAAACATGGTAATTTCCGACGGGCATTACTTCGTCGGAAATTTCCGACGAAATTGCGACCGTATTGTGACGAAATAACAGACTGTCAGAAATCCGACGGATGTGCCTCCGTCAAAAATTCGTCAGACATTTTCGACGGATGTCCGAAGGAACATATCTGTTGGTTATTTCCGACTGATTTCTAACAGATTTCGTAGTGTCTACTAATTCCATATCCTAAATTTAGAGTCTACAAATTCCATACCCTAAATTTAAGAGTGGTCGTCGGAAATCCGTCGGAAATTTCCGACGGATTTCCGACGGAAATGTATCAAAAAAGTATTTGAACATGTTTTCAACTCGTATAAATCTTCGGACAAAATCCGTCGGCATCTCATAAAATGTGGTTTAGGGTATGAAATTTTAACTAATTAGTTTTGAAAATCATATAAAACTTTCTCTAATGAATAATAATTGTGCAATCTTATCAAAATTTAATATAATACACCTTTATATGTGTTTAGACAAAATTTTGAAAAATGGTTAATGACTTAGTATAAGTGTTAGTATATAATAATGAAAATGTTTTGAAAAATTACATGTTTGATGTTGTGAAACTTTAAAAAGAAATAGAAAACCAAACTGTTTGAAGAATCAACATATTTTTTGAATGAAACATGTTAAATATTGGTTAATTAACAAATTTTACAAGATTGAAACCCTAAACCCTAAATATATCCTAAATCCCTCGGAAATCCGTCGGAAATTATTATTCTGTCGAAAATGCCCTCGGAACTTACGATCCGCGTGATCGTTGACTAGCCAATAGAAACGCATGCAACAAATAATGGTATATTCCAAATCCGTCGGAAATCCGTCGGAAATTTCCGATGGATTTCTGGCAGATAACATGTTTTTCGAGAAAGCGCGTACTTTGACCGCGTAAATGAATTTTTTTTTCTGGATCCGACGGATTTGTGACGGATTGTGTCCGTCGGAAATCATTAATTATAAACCGAAAACCCTTTCTTTTTCCCAATTTCTTCTTCTTCTCTTCTTCTCTTCTCTCTCTTGGACGAACCTCCGCCGATTCTCTCTGCAAATCCGCCGGAATCTTGTCTTCTCTCAACCTAGAACAGCCATTTCTAGTTGATTCTTCAACCTAGTAGCATGGATAATTCGTAAGTCTTTTTTCTTTTGATTTTGAAGTTTTTTTTTTATTTTGTAGTTTTTTTAGATTTTTGAGTGTAGATAGTATTAAGGGGTTAGAAATTAGGATTGAAATGAGAATGTTATATGTTAGATGATTTTAGAAGGTTAGAAATTATGATTTTTAGAATCAGATTTTAGAGGGTTAGTAATTAGGGTTTTTTAGATTTGAGTTTCTAAATAATTGTTTTTTTATCATATAGAATTTTAAATGTACAATTGTATTTTTTTCTTGTTTAGATTAGGTTTCTTACAAATATATATTTTTCTTAAATATTAAAAATTTAATTCATAATAATGGAATTTATTTAAATTAAAACCAATTAAAATTGTAATTATATTTTTGATTTTAAATTATTTTTTTATATTTTTTTTTTAATTCGGAAATTAAGATCCGTCGGAAATCCGTCGGAAAAAGTTCCGTTGGAAATCCGTCGGAAAAAGTTCCGTCGGAAATCCGTCGGAAACAGATCCGTCGGAAATCCGTCGGAAATTTGTCGGAAAAAAATCCGTCGGAAATCCATCAGTTTATTTCCATCGGTAATCTGTCGGAAATTTCTTACGGATTACCGACGACTATTATCCGTCAGAAATTTCCGACCGAAACAATATTTCCGACCACCTGTAACCGACGGAATGTTTTCGTCGAAAATCCGTCGGAAACGGCTATTTCCGGCGGAATTCCGACAAAAACGACCGTCGGATTTAAGCTTTTCTCTTGTAGTGGAAGAACGTGCACTAGGTACCAAAAAAAACGAAGAATATGATTAGTCTTAGATTGAATGGTGGTCATTCGCTAAAAGGACTTGGAAGATCAGCTATGTGCCATTGATGCGAAATCATACGATGAAAAGTTTTTCTCTTGCAATGTTGATGCTCATTGAAGGAATGTTGCTTCAAAGGTACAAAATTTACAAGTTCCCTTTATCAGATGCCGAGAAATGAGGTAACAATACTAAATTCAACAGCATTAAAGGAAAATACCGAAATGAAAAAAAAAAAATGAATGCAGATGATGAGATCCAAATCTAATGGGTTTAAACAATAATGGGCCTACAGTCAAAACCCAAAACCCAAGAGTCCTCCTCTGTCTCCGACGATCGAACTTAACAAATCGGCGAGACAAAAAAAAATGCCCGACAAGGTAACCCTAAATTCGCACCGCCGTGTCATCTCTCTGTATTTTTCCCAGTAGATGAACACGTTCAGACTCGGAACCTTGATCCGACGCACTGCTTCCCAGATTTCTTCCAATCAATTCCTTCGCTGTTCAGAATCCTTTGCTTCAATCCCTAAATCACGTTTCTTTTCCAATGTCGCTGACGGCGAAAGCGCGCTCTATCACCACGCGCGTCTGTTCAGGAAACCACTATCCACCGGTTTCAAATTCACTCTTTCGAACTCCGTTAGCCTTATGGGTTTCGTCGATCGACCTATTCGAGTCATCAACACTGTCGAACCCGATAGTTTCGGTGTTTCCACTTTGCTTAGAGTGGAAGACCCGCGTGATCCGAACCGGAGCTTTAGGTCAGGTTTGTTCGAATTGCGTTTTCTGATCAACAATGTAGTCTCGGTTTCGCTCATAGTATGTGCTTAATCGACGAATAGGGTTCATAAGTTTGGAATTAAAAGCTTATGGATCACAATGATGAATTTAGAATTTTTCTACTGTGAATTATGCGATGGTTACAATGCTTGATTCCAATCTGTGAATCCTGTCTTTCTTTTTTTTGTTAATCGCACGACGAAGATTCATTTGATTGATGAGAATTCGATTCTTGATAGCTCAAACATGATAAGAGTTTTGATTCTTGTTTCCACAGTTTGGCTGTTACTTGAGTTCTTGGAATACATAAAAGTGATTTCTTTTTTCAACCACTTCTTTGTTAATTTTGCTATTGATTCAATGATAGGATACCTCTTAGAATGTGGGACGTGACGGCAAGGAAGTGCTTTGCGCATCTGAAGCCAAATGATTTCATACTTGTCTCAGGCCGCCTTGTTTCTTATAGCAGCTTAGGTTTAGATTACCAGGTTTGTGTACTACTTGTGTTGTCAAGATCCGTTTTTTATATATAGTATTGGCAACTTCGTGTTCTGTAGTGTTGAGATATCTCTTCCGTGTGTAGCTAAGATTTACAAGATTCGTTGATTATTGCAGGTTAAAGTGACAGAGGTGAATTATGTGATGGCTCCACCAAGTCACGTCTTAGATTCTCAGATACCCCTAAAGCCAGAATCAGAAACAGGTTATATTATATCTTCTCCTCATCATTCTCTCTATTGATAGTGAATATGAAACTGAATGAATCCACATTGAAGGGAAAAAAAATCTTGTACCAAGCTGAATCCACATTGAAATAGGTTTATACTTTATATCTTCTGGTTTTGGTACTCGGGTTTTTAAAGAAGTTTCATTCGGCAGTTTTGAATGTTGATTTTCAAGAGTTGCATACATTTTACAAGAGAAGATGATAGAAAATTTCCCCACTGACTTGACCTTCTTTCTGTGTGTGTTGGTGTCTCTTAAAGTGGCGAGAGAAGATGGTAAGATTCACTTGTGGCAAGCCTTCTTTGCGAGTCCATGTGAATGGTGGGACAAGAGAAGAAACAAGAAGAACCCGAGGCAGCCTGACTTCAAGCACAAAGTTACAGGTGAAGCTCTCTGGCTTGGGTCAGATACACCGGTCTGGGTCACGAGACAACTTGAATTGTTCGACCAGAGAGAAGCAGATGGTGTAGAAGAATCCAACGATGATGAGATTTACTTGTGGCAAGTCTTCTTTGCGAATCCATATGAATGGTGGGACAACAGGAGAAATAAGAAGAACTCGAGGCAGCCTGACTTCACGCACAAAGATACAAATGAAGCTCTCTGGCTTGGGTCAGACACACCGGTCTGGGTTACTAGACAGCTTGAATTGCTCGACCAGAGAAACGCAAACAAGAGCTGCTACGACCAGGAACAAACCGGTCGTGGTCGTCTTGGCGACTGGGTTTAGGACGAGATGATCTTGGGATATTGCAAAGCGTGATTCAGTATCCCAAGAGTTAGAGAATAGCCATCTTAACCCGTTTATACAGAAAAAAGGTAGTGTCTATTATGCTTTTTTGCGAACATTATATCTGCAACCTAAAACGAATAGCATCAAATAAGAATCAAAAGATGCTATTCGTTTGCCCGTGGAACTCGAAATCGAAACTCGCAGAAGGATTGGAGTTGGAGTAAATCGAAACAAAGAATAAAGAAGTTAACGGAGCTTACCAGAGGAAAAATTATTACGATCGCTGTCGGCAATTTTAATATGATTTATCGATGAGGTATAAATATTTGATGGTTACAAAATTTACGCAGCTACTCGTCCGGTATGGTGGTGAAATATTTTATGTTTCGGTTGGAAACCACCACGGTTCGAATAGCATGCACCGAGACAGAGGGAGTATATATATATATATATATATATATCAAATATATGTGTGTGTGTGTGTTTATGGATACATACATATATCTGACCTTAAACAAGGTATTCTAAAATACCTTTTTCAATTTTATTTTTATCCTCAAACAAAATACCATTTCTTCTAAGTTATGAAGATATTTACTGTGTTTGAAATTGCACATAAAATTTTGTTGAGTTGAAAAACATTAAAAATTGTACAAAAGAAAGATTTGAGTCCTCAAATCAACACTCATTATGGCTCTCATTTTATTAAATACTTTCAGTAAAAAAGTTAAAAACCAGAGGAGTTAATACTTTTTTTTCTGAAACTAAATAAATATTTTTTGCTAAAAAATTTAAAAAAAAAATTTGAACATTAAAAAACTAAGTAGTTAATACTTTCTTTCTGTTTTTGGTGTTTCTCTTAAAATGGTGAGAGAAAATGGTATATCATGTAAGAATAATAACAAGGGCGAGATGTTCTTAGAATATTAGTTGTTATTACAACTCTATTTGATCAGCACTTTTAGGTCTATTATGCTTTTTGATTATACATTTATACTCATAAAATCATAATGCTACACTCTAAACACATAGAATGATAGAATCGTTATAAAGAGCTTGTTAGAGCCGCATGTCTCAATTACCTGTTTGTGTTGCAAAAGTACATTCTTCCATTCTAAATTCTAATTCGTAAATCCATTAATTTCTAATGTCGATTTACTTAATTGATTTTTTATATATATTTTTAATATGCTGCCAATAAGGCACTAATCTGAATGGTACAAAAATTCTTAATTCGGCAAGATAAACCCAATTTTAAAATAAAATTTAGTATGATCGTTGTCTCTGTTTTCTTATATAGGGTTTGATTGGTAACGCAAAGCGTTACCGAAAAGCTGCGATACAATTTATACTGTTTTAATAGTTACCAATCATAAAAGCAGTACGAAAAGCGTTAGCAACAGTATTATACTCACTTTTTGTACAGCTTTTGTTTACAGCTCTTTTCTTACAGTTTTCAACTATTTTAAAAACACTTATCACTCCAGCTTACCGCTAAAAGATCCAGCTTACCGCTAAAAATTATTGGTTATCAATCAGACCCATAATCTATAAATCAACGTATTATATCTTTTATGAAACATTTATGTCTGACGCTATTCGTCCGGTTTGGTGGTCAGATTATTCAATAGTATGTTGATGGCCACCACGGTTCCAACAGTAGCATGCGCTGGAAATCTTAAGAGCATCTCCAACCCATGATTGCATTTCTCATTGTAAAATGCAATAATCTCAAAATGCAATTAGATTTCTCTCCAACCCATAATTGCATTTTTCATCTCAAAAGGAATATTTTAAGTATATTCTTCTTTTCTATTTTATTATTAATTGCTAATTATACACATTTTTAAAAAAACTTACACATTGACCCATTTATTTAATTTCTTTCAAAATTTCTATAAATTATGATATTCTTGAAATTTAATTATTATAATATAAATAAAAACACATTACACTATATAGAAATGATAAAATAAAGTAGATTTTTAATTTCTTTTATATTTAATTTCAGTATTATGTTATTATATTTTCTATTAAATAATGTTATTTGCATTTTTATTTTAGATATTAAAGTGTTTTAATATTTATAATCATAAAAAAAGAAATTATCATCAAAATAATTATTTATAACTATAAAAGTTAAAGTTTCTAAAATTGGAAGGACCACTTTATAAATAAAAAAGTTCAATTGCATTTTGCAATTGAGAATGAGATGATTCCATATTTGAAACCAAAAATGGCATTATGCCATTTTGCAATTGAAAATGAGATTGGGTTGGAGCTGATTTTATTGCAAAATAGCATTTGGCACCAAATTTGCAATAGGGTTGGAGATGCTCTAAGATATCACTCTTTCACATATGTATATGTATGTGTGTGTATATATATATATATGTGAAATCAATCGAGGTATTCTTAAATACCTTTTTATTAATTTATTAGAAATTGTCAAATTGCAAATAGAACTTTACTGAGGAGTCGGAAAAAATATATAAAAATGTACAAATAGAAAAGATGTTATAAATATTACACTTGCACACATCAAAGTTAACAAAAGGATGTAGCAGAACCACACTCATAATGACTCTCTCATTTTATTGAATATTCTCTGTAAAAGCAGACTAAATGACTAATCTGATTGGTTAAACAGTTAAAGTGTTCCATAATTCCACAAGAATTTTGAAATTATTACACTACAAGGCACTTTAAGAGATTGTTATTACACATATAGGTACTTTGGGTGGTTGCTGCACTTTCTCTATATGAAAAGACCGAACCAACCTTCATTTTACAATTTACCGTCTTCGGTGATATACACGGGCTCTATTTAGTAAAAAAAAAACTCAAAGCAACCCCAATTCCCAAACAGCGAAGCCGTAAAAGCTTCTTCTCCGGCGACTCTATACTTGCGATTTCTTGTGCATCGGCGACCCACGGCGTAGTAGAGTAACTATTTCTTCACGGCGACACACGACTCGCAGACCTAAACCAAGTTGACCCTCCCAATCGAACCAACGACACAACCCTTCCCTACATCTAAAGACCAAACAGTTGCAAACGATGAAGTGGCTGGACTCGTCGGAATCCTTCGTCAGTTAGGAGATCGCGTCGAGTAAGTTTTCTTTTTTCTCTTTCTACTCTATGCACAATCAAAGAAGATTGAATTCAGATTTTTATAGCTATTTTCCATAGGTTTCGAAGTTGTTTTCTCGTGATTAGGTTTGACTGTTTAGCTCATCAAAATTATTTTAGCTCAAGGTTTGCAGTAGCTATCTATCTTTGATTTTCATCGCGGCTTAGGACTTTGTTCGCAAATAGTTTTGAATAAAGCATAGTTCGTAGATCTAGAGACTAATTAATTGTTTTTGAATGGTAAGGTGTTAATTAGTGAATGGTGAGTGAATGTTCTGGAAGTTCCTCAACATAGTTAACTTGAGTGTACGATATTTTGACATTTATTTGGAAATCTAATCTTGGGAAGTTGTTTTTTCTGCGTGAAGCTTAAAGTGTCCATTTGCTCCATACATTGCTTGGGAAGTTCTTCTGTTCTGCGTGAAGCTTAATCCCTCTTTTGAAATGACTTGTTTGTTAATGCTAATGACCAGATTGTGTTGTGAATGGATGTTTGATTCAGGTTTGTGACAAAGCGAAGATGCTTTTTGTGCTTAATAGTGACAAAGTGATTGCAGTCTCTTTAAAATCTATGGATTGATGAATGTATTGCTGCTTAAACATCTTTCACTCCGTTTGCACTTGAACTGAATGTTCCTTAGCCTCTAAATGCCATTGCTCTATGATTGATTAGACTAGGATACCTTCATGTATTGAATTCTTTCATAGGCATAGTTGACAATGTTACGTCCAATTAGGTGATGAGTGTGATTTCTTGTGTCCATTTCATTGTCTCGTGATAACCCAAGACAACAACGTTCTTGCCCCTTACGTGAGATTCTGACCTTCATTTGCTATGGCATGTTACACAAGCTTATCCACAAAAATGTATCCACAAACGCTTGTCCATGAACATGCAAGTATAAAATGTATGTCCATGTGGACTCATCCATGTGAATACATCCACAAATATTGTAATGAATATTTGTATAAAATTTATGTCCATGTGGATATGTACACGAATATAGTCTCATGTATAGTTCTTTTGGAGACATCAAATAAGGTTATGAAACCCCACTAGGATCCAAATTGCTTGTCTTCTTTCCTTTTCATGTGGAAGAGCACTGGAACTTTTATAATAATTTTCTGACTGTTTTTTTGTGGTTGTCGTTGGTGTGGATAGATTTCCATGGACTGACCGTCGTCAAGACTGAAACGGGTTGACAATACTTAGGGTCGTGGACATGGTCTCCTGGACAAGTTGTCGTGGACATGTTCCTTTGGACAATCCATTGCTGTTGTTGCTCTTGCATATCAATAAGGTACATGTTTGAAATGGCATTGTTTTAAAGAGTTAAATTTTTGTACTTCGCTCTTCTTTA
Source organism: Alliaria petiolata (assembly GCA_020283515.1). NCBI lineage: Eukaryota > Viridiplantae > Streptophyta > Magnoliopsida > Brassicales > Brassicaceae > Alliaria > Alliaria petiolata. The sequence goes on from JAHZTW010000003.1 coordinate 41,662,534, forward strand.
AAGTGACAAGAAAGATAGGAGCGTAGATAAATTGCAATATAGAGCAAGCCTTTTGTGCTTCGCTCTTCTTTTTCTTCTGCTTTGGAGGTTGCATAACCACTATAATCGCTGCATCAAAACAGTTTTAGGATTAAGAAAGCTACCAAGTAAAAGAGCAAGCTCATCAAATGTTTAACTATTTTGTTCTTACCTCCTGTGATTTTGAATTGCACTCGATGTACGCAGGAGCTCCAATTAGCTTCCTTAGTTCCTCTGCCTCTGATGCAAAAGTGAGGAATGGTTAAGATGGTTTCGTTTAAGTACCAAGCGGAGTAGATTGAACCTAATTGATATATTATTTTGTGTTTACCTGAGCAGTGGTAATAGGTACAACACCAGGGTGGTCAATGAAGAACTGTTTGTCATCCCGAAGATCTGCCACATTCGATGAACATAAACCATAGACAATTAGAGTCAAGGTGGATTTCTGAAAGTGAAGTGACGCATATGTATTCTTAGTAAGAGAGAGTCGGTTACACCATTTCTGACACAAGATCTTGTAATAAGTCTTTCCTAAAGGTTCATAGTTTGTTATATTTATTTAGACATTGAATGGTTAACTATCACGACAAAATGTGAGATACATAGCTAATAACTACCAAATGAAGTGAACAAATCAAAACAGAAGGTGATGTCCACTAGTGTCACAAATATCCAGAGACAGTCGCAAAGGATTAAGCAGAGATATAGTGTCACTATACTAACTGAAATTTTTCATCTCTTTCATGTTCTATTTGGTCAACAAAGTAAAGAAACAACACAAAATCAAACAAAATCCAACACAATTATGCCAAGAAATCGCTTCAGGATATCTCAGATGAATCATATTCACTAAAGTATTGAGATTCAATAACATTTTTCAGTAAAAGAGCTTTCTCCCATCAAAATGAGTTCCTTAGTGAGAAATCAACCTTCTTCCCTTAACCTTATTGCATCCTCTCCAAAGATAAATGAATGCTGATTTTCTCAAAAACCAATAAGTAGAAAGGTGAGCAAGTTCAACCAAACCAGAGGACATTACTGCTCACCAACCCTATCGTCTTCCTCAGTTTCAAAATCTAAAAATTCAGCAGCTAAACACTGTCCACGTACGCTGTGTCCACATTACGCTGTATCCACGTTACGTTGTGTCCACGATAAACTATCCACATTACGCTATGTCCACGATACACTATCCACATGTTCATACAGTTTTGAACTTGACTCAGTTTTGTTTGGTTCCTTATGGAGGCCATTCTTAATGATTCAGCTTACAAAGCTTGCTCAAATAGAATCTCAAATAGAAATATCAATTCTAACATGCTATGGAATCAATTCTCTGAGCAAGTTTTGGTCTGATGCCCATGATATATATAGATTGCTATCTCACCAACACAGTTACAGAAATCTCAAGCCTAATCCTTTGTCCACACTACCAAGTCCACCATATTTCATCCATAGTAACTAGTACACGATAGTATAAACTCATCTCATCCACGACATGATGTACACACAAACTTGTCCATGTTACTGCCTTGAGACGCTTTCACCCAGTTGCCGTCACCTAGTTACCGTCAACTACTTTTTGTAATCGGAATTGGTGAAAGAGTCGGGATCAATGGGTGCCATAGATGAGTGAAAATAGAGAAATCGAACAGCAAATATAGATTTATGCTTAGAGTTTGAGAGGAAAAGGGGCCAGTTAGAGAAGTGGAGAAGGGAAAGAGAGAGCATAAAGCAGGAGAAAAGAGAAATCAATCAATGTCGATGCATCACCGTAAATCGCCGACGCACCAATAGCACAAAATCCGGCGACGATGGTGGTGTTTTGGTAACAATTTCACAGATCTGAGATATCAATGCATCGCCATAGACCTCCGTTGCATTACCAGATTCGACGAAATCACTTTTCCACGCTTTACCATGAATCGCCATCTCTTAGAGTTAAATCAATACGCCGGAGATATTTCACGTTTCTTCCATTGAAACGTTTTCACCCAGTTGTCGTCAACTACTCTCAATTTTGTTTTACTTTCATTAAGGGTAAGAGTTTTTAACATCAAAAAATACAATCAAAGTCCATGAGTAGCTGAAAGTACCTTATTTGTAACTTTCAAACTCAAAAGTATCTTTGGGTGTAATTCACTCAAGAATTTTCCCAGTTTTAAAATTTGATATGACTTCTGTGTATATTTATTATATAAATTATAGACCGAAGTATATATATTTAATGGAACCTCATGTTTGCTGCTTTTCGTTCGGCTCGGTGGTGGATAGTTCATGGGTCAGTGGTTACTAACCACGGTTCGAATATAGCATGCACCGTCACCAGAATCTACTTCCACATATATGTATGTGTGTGTATATGTATATGTGTGTGATGTCAATCGAGGTATTCTAAAATACCTTTTTCATTTATTTTAAGCTAACGACTGTTTTAGAAATTGCAAATGGAATGAATATATATTGTTGAGGAATCGAAAAGGAAACACATTAGAAATGTACAAAAAGAAAGGATGTTGTTAACAAAGGATTTCAAAGATCCTCTTTCTTATAACTGCTTTTAAGTTTTTAAAACATTCAACCAAAAGTCATTGTAAAAAAAGTTTTTTTTTTGAGTTTGAATTAATTTGACATTCTATTAAAAAAAATAAAGCTAACAAAGGATGTAGCAGGAAAGATTGGGTCCTCAAACCCAAACTCACAGTGACTCTCATTTTATTGAATACGCTCACTAAACCAAAAGTTTCCACATTAGTACTAAAAACCAGATTAATCTATCAGTAAAAAACAGATTAGTCTTTTTTGCTAAAACCATATTAGTTAATAATCTCTGTCTGTGTTTTGGTGTCTCTTAAAGTGACGAGAGAAAATGGTATATAATGTAAGAATAATAACAAAGACGAGATGCCTTTGAAATATAATAAGTTATTATTACAAAATACAAAGTGTATTTGATCATCACTTTTATGTCTATTATACTTTTTGATTAGACATTTATACTCATAAATTCATAATGCTACTACACTCTACTACACACACTTAGAATCGTTATAAAGATCTTGTTAGACCCGCATGTCTCAATTACCATGTTTGTGTTGCAAAAGTACATCCATTCTTTTAACAAAAAAAAAGTACATCCATTCTAAATTCTAATTGGTAAATGTTATAAATCATAGAGGTTCGATCTCCATAACCGGCCCATCAAGACTTAGGCGTGAAGGCCCATTACCTTAGACGGTCTATTAGATGTTTTCCTTATTCATGTAGGAAAAGGTTATTTCCTTTTCTACCCTTATGTAATAACTATATNAGATGTTTTCCTTATTCATGTAGGAAAAGGTTATTTCCTTTTCTACCCTTATGTAATAACTATATAAAGAGGCCCTTGGCCATCATAATAAACAACACAATTTACATTACTTTTACAACAGTAAATCCATTAATTTCTGATGTCGATGTACTTAATGGATTCTTTTGATTTTAAATATGCTGTCACTAATCTGTCTTATTATAAAATAGAGTGTAGGATATATCTAAATGGTACAAAAATTCTTAATTCCACAAGATTTTTCCCAATTTTAAATTTTAGCAGGATGTAACAGAAAGAAGAGTCCCTAGATCACCACACTCATAATGACTTTCTCATTTTATTAATTACTTACTCTCTGTAAAAGCAGATTAGTTTCAATGCAACGGATCAATGACTAATCTGATTGGTTAAACCCTAAAATGTTCCATAATTCCGCAAGTTTCCCCAATTTTAATATTTAATATGATTGCTGTCTGTATTTATTGTATAATATATTGACCAACGTATATATATTGTGATGGAACCTACAAGTCCGCAACTTTTCGTTCGGCTCGGTGGTGGGATAATTCATGGGTCAGTGAATACCCACCACGGTTCGAAGAGCATGCACTGAAACTTCGAGGATCAACTTCCACAAGTAATGTATTTATATATATATATATATATATATATATGTGATATGTTAATCGAGGTATTCTAAAATACCTTTTTCATTTATTTTAAGCTATGACTTGCAAATTGCAAATGCAATAATATTGTTGAGGAGTCGAAAAACAGAAAAAGAAACACATTAGAAATGTACAAAAAGAAAGGTTGTTATTTTCATCATTACACACATCAAAGTTAACAAAAGGATGTAGCAGAAAAGACTCAGTCCTCAAATCACAACTCATAATGACGACTCTCATTTTATTGAATACTCTCTCTCACTAAACCAAAAGCTTCCCACATTAGTTCTAATGCAACGGATCAACGACTTGACCAATGAACAGAACCACTCCTGTAATGTTCTCTGTGACAACCAACAGAAACGGATGGTCCGCAACAAAATCTATGATCTCTTCCTCCATAGCCAAACCTCTTAGCTTTATAACTCCAGCTGATGCAGCTGCAGCTTCTGTTCCTTCTTCATTCACTTCGATACACGCTTTATGGAAAACGCTCGATACGGCTAAATTCTTCCCCATCTCTGGAGATTCAACCATCTCAGTCAGACCGTCTTCGCCCGAGAACGGCGAAGTCAGCCCCAATCCTTTCAAAACATCCGAAGCTTCGAACCCGAAAGAGAATTTAAACTTCGGAATCTTGAATTCGCCGACCTTAACTTGTTTGCGCGGAATGTGGTTATCCAAGAACCCAGGAGTAGAAACTATCTTCTCAAGAAGATCAGACATTCCGTTGTTTGCATCGGGAAGGTACATGTACATTGAGAATTGTCGTTTGTCCTGTCCTTGTAAGTAAGGAAGTCCCAATACTTTGAAACCATCGTAAGCGCTCACGTACTGTTTCTTCTTGCTGGTCATGAACGGTGCGGTCACTTGTGTACCGTCAAGTAGGTGAAAGTCGCCGTCTTTCGTTAGAGACTCGTCGAATTTCTCGTTCCATGTTCCCTTGAAGTACAATGCGTTTGCGAATATCAGTTTGGTCATACTATCTGCTGATCCTTCTGGTAGAACCTCAGTGATGAGACCATTCGTCTCCTTTTCAGCCCATGAATTCACCTCAGCAATCACTTCCACAGCCTTTCAAACAAATTTATCAACAAGAAAGCTAATCAGTATAATCAACCACAAGCAAACCCAATCTCACCACAACCAAAAGATGCAAAGACAATATGAAAACAAGCTTATACAACGATCCCAAGAGAAACAATGGCACTAAACAGATCCTCAGGGTAAAATCAAGATCAAAACAAATCCACATTTTGAAACAGCAGCTTAAACAGTAAATACAATCACAAGCAAACCCAATTTCACACGAAGCAAAGATGCATACAGAAGCTTAAACAACGATCCCAAGAGAAACAATGGAGATATACAGATCCTCAAGGTCAAATTGATTGTTTCTCCTGTCCACACAAATCTTAATACAGTCCACAGAATCAGAACCTAGTAATCAATTGGTGATAAAGAGTTAAAATTAGGTTTAACAAAATCCCAATACAGAAAATCGAATACTGGATTAGAGCGAGATTTTTTGGGAGAATCGAGAAAATTGAAAATCCACCTTCGTCTGGAAATCTGCTTGATTAGAGGCAGCTTTGTAGGAATCATCCAAGAGCTTCTTAAAGGAAGGCTTAAAGGAGAGGGACTTATCGATCCAGACGCCATTAGCCGCCGAGAGTTTAGGGCCACCGTTAGCGCTACCGTCGGAGAGAACGGCGGAGACGATATCGGAGGAGAATGTGTTGAGCTGATCGATTGAAGAGAAGCTGAGGAAAGAGAGGATCTGATCCTTGGTTCCGCCGGTAGATCCGGCGGCGATTATGCTGAGGACGACGTTGATCGACGCCGGAGAGAAGATGACGTTGGAGTTCTTAGAGACGGTCGTGATCACGTGCTTGGCGAGGCTCATTGAGACATGGTTTTGCTTCGAGATTGATTCTCGCACGTCCATTTTCGCCGGAGGAGGTGACTGGTCCATCAACTTACTGGACAAGGAGAAGAAGATTGAGATATTTATTTAGAAATAGAAATTGAATACCATATTATATAATTGAAATGATTATGACATGTCGGCAAAAAGAAAGAGGAGAAAGCAAATATGAGAAGAGAATATGCGCACCGCACGTGTCGAAGCGCCAAGCGAAGAAGATGACACATAAATGGCAAAAGAAAAATTGAACAGTTGACAATAATATTATTTTTTTTCTTTTTCTGAGAACATTGTCAATATGAATTTGAATTGATTTGTAAGATTGTGAAGAGCTAGAAATTTATTATGAACAAAGTTTAGTGTGAATCTGTGCTTTGCTTATCAACGACTTGTTGTGTTTACCTCTCGGAGCAAGCAATGATCAAACAAGTTTATTCATATAAATAGAGGTTGGTCCGCGCTTCGCGCGGAAGTTTTTTGTCATTAATATTTAGTTGTATTGTTTCCATAGTATAATTATTCAATTATTATGTTGGTTCATTATACATTCTCTATTCTTTGAATATATCTTTTAGTTTTTATAATATTCGCTCACGTCAAATCTTGATCTATGCTTTCTTACTTTCATTTTGCAGATGATTTTTTTTATATATATTAATTACTTATGTTTTGTTTTTTAATGTTATTTAATATTTGATAATTCTCGAATATTCGTATGCGTTTGATGTTATGGCCTTTGATTTATTTTGTTACTCATTGTGTTGTGTTACTTAAATTATATAGAAATAAATTTGCATATTTTTTAGGTAGAGTTCGTGTTAATTTTTAAGCGGACATTGAGGAGTGTTTGTATTAATTTTGTTTTCCCTTTCTGCTAAGGGGCAATCATTGTAATGCATGAGTTATTTTTAAAATTACTAACCGATGACAATTCTTGTTTTATGCTCATAGCCCCTTGTGTAGTCCAATAGCGCAAGAAACCCAACAATTGATCATTAATTGAACCCAGTTTTGTTTGGGCTCGTAATTGCCTGAAAAGAACATGAATTTCGACCCAATAAGTTGAATTATATTCCCAGAGACCGAGTGATAAGCAAATGAAGACCAAGAAGGTCCTCTGCTTCACTCTTGATGATAATCAATGGATACAACTTCTCAACCGTCAACAATCCAGACGATACTCCAGACCCAAATCATATCTCTTATCCCCAACCAACTCTTAATTGCCATATCCTTATATAACTATATTTGAACTCTATTTAATCACTTGAAGAAGGGAGACAGATCAGATTGTGCTATATTCTGCAGTTAATTTTGTGTTCAACTAAAGTCGTAGTCAAATTTTTTTTTCTCTTGCGTATTTGCAAGGTCTAAAAATTAAAAGTAATTAATAGTCTATAAATTTGAGAAAAAAGATTTCAGATGACAACTTCTATAAATATTACATGGCGGAACTGTGATGCTATCGAGAAGGGCCTCCATGGCTGTAGAAAGAAGCGAAGATTACGATGGAAGCAAAAGTCAGAGTGATTTTAAATTGGACTAAGTGAGGTTGGTATTGAAATTTGTCCCAATTATATGTTGTCAAATGTAAGAGGATGAGGTGCAAGGAGAAGTGAGGAATAATAAGCATGATTACTCAATTTTATTTTCTGAATTAGTTTTTTAAAAATTAACTAACCATACATAAAATTTACTAATTTGATGTTTCATTCTATACATATTTTTTATTAAAGTATGGTATTTTTAACAACTTAATTTTACTTATTTATACATTAATTTTACTTGTTTATCTTTTTATTAGATGTTAAGATTTAGAAACTTATATTTTTCTTTACAAATATAGTTATAGGATAGCTTATATTTTTAATTGTTACGATGTTTTTGATATCATAGTTTTTTTATAATATTAGCGATACTACTTAACCTAATTAAATATTTATAAAAGTTGAATATATTAGGATAACAATTTAAAAAAAACTACTATTTATTTTAATTATATTCATATAAGGTTTTGGTTTGATTTAAATATGAAAGATGCATTTTGAAATTATTTTTATAATGTTAAAACAAAGTTTATAATTATATGTTTTATAAATATATGTCTTTTCAAATTCTAATGTTAATGCATGTTAATTATTATAAGAATTAAATTGAGTAACAGAAAACATAATAACTAAATTAAACAATTTTAAGTTAATAAAATAATTAATAAAATGATTGCTTAGGTGGCAGCATGAGAAGAGAGAAAAGTTATAACTAAATAGTTAAGATACATATGATAAGAATAAATGATCAATTCGATTCATTAGGTAAATAATTAATTAATTTAATTTATTCGATAAGATAAATTTTGGAATACTTGAGTTTTTGAAGATTTTCCATTCGACAAACGAGAAGATTTTATTTGATGAAGCTCATGACAATGAGACTTAAAAAATATATTTTAAAATTTTGATTTTAATTATTATAATATTTATGTATTAAAGATATTTTATTTAATATCATAATTACCATTTGATTTGGACTTAGACATCATTTTTTTATGTAGGCTTGGCCTAGATAAGACCTGGCTCGTATAATGGAAACTAATATAGTCAAAAAGAAATTTAACAAAAAATTGGTAAAAAATGTGATTTTGAGCATCTAATAAAATTATTAGGTGGCTAATAAATACTTGATTAATCAGCTGCTTAATAATATTAATTGCTCAAAATCATCTTTTCTACCCAACTTTTTTATAATTTTTTTTATTGAATATGAAACAAATCCATTATATGGGCTACATCTAGGCAAAGCTAGCGATTTGATTAATTAGAGAACATAAAACGCATAGAAAGAACACAAAAAACGACAATGCATATTGCTTTCATCTGTCCCATCTTTCATTGTCTCTCTCTTCTCTTCCCCTTATAATCACTTCGTCTCTATCACTTCGACTCTCCACACGTCTCTCTCTATCTCTCATATCTTCGCGGCGTCTTCTACTTCTTCTTCTATCTTCATCTTCCCAACTTCCGTTTCCCTCTCTGTGTTTCTTCTCCCTACTCATACCATCATCATACCTCATGTCCCTGTCTCTATCTCTTCCACTCTCCACAAGCTTCTCTCTATCTCTCATCTCTCCGCCGCGTCTTATTCTTCTTCTTCTGTCTTCATCTTCCCAACTTCAGTTTCCCTTTCTGTGATTCTTCTCCCTACTCATACCATCATCATACGTCATGTCCCTGTCTCTATCTCTTGCACTCTCCACACGCTTCTCTCTATCTCTCATCTCTTCGTGGTGTCTTCTTCTTCTTATGTCTTCATATTCATACTGTCTCTTTCATTCCTCTCTCTGTGTTTCTTCTCCCTACCCATACCATCATCATACATAATGCCTTTTGGCTTTCTTGTAATGAAATGTAGGCTAGGTTTTCTCGTCAAAGATGGAGCATAGATCAGTAGCGTTGGCTCGTTAATATTAAGATCTTCTTTATCTTCTTCTTCATCTTCATCAAAATATTCATTATCAGATTCTTTTTCTTTCTTCACATATGGAGCATAGATGCTTGACTTGAGTAGCTTCGGATCGTTAATACTAAGATCCTCTACTTGGTCTGCAAATGTGTAATAGAATCTACTACAATCGTCCACAAAGATGTGGACTCTATTAGTGAGAGACCCCAATCCCGCTGTTTTAGCCGAGAGTGGTTCTCACGCGTTAAAGTGGTTCTCACGCAATAAATCGTTTTTAAAGGATTAATAAATAATAAAATGAACTTATTAAATACGCTTTTATTGACAAAAATTCTTTTATTAAAATCAAACCGGAAACTGAAAACGTCAAAACCGTAAAAACCAGAATGTGGAACTAAAAATATAAATAACGAAAATATCTTTTAAAAGATTTAAATAAAATTAAAGCGCCCCTTTTTGGTTCTCGAAATAGCACTGCTCCAACTTAAACTCAAGCCACCTGAAAAGGGAAAGGAGGGGTGAGTATTCCAACCATACTCAGTGAGGGCGCGCTAAAGAGCCCGCGAGATCCTTCAGATACACCATTTGAACCAGCAATACAAGTATACTAAATATAGACATTAAACGCAAGCAAACAACCTACATAGAATTCCTAGCATTTC
>JAHZTW010000003.1:41674298-41753325 GCA_020283515.1 Alliaria petiolata
ATACTCAGTGAGGGCGCGCTAAAGAGCCCGCGAGATCCTTCAGATACACCATTTGAACCAGCAATACAAGTATACTAAATATAGACATTAAACGCAAGCAAACAACCTACATAGAATTTCTAGCATTTCTACTTAACAAGTTCAATCATTTCCATACTAAACCATTTGAAACACATCAATCAGCCTAGCAAGTTTATATCACATTCCCAAGGATCAACCGTCCAAGGTACTCATTCTTTGCCACTGCCCAAATTGGGTTTGACAGGTCACAGTGCCACTGCCCAATACAGGGTTTGACAACGGCTCGTCAGCCCTTTCCCGATCACTACAACTTCACAATTGTCCCTCGTTGTAGGCCGTCAATCAACACTAATCCGACCGATCAGCGGTACAAACATCGGCAACTAAGCCACCCACATAAATACTTTCATTTCATATAATTTCCAACTAAATAATACTTCAAATACCAATCATACAATAATTACCACATTCTTCAGCATCAAGCATCAATCAGATCTAATCTCTATAACCAGTAAACAAATATTACTATTTCACCTAATATATCCTTAGGAATCATAAACCAATCCTCACTTTTGCTTTAGGACAGGTTGACATGCGGGAAATAAACGGCGATAACTCTCTGGATACAGCTGATAATCACGGTCGTAAAGCTGATAAGGAAAGATGACAGCAAGGGCTTTCCAACGGTATCTAGATCGGCTCCTGAAGCTCTCTGGATCGTCGGATAATGCTTCCAAAGTTGGCGGCTCGGAAGTTCGATCTACAGAAGTTTGTCTCGGGACAACATGCATAACTCTCAGTGTAAAATTCCAAATGATGAACCGTTTTCTGCTATAGATCGATCTGGAAATGTAGTACTTACCCGCAAAATTTCACGCCAAACAAATCCGATCTGACCAGCCGTTTCTCTACTGCACCAAAACGGGTCAGAACTGCCTCCTTTGGCCTTCTGGGTTGCTCCTCCTTAAAGGTTGCTGCTGAGGCTCGGTTTTGGCAGGGCTTCGCCGAGGTGGTTTCTCCCTGCCTTTCTCCATCACCACGAGCTCCTTTTATAGGGGAAGGAGGGTTAGGTTTTAGGGATTTTAAAGAAAGAAAAATGGGCCAAAATGATGGGTTTGAGATTTATAGAACTTTTACTTGGGTTTTGAAAGAAATTGAGCTATTTGGTTAACTCTAATCCTATTTTACTTAATCTAAAAACCTAGAAAAAAATTAGGCCCTAAATCTAAGATCAGGGATGTCACAATTAGGATTCTTGGACGCTTTATGGTAATCTCCAAAACCTTGGATTTCAACTCGCTGAACAGTTCTCCTTTCGGGGTTGTAGTAGAAAACATAAAACGGTTGTTTAGACTTATAAGAGGACATCGACAAAACGATTTCATCCGTAGCAATCACTCCAACGACGGAGACGTAATGAACTAAGAACTTATCATCCCTGAAAGTGTAGGCATAGTTCGACCATTCCTCTTTCTCAAAATCCTCTAGAACACACACACGCAACTCAATGACATCCTCATCGTTATCATCATAATATACCACACCTAATTTACCTTTATAGTTTATCAACTCACAAAAGCTTTCCAGGTAAATAAACTTGAATTTCTCAGACCTAACATCAAAGCAAACTATCACAAAAACCTCAGACTCGTCGTCTAAATCAGTGATAGGCATATTCTCAGACATGTCAGCCAAGTAGTACAAAACCCCATTGATGCATATCCCTTCACTCAAACCCTCATGTCTTATGGGAAATCTGATTTTTTTATACCTTCTTTCTCCAGTTCCTAATCTCAGTATTCTATGATCATCAGGACCACATGGGTAAGCCATGAACAATACCTTGAATTGCTTGCCAATCGGATCAAACCCGATAAAGCTATACGCCCTTCTGTACCTGAAGTTAAAAGGTAAGGTAGCATACCGTCCTGTTTTAGGGTTACATATCACAGGCACTCCATCGTAACCCTCCTTTTTGATATGCATACCATAAAAATAGATCAAACCAGAGGCATAGCCACACGCAAATTGTCGGTCGTCACGATGATAGATCCGCATATTCTCTGGAGGGAACTTCATATGAAACTCGGCGGGTACTACAAGAGAAGAAGACGACGGCGACGACTTCTCATATGGACGTTGATGCTGAGGCAACGAGAAGATGCTCCACAGTCCCTTTTCTTCTATTGCGAATATGATACGCGGCTGAGCAGAGGATCTGGTCAAGAACAATTCTCTGAAATCTGGACGGCTAAATTTTGACTCCCATAGCTTCGACACGCAATGAAACCTCGCGATTGATTTTGCAGGCAATCTCGAGAATATCTCCATGATGAGATCTTTCGGGATAGAATCTGAATTCATGTTTGCTGATCGAAAGGAGGGAGAGATAAGCGAAAGTTATATTAAGTCGACCTAGAGAACCCTAGCTACCATTATATACATATAAAAAAGCTGCATAGAAAATAAAAACAAAATATGGCGGCGCTAACCTATGTCTTACTTGTACGTAAAGAAATGGTACATGCTCTCTTTTTTTACCACAAAAAAAAAACGCTAATACAAGTTTCCATTCTTCTTTTTTGGTACATGCTCTTTTTTTTTTTTTCTCAACTGAAATTATATTATGTATTGTTATACCTAGAATTTATAGGCTGTTTGAAATAACAAAACTTAAGAACACTAACAACAGCAACGAATTTTTATAATCAATTTATTTCAACGAAGCTAACCAGATTTGAAAGCTAAATTTCATCCGATATAAAATCATAGCGAAAAGGGTCTATTTCTTGCTGAACTAATTGCACGGTGCCTTTTTCTAACTCAACTAACACTTTGTGCCATTTCCTATATGAACATCTTTAAAACTTAAAAATCCAATCCATACTATAATTTTGGTGCCGAAAAAATAGTTGACCGTCACTTATGTGAGTTAAACGTTAACTCTGATGAGTCAGCATGTACCTAAGTATAAAACGTTTTAGCTTTAAAATTGGAAAACAATTAAATTGGTGGTTGCAGGGAATCGAACCATGGTGGCTATATAGCGCTATATCGCAGAAACCACCATGCCACAAGATACTTTGTTGTATACAATCAATCCAAATAATATATTACTATCACGAAACAGATAAAATATATCAAAACGGCATCTTTTCCCCAAAATGACTTACAGTAAAACCTCTACAAATTAATATTCAATAATTCAATAATTAATATAAATTAATAATTTTCGGTTCCGGATTAGGACAGTATAAAAATTAACAAAATACAATAAGATAATAATTTTTTAAAAGAGGAAAAGATAATACAATGTGATTGTTCGAGAATGAAAATATCTTGTAACAAAATGCAATACGATAATAATTTTTTAAATAATATATTAAAAACTCTATAAACTAATACAAAAGATAATACAAATTTTTTTCATATTGTAAAATTCGTTCAGAAAATGTCATATTAAAGAATTTGAGGATAAATCAACATCGTTTATAAACTTAAAACAATAATATAATCATATTTACTATATTACATTGGTTATATACGTAGATATATATGCTTAAATGTATAATTATTAATTTAACTTATTATTGGGACCATATATTTATATAAAAGTTTAATAAAAATTATTATCTTATTGCATTTTGTTAATTTTTATACTGTCCTGATCCGGAACTGAAAATTATTAATTTATATTAATTATTGTATTATTTAATATTAATTTATAGAGGTTTTACTATAAGTCATTTTGGGGAAAAGATGCTGTTTTGATATATTTTATCTGTTTCGTGATAGTTATATATTATTTTCATTGATTGTATACAACAAATTATCTTATGGCACAATGGTTTATGAGTTATAGTGCTATATAGCCACCATGGTTTGATTTTCTGCAACCACCCATTTAATTGTTTTCCAATTTTAAAGCTAAAACGACGTCGTTTTATACACATGTACATGCTGACTCATCAAAGTTAACGGTTGACTCACAGAAGTGACGGTCAACAATTTTTTCGGCATTGGATTTTTAAGTTTTAAAGATGTTCAAATAGGAAATGGCACTAAGTGTTACTTGAGTTAGAAAAAGGCACCGTGCAATTAGTTCAACTAGAAATAGACCCTTTTCCCTAAAATCATATGTTATCTTTTTCTTGATTGGGAAGCTAAAGAATAGAAAGACAAGAGATACCAAATAATAATACCGAAGATTCCCGAGAACAATATCCCTTTATTCCCTTGAGGGATGTCTGTCTATATCTCTGAAGACTCTGATTATCCCAGAGGATAATGATAATTCAAGAAGAGAAACTTCAGATCCTCTCTTGAGAAGCCACAGAAACGAATCGTCAGGGAGAGACAGAGAAACGCATAGAAGGCACTAGTGTCCAGATTGGAATTATGTAGTTAAAAACTTTAAAGAGATTCATGAACGAAGAAGAGTACCGTGTGACCGTGTCCATCAAGATAATTATGAGCAAGATGGAAATCGAAGTGCAGTAAGTTTACTTAATAACTTCGCTGACATTGAGAATCATAGTGCAGTGCCTTACCAAAGGTCCAAAGCACAATGCTTACAAAAATATAGTCAAGAAGGTAGCTGACAATGTAACATTCCTCAAACAGAAGAGAATATCGACCGTTATCTATCAGCTTCAAAACCAAAGCTTACCAAGCTTGAGTTCAGGTTTGTTTGTTTGTTCATTACACACTTTTATAGCTTAAGACCAAATTTGCATTCACTTGAAGTTTCTTTAACAAGTGGTCTTGTCTTCAACTTTCAGGCATATATTAGCAAAGTCAAAAAGAGTAATTTAAGAAATCTCTATTGTTTTAGGGGCAATCGGCAAAGTACCCTAATTAACTTTTGTAATTTGAAAAATACACTGCTTTAACTTGTTTATTACTAAATTTATTGATAAAAAGACTATTTTGACCAGATTTTATATTTTTACAAATTAAAATAAAAATCAAAAATTATATATATGAGAGATATTTAATTAGTAAATCTTAGGATTTTCTCTAAATTATATATTTATATAAATAATTTAATTAGATAAATCTTAAATCAGATAAAAATTAATATTTGAGAAATGTCTATACAAATTTAAAACTAGTTTTAGTAGAATAATCTATAGATAAGTATATAATATATACAAATCTTATGATTTATTTTTTCTTTTTTTTCCCAATGAAATTTTTTTTTTATAGAATATTCTATAGATTAGTTTAAAATTAAGATTTTAGAATTTATAAATTAAGTAAATTCTAAATATATATTATTTAGTTTCAAAATGTTATTTTATTTTGATTTTATTAAATAGTTTTAAATTACAAGAATTCAAAATAAAGTTAATTTAGTTATTTCATATATAATTAATTCTAAAAAAATTTAGAAAATAAAAAAGGTGTAGTTTTCATATTATAAACTAGTTCCCAAATTTTCTCATTGTTTTATTAAAGAAAACCACCAGAATAGTTGAGCTGCTGAAAATTAATCAAATGAATTTGAACATTAATGATTACTAGATGATATTCCCACACAAGAGTAAACTTATTCACTATCGTGCGATTATTTTAGTCAAACCAATTATTTAGGTTTTGTTGATAAAAAATAGACATACTTTTTGTATAAACATTTTAGTAAAGTTGTAACACCCCGACCGGGAAAAGGATAATTTTCCACATGAACAAATTCGGCGGTGCCTTTTCCTATCCAAACAAAGACTCGGTGCCTTTTCCTACCTAATTGTCTTAAAAATTCAAAAATCCAATCCATACTCCGACTTTTGTGCGTAAAACAAAGTTGACCGTCACAAAGGTTAGTCAACCGTTAAGTTTGCTGATTCAGTTCGCACACGTGCCATTAAAACGATGACGTGACATTAAAAATCATAAAAATCGAAAATCAAATTTAAAAATAAAAAAAAAAAAAAAAAAAAAATAATATAATTTATAAAAGGGAAATTGGCAAAATACTCTAATTAAGATTTAAAAATTTGAAAAATACCTTGGTTTTTTTAGTTTTTGGTAATTATACTTATTGATATGTAATAAGACTATTTTGATCATATTTTAATTAGAATATTCATAAATAAAAAGAAAAATCAAAAATTATAAATATTAATATTTTAATTGAAGATAAAGATATATAATTATTTAATATTTAAAATTTTATATAATTAGACAAATCTTAGTATTTGAGAATTTATTTATACAAACAAAATATTAGTATTCTAAATTTTATTAATATTATATAAAGAGAGCACGTACAAAGAGTTGGAACATCATCAACATTAACTTTTAAAAAAACAAAGCTTACTTCGAACTCATGTATTCTCTCCCTAGTCTTTATTTTTTTTTTCCAATTCAGTTTTTGTTTTCATTTAATCAGGCGTTTGATCGATGTTAAGGTTCAATGAATTACAGTTCAGTAAAATTCTGATTTTGAGTAATACATGAAGGCCTTTTGACTTGACTTCTACCGATCAACGACATTAGATGGACGAATATTAACCTCGCTTTCTTCTACAACCGTCTCTTCGTTTATGAAAATCTGATTAATATTTATAAATTATATTATATTAATTTTTTTGATATAATTTTTTTTTTATTTTTAAATCTTGTTTTCGATTTTTATGATTTTTATGATTTTTTATTTTATTTTTAATGTCACGTCATTGTTTTAAAGCCATGTGTGCGAGATGAGTGAGCAAACTTAACGGTTGACTAACCTTTGTGACGGTCAACTTTGTTTTACGCACAAAAGTCGGAGTATATGTTGGATTTTTGAATTTTTAAGGCGTTTAGGTAGGAAAAGGCACCAAGTCTTTGTTTGGGTAGGAAAAGGCACCGCGCAGTTTGTTCAGGTGAAAAATACCCTTTTTCCCACCCCGACCGTCCCTACCGGCGAGTCATCCATCCCTCCATCGGGCTTGTGGGGCCCGCCCTTGTCCGACGGTCGGTACGTTATTTTTCTCGATGGCCCGACCGACTGATTTACTTGTCCCTGCAATTACCACATGACTTTTCCCGTGTTTTTGGCATCACTTACACGGTTCCGCAGAGGACTTCCCGGAAGGTCACCCATCCTAATCCTACTCCGGGATAAACACGCTTAACTCTGGAGTTTTCTTAGGGTAAATAACCGGAAAAGATAAGTGTACTTTGATGACATAGGTAGCCAAATCAATCAATTTAAACTTATTCAAATGGAGCGCATCCGGATCGTTACAAAAGTTGACTTACTTTTTTTATAGAATAAGTAAATAAACATTATATTATATTATTTGATACACAGTAATATATTACAATTTTTGTAGTAAAGTAGACATACTTTTTTGTATAAACATTATATTATTTGATACACAGTAATATATTATAATTTTTTAATTTGTTCATAAATTTAGTTGTATACAAATTATATACAAATACATATACACAGTTTTTACTTACGATAAATTTTGCATATTTTTTAATAGAAATTTCTACATATAGCTTTTTCAATATAATTATTTATATTTAACATCATATAATTATTATTTTACATTAATTAAATAAAAACCTAAAATCTAGTCTCCGAGTAATCACCGGTTTTTTTCGGTAGATGCTAGGCGCAATCCGAACACCCAATTAACACGTAACAGAATTTTAAACAAGGGTTAAACTTTACCCGTGTATAAATGTAATAAGCAATAGAATGAAAATACGTACTCCAATACCTCGTACCTTCGTCTCTCTCTTATCTGATCTTTCAAAGTTATATTATATATATATATATATACATATATTTTTTGTGAGCGAGCTAATTGGATCTGATTGTTGGATTTCTTTTATTTGTCCCCAAATCACATCCCAAATATAACGATCCAAATATAAAATTCATGATGAATGGAAAAAAAAAACCATAATCTTGAGAAAGGATATTAAAAGTCTCACATCAAAATGATCTAAAAGGAAATATATGACCCAAAATAGGTAGTTGGATATGTTATTGATCCTCAAGTGGGATTCAATTCTACATGGATTGATATAAAATGTCATCACTTAAGGGGGAAGATTAAATAATTCCACATCAATATTATGTGGAACATCCTGAAAATTAAGTTCACTCTTAAAATAAGATAAATTCATGAGATTACAAGATATAAGGTGAATTATCACCATGGTCTATAATATCAAACATGTAATCGTGTTTGTAGTAATGATATATACAATCCCAAAATAATTAAAGATCTCATAAGTATTAAAAGATCCCATAAAAATTGAAAATTTCATAAGGAAATACATATATTAGAGAGAATCTCTAGAAAAGTATATTAAGTCATCAATGAGAAATGTGCTTACTACATGATTTGCACATCATCATATAGAGTATCGTTGAATAGTTTGAAACCTTGAACAAATGAATGTAAATTAAAGTTCAAATTTTAGAGGATCACTATTCAAAATATGTTGCAAATCAAATGCCGGAAGCATTGAAACACAGATGATGAATGAGATTTTTTGAAATAAACTATCATTAATAATTATGGATCCTAGATGAATATGAAACTGAAATTCAAATGATAATTCATTTATACAATGTCTTAAATCTACTGCCATGTTTCTGGCAGACGACGTATCAATAGTGAGTCTATAGCACGTTAGAGACTACTTTAGTTTCAAAGATAAAATCCTCAAAAAAGAGCAAATATATGAATAAAAGATTAATCTCCTCAAAAAGCCGTTTATATAGTTAATAATAAAATTAGGTACTTGAATGAAATTATTGATAATGATAAAAAAAAAAAAATTTCAATTAACCATGTCATTACGAAAAAATATGGAACCATAGACAAAATAATTATCGACAATAAATAAAATAGTGCGCAATATGATTAACATAAATGAAGATCATGAATCTACCTATGTGGATGCCAGTAGGAAGAGAAAGTTTTAACCAAAAAGTAAAAAGGACAATCAAGTTTATCTTAACCTCGTATGGAAAATGATCAAAAGGGTATATATCTTTTCAAAAAAAAAAAATGAAGGAGAAAAATGACTACGATATGTAAAAATTCTTGTTACACAATGTCATTGGAAAAATGTTATAATACGATGGATGCAATGATATTAAGATATTTGATATGTATGGTACAATTTGAATTGTGTTTCAATATCTTTATATAAACCCTGAAATATTAATAATATCAAAATTATGTTCTCGAAAAAACACTATTTAGTCAAATTAAAAAATGATGATCGTTAAAACTTTTAAAGAGTTACAAGATAAAATGGGAAAAAAAGTTTGGAAAGATAAAATTATCTTCAGGTATCTCAAAACTGAACATATAGAAAGAAAGAGATGTTTTTTTTTCTGCTAAAAGATTAAAGAAAAGTTTTGCGCATCCTGCTAATCGAACCCTGGTCAGTACTGTGGGAGGGTACTATGATACGACTACACCAGATGCGCTTCTTTCTTAACAACTCACTTCAGCAATTTTCCTGATAAATATCCTTTTATAGCTAACCAGAAGTATATACATACAAGGGAGAGTAAAATACAGTCCATCAAAATGATGGTGACCTCTCAGTTTTTGGAAGATTATCAAAAACGTAAAGAGAGAAAAACAAAAGGGCTTGTAAGACAAAGCTGCTTTGATATTTACTTACAAAGTGTTGCCTTGTTTGTCCCTACCATTTGACGTCGAGTGTTAAAGCTTCTTGAGGAACAAGTATTGATGGGAACTTAGTGAATGACATATTAGACATCAAACTGCTCCATGCCTCTGTGTCCACTTCAATGAAAGGCACCACTTTTCTCAATCCCACTGGTTTCAACTTATCACCTTCAACTTTCGCCGTTACTTCAAACCAAACTCGTTCGATCTTCGGTTTGGTTCTCCACTCTGCTCTTTTACTTATCAAACTCTCGTTGCTCCCAATTCTTCTCTCGATCTCTAACTGAAACCGTACCATCCCTGAAGCCTTTAACTTTGCGGTCACAGAGCTTACCGTTTGCGCGTTTCCACTGTTCCGTAAAGAGTTTAGAACTTTCTCCAGCTTGTTAATCTTCGAGCCAAGAAGATCAGTCGGGAGATGATGCTGCCTGTGCGTGTGAGCTTTACTATAACATTTTTCCGGAAGTAACTGGATTGTGTCATCGGATAAGTAAGAAGTCTTGATTTGAGAATCCGTCTTTGGAGTCCTAAATGCAACCAATGAAGCTGATCCTACGATTTGTATGGGTGGTAATGGCACGCACACAGAGCCTAGAAACGACCATAAACAACTTCCTTCTTTAATATCTACAGGTTCCACAGTAGCAGCGAATCTTCGATTCGATGAGTGGAACAGTGAGACTGCCTGAGCTTCCTTTATCTCTACTGAGATTCCTTCATTGACAAGGACTCGTTTTAAACCGTTGTGTGATATGTTCATCTGAAAACCAAATCATAAGCTCGAATCATCAGTGAGAAGCCGCTGCCACAAAAATATGAGCTTCAAAACATGGAAAGGAGCTTTCAGAGATTAAGCAAAGCAG
The DNA here is from genome assembly GCA_020283515.1 of Alliaria petiolata. Lineage (NCBI taxonomy): Eukaryota > Viridiplantae > Streptophyta > Magnoliopsida > Brassicales > Brassicaceae > Alliaria > Alliaria petiolata. The sequence goes on from JAHZTW010000003.1 coordinate 41,684,842, forward strand.
AGGTTTTTAGGGATTTTCTGTAGTTTCTGCATCTTGAAGAAACACAATAGTCGATTTTCAATGCAAAATCCAATGTAACAGGAGCAAGCTAATGTACTAAGAGAGCACACACTCTCACAAGAACAATCCATTTGAGTCATCTTCTCGAGACCAATCATCAAGAATTGCCATAAATTCACTAAACAAGACCTAAGTTTCTAAATTCCTCCGATAATCCGAGAAATGAAAAGATCAATTACGATCAATCATATAGCGAAACTCGTTTCTTATGTCACCTAGAAACAGTAAGAGAAGAACGAGAGCGTACCGGCAAGGCAAGCGAGAGATGGTTATCGCCGGCGACTCGTATCTCAATGGGACCTTTCAATACGATCGGATCAAGAACATTACTCGAATTAACTTCCCGGACCACCTCCGTCAACTCCACATGTCTTCCTCCGCCGCTTCTTCTCCAATCTGTTGTCACTTCGTCCGGGAAGATGAAAACGAATCTGCTCTTCCCTAATCGGATTCGGATCTCAAAGCTCCGTCCAGTACCGATACGAAGCTTCTTAACTTCCAATTTCGAAAATCTAGCCTCCTCCAGATTCCACTTCTGCCTCGCCGATATCTCCTTCAACACATCCTAAAAGTGGCGAAAGATTTATCAGACGATTAAAGAGATCAGAATATCGCCGGAGACGAAGATTGATTGATCGATCGATTGACTTTTACCTGTAAAATCGGCGTTGCGGTGATTGTGGATTCGTCCGGCTGCGAAGGATCGAGAGCTACGGCTAGAGTAAGTGCTTGGAAGAAGAGAGAGAGTAAGACGGAGAAAGGAGAACGGAGCATCGTCATTCGTCCGTCAGATTTACGCCGGCGACACCGTAACCGTCACCGTCAACGACCGTCTTGTGGCTCTCTGAAGGGAAATGCCCATTGAAGTTTTCCGATATCAGTTTTTAATGACGTGTCACTGCCTCACACATGTCTCTAGACTCTCCACCAAATTATTTAGTTATTTAATTTAAAAACGCGACTAGTATTATAAAAATTTAAAAATCGTTGGTGCAAAGACTCTCAATTGTATATAATCTTACGAATCGATATTATCCGTAAGATTTGATTCGATTCGGTAAAAATGTGTATATGTTTAGATACAATTGAGAGAGAAAAAATGATCAGACTCTCAATAGGGTTAGTCAAGATGAAGGAAGCTCAACAAATCTCGGCCGTTAAAAATTTGTTGCACGATTGATAAATCCATCACATTCGGGTTTTGGACTTGTGATAACATTTTACCAACTCAGTAGCCAAGAGAACATTCTCTAACTGTATAATTGTTTTCTGATTATTTTTATTTACTAAATTGCCTACGAGATTATTGAAATCTCATCCAATTACTCTTAAATATTATTTTTAAATTATTAAAAATTACTTCTACTTAATATAATAATAATATTTATTTATTTTATTGTTTTTGAGAGACTTTTGAGAGACTTCCAATGCAGATGCTCTTAGATCGTCGACAGTTTTTTAGAGAATTCTTAGCAAAAGGGTTATTGGATTTTGAGTAGAGAAGAGCAAAAACAGAGTGCTTATTAGGGATTCAAGAGGCGTTAAGATCGTGTTGATTGATCTTAGGAACGCTTGAGAGACTAGAAAATTACGTCTACAAGTCTTGAGCTTGTTTATGTCCGATTAGGTGAAACTTGTAAGTGCATCTAAAAGAATTTTCTAGTAGAATTGTATTTGGAATAATCCTTGAGCCAAGTTCATTACTATCTCTATATCTGTACGTTCTTGCATTTTCAATTTTGATCCTTCTACTCATATTTTTCATTGGCTTTGTTAATATTATTGCTGTTCCAATTCCATGGTGGAATCTTAATCTCTATTTTGGTTCGGTTACTAGAGACTGTTCTTTGGTTTTTTTTTTTTTAAACAAAAATTTGGCTGTGTAGAGAGCCATAATCAAGATCAATGGGGAAGCAACCTGATAAGAAGATCACTTGCAATCAACGAAAATAAATTATCATCAATTCGTGGTTGGTGACTGCAAATGGTAACTATTATAATCAAGAGCAGAATAGGGTCATGGAGAGAAAAAATATGTTGTTGCATGATAGGTCCCAACTATAGGGGCCGATCAAGTGTTGATCAAAACAATTAAAACAAGAACAAGAACACAAAATACTTCAATTTTCTCTTCTTATCTGATTTAATAGATGATGATGCTTAAATACACAACAAAATAAAGAAACCAACCACTAACTTTACAATAATAAACGTAGAGAAGTGGGGGATGAATCCCATTAATTTAGGAGATAGACTAAGGCACATCTTTGAATAATTCAATTTCTGCTTATACCGGTTATGTTCTCACCATTGCAACTCTTAAACATTCATACCAAAAAAAAAAAAAAGTTGCAACTCTTAAAAATTCATACCAAAAAATAAAAAAGTTGCAACTCTTAAACTCAGTAGTAACTGAAATTACTAATTTCAAATTGGTTCTTTCATTTTTCCTGAAGGGGTGCATCTACTTAATTAGCATTTTGGGGCTTCTTTTGTTCTCTCTGAATCTCTGATATTGGGCTGATGGGCTCTCTTTGGTTGGCTTAATTTGGGTTTAATTATCCTTTTCATTGTGTGCTATTTTTTGCTACCCTTTAAATTAATGAAGATTTTATTAATATAAAAAAAGATAAAAGGAACGAGGAGTTGAAGCGATTCGCATTCCTCTCGTCTTGGTATTCAAATTTGGATTCCTTTAAAGCCGTGGCTGCACTTGTTTAAGTAAGGCATTTTCGAAGCGACTTACAGTGGTAAATATTTCACCATTTTGATCCTTCTTCTCGTTCGTTATTATGTGGACTCTGTTCGTTTTGTCAAACGTGGTAACTTGTGAAAGAAAAAAAACTGTTTTGTCTCAATACTTTATTTTGGTTTTGTTTGTTTCTTGATATCGTTGTTTGATTGTTTGAGTTACAAATTTGGGTGTTTATGAGCCATCATCAAAATCAATGGAGAAGCAACCTGATAAGAAGATCACTTGGGTGATTAAAAAATTCTCCTCTTTGCCATCCAAGAAAATATATTCTCACCAATTCGTGGTTGGTAGCTGCAAATGGTAAGAAAAAAAGTTTTGTTTCTAATGGTTTTTCTTCCATTTTAGGTTTACGGGGTAATCTCCTTCGTTTTGCTGATTGTTTTCTACGGTTTTGCTTGCAGGCGTCTTCTGGCCTTTCCCAAGGGAAATGATAATGCTGATCATTTCTCTCTGTATCTAGCCGTTGCTGATTATGATTGTTTGCCTCTTGGATGGAGAAGACACGCTAAATATTCCTTTACAATAGTAAATCAATTTTCGGATAAACTGTCCCAACTTAAAGGTGATTGTTTCTTGATAGTTCTCTTCTTTTAATAAGGTCAAAAAGTTTCATATTTATGACTTGGCATGCTGCATGATTCTTAATTTTTGCCTCTTGGATGGAGAAGACACGCTAAATATTCCTAACTTAGAGGTTATTGTTGCTTGATGATTCTGTTAATTATAAGGCGGAAAAGTTTAGTATTTATATCTTGCGCTGCTGCTAGATTTTTATTTATATGTTGTGAACATTAATATTAAATCCGCCAGACTCATGATATATAGTCATGTTTTATTCAGAAATGCAAATCATGAGATGAAATATATTTTGTGATTTTTGCAGAAACGCAACAGTGGTTTGATCAGAAAGTTCCTGACTGGGGGTTCACACGAATGATTACCCTTGCGGAACTTCATGCCGGAGAAGGATTTCTGGTGAATGATGAACTCATAATTGTTGTCGAGGTCGATGTTCTTGAAGTTGTAGGTAAAATAGATGTATCAGAGGAATCTTCACCAGTAATGGAAACCATAGATGTCAAAGGGTTTCAAGTTCTTCCTTCACAGGTCAGAAATTATGAGAAATACAAAAAGTTCTTTTGAAATGAGTATAATAAAAATACTTTTAAAAGTGAAAAGAACAAGTCGTAAAAGAGTCTCTCACTATAATAGTTCAGTTTCTTGATATAGTTACAAGCTCAAGATATGTTTCGTGGGTCTATTACTTGCATGTAGGTGGAATCTGTGAAACGTTTATTCGAAAGACACCAAGATATTGCATCAAAATTTCGTGCAAAGAATCCATATCTGAAGACGGCATACATGAATGTCCTCCTAAACTTAACCCAGACGCTGTGTCAATCCCCTCAGGATGATCTGGTAGAGGAATATGCTGCTCTGGCATACTTAAAAGATGCGGGTTTTAAGTTGGACTGGTTGGAGAAGAAACTTGATGAAGTCAAGGATAAGAAGAAGAAAGAAGAGGCTTGTTTGGCACGGCTTCATGAAATGGAGGAACAGCTTCAGCCATTGAAGCGGAAGTACACAGACTTAGAAGCTCAAATAGATAAGGAGAAGGCTGAGTTGTTGGCAGCTAGAGCTGGTCTCTCCTTGTTTGATGACGATGTTGTCTGAAGATTTGAGTTATTATACACTCGGATCTAGGTTCTGCTAGGTGTTCTGGTTTATTTTCTTGCGTCTTGATTTCTAAATGAGAGCTTTTTTAGAGTTAAGAAGATGAGGATGTTCCCATCTTTTGCATACAAGTGTTTTTGTAGCCTCTCTCTATCTCCGTTGCTTTCCTGCAAGATTAAATTTTAATTTGGTTCATGATGATGATTGGAGATAGTGATGATGAAACAGTGGAAGTCAATTAGTATTAACTAATTTCCACTCTGTTTTCACTGTCCAAAGAAACAACGGCTCTAAACACACTGATGAAAATTTAGATGAAGCAGAAAACACGCTTTTCGACTTGCAAGAAGTAGGATTTAAGTTGGATTGGTTAAAGATGAAGCTTCTGAATGTTTACGTGAAGAAGAAGCAAGAGCAAGAAAGTAGAGAACAAACTCAACGTCCTTCTCATTTTGTGGAGAAGTGATGTTTTTGTATCTGAACAAATCACAAAAATAGAAAAAGATCATCCAAATAATTAAAAGTGGTTTTCACTAGAGAAAAGTCCCACAAAGACTCACTTGTCTCTAAGCATCGTTTTGATAATTTGAAAACTGAGCACCAAAAAATTTCATTACTTTAGCCACCCGCAAACGAGAGGGAATGATTGGTCCAAGATAGCAGATGTGTTCTGATTTTATCAATTAATGGGTTTAACGCGTCATGGATTTCGTAGCTAGGGGAAGTCCATGGCAAGACTTGCGGTGATTGTTGCATTTTCTAGATCTAATGTACTGCGTCCAGCTACAAAGAGAGAGAATTTATTAACCAAAAGATACAAATATAGTGTGACAAGCGGTTCAAAATGTTCATAGCTTGATATAAGATCTAAGGAGGAGCTCACTCGGATTTAAACATGTCGCATATGCTCTTAGCTAGACAGTGGAAAGATGGAGATTACACAAGCTGCCCATCGCTCTCTTTTATGTAATCGGTTTGATGGAAGTGAAATGTGATGAAATCGAACAAGCTGACTGTCGCTCTCTTTTGTTATATCGATTGATTGTTTTGAAGGTGGATCGAAAAATGTGCCACTCAAGGATGTGAAAACCTTTGTGATGAATTCACAAATCTAGTCTCAAAGAATTCACACAAGAGACATAGATTCAAAATGTATATTTCACGCCAAAGAAAATCCCCAATGAACATTTAGACCACTTTCATCTTTTCTAGAAATGATTTTGGATTTGATAACCACATCATAGCTTGAACCGTATCAAGCACTTTTAAAAAAAATCGTTGAACATGCCTGATTATTTTCATTTACTAAATTGCCTATAAGATTATTGTAGTCTCATGCAATTACTCTTAAATGCTATTATATTTTTTTTTTTTTGGGCAGCAGATGCTATTATAAATTTTTTTTTGAACTTTAAGCAAAAACAATATAACTTGGGTTTGTATTTAGTTAACCCCAACGTAAATCTTCTTATAAAAAAGGATATATTTGAATAAGGTCCGATTATTTTATTACCTCGGAGAACAATTCACTATGCCTAATGAGTACACAACACACAATGACTCAGAAAATGGCGTGTCACACAGTTCCATCCATCGAGAAGCCATGCTTCTTTTCTGCTGGCTTATCAGAACATAAGATAAGTCAAATCTCTGAATCTTCAGGGGCTCAGTAGAGGTTAGCTACCTATCTAATATATTGGCCTTCCTCTATGCACAAAGAAGTTATCTTTGTTAAATTGTGAACCCCATTATAAAAAAAAAATTAATTTAATTCAATCAAAAGTTAAAAAAAAAAAAAAAAGATAAAGGAATGAGTCGAAGCGATTCGCATTACTCTCGTCTTGGTAATCGAACTTGGGATTCCTTTACAGCTGTGTCTGCACTGTTTGAGTACAGCATTTTCGAAGTGACTCACAGTGGTAAATACTTCACCATTTTTATCCTTCTACTCGTTCATTACATTACATCTGTTCGTATTGTCAAACGTGGTAACTTGTGAAAGAAAATACTTTTTTGGGTGTTTAGGAGCCATCATCAAGATCAATGGATGCTATGGAGCAGCAACCAGATAAGAAGATTACTTGGGTGATTACAAAGTTCTCCTCTTTGCAATCCAAAAAAATATATTCTCATCAATTCGTGGTTGGTAACTGCAAATGGTAAGAAGAGAAGTTGTTTTCTAATGTTTTTTCTTCCAATTGAGGATTTGCTTATACGGTTTTGCTTGCAGGCGTCTTCTGGCCTATCCCAAGGGAGATGATAAGGCTAATCATTTCTCTCTGTATCTAGCCGTTGCTGATTCTAAATTTTTGCCTCTTCGATGGAAAAGACACGCTAAAATTTCCCTTACTATAGTAAATCAATTTTCGGATAAACTATCCCAAGTTAAAGGTTATTGTATCTTGATGATTCTTTTATTTATAAAAGCTTCATATTTGTGTCTTGGCCTGCTGCGAGATTTTTATTCAGAAATGCAAATCATGAGATGAAATATGTTTTGTTTTTTCACAGAAATGCAACGCTGGTTTGATCAGAAGGCTCCTGACTGGGGGTTTGCAGGAATGATTAGCCTTACCAAACTCCATGCCAGCGAAGGGTTTCTGGTGAATGGAGATCTCATAGTAGTTGTCAAAGTTGATGTTCTTGAAGTTGTAGGTTCATTAGATGTATCAGAGGAATCTTCACCAGTAATGGAAACCATAGATGTCAAAGGGTTTCAAGTTCTTCCTTCACAGGTAAATGATGAGAAAATACAAAACTTCTTGTTGTTTTGTTGATATGCTGAGTAAAAATAAGTATAGGAGAAAGAATTTTAAAGCACATTAAAGTAAAAAGAACAAAGCGTAAAAGAGTCTCTCAGACTCTCACTATATAGACATATAGTTCATTTTCTTGATATAGTTACAAGCTCAATATATATGGTTTGTGGATCTATTACGCTGTGGTTTTACTCTATATATCGATTTTCCACTCGCAGGTAGAATCTGTGAACCGTTTGTTCGAAAGACACCAAGATATTGTATCAAAATTTCGTTCAAAGAATTCATATATGAAGACGGCATACATGAATGTCCTCCTAAGCGTAACCCAAACGCTGTGTCAATCGCCTCAGGAAATCTCCAAGGATGATCTGACAGAGAAATATGTTGCTCTGGCTTACTTGAAAGATGCGGGGTTTGAGTTGGGTTGGTTGAAGAAGAAACTTGATGGAGTAAAGGAAAAGAAGAAGAAACTTGATGGAGTAAAGGAAAAGAAGAAGAAAGAAGAGGCTTGTTTGGCACGGCTTCAAGAAATGGAGGACCAACTTCAGCCATTGAAGCGGAAGTACTCAGACATGGAAGCCCAAATGGACAAGGTGAAGGCCGAGTTGTTGGCGGCTAGAGCTCCTGATCTCTCCTTGTACGATGACAATGATGTCTGAAGATTTGAGTTCTTAGAAACTTGGATTTAATTAGGTTCTGCTAATTTAGTGGGTGTTCTACATGATAGCTTTTTTAGAGTTAAAAAGATGAAGAGACTTATTTAGTATGGTTCCACATTTTGTTGTTGTACTTTGAGAACAAACCGGTGAATGAGAAGGACGTGGAGTTTTCCACATTTTGTGGTGAAGTATTTTTTTCGGAAAAGTGATGTCTTTGTGTCTGAACAAATCACAAAAATAGAAAAAGCTCATACAAATATTTTCAAGTTGATTTTCATAATATTTTTGAACAAATTTATTTTTGACGATTTTTTTTATTCTTTCAGAAAACATTATTTTGACGATTTTTTTAGGTATTTTAGCGGATTTGGATCGGACCGAGCTAAATCAAGATTTCCGGATCCGACTAATTAATCTTATAACGGATTTGCAAATATTTTTCATATATTTGTCGAAAATTTACCACAAATATAATTCTTTTATAGTGAGAGATATGCATGAGCATGACCCAATATATACCTTTAAAATAATAACATGGTTAAAGATGAGGCTTGTGAAAGTTTACGTGAAGAAGAAGCAAGTGCAAGAAAGTAGACGCATGCGTTGATTGTTGGATTTTCTACTGAATTCAACCACAGAGAGATATTTCTTTACAGTTCCATATATATTCAGTATTAATGGAATCCCTCAAATACCTAGAGAATACCCAACAACAATCTCAATGCATCATTTGTAAAGATAAGAATGTCTCCAGCAAAGCTCAAATGCATAATAATCTTAACCATCCTACAAAAAGGATAATAACTGAACAGTTTTAATATCGCGGCTTGGTTTAGCATATTATCACTACAAGAAATCAAGTGTGCTGTATCATTTATTTTATTTGTTAATATTATTTATTGATTGATGCAAATTTAGTTGCATCATTTAATTAAATGATCCTGAAAGTGGTGACTCTAATTATTTACATCAGTATTATTTAATTGATGTTAATATATATCATTTCCAATAAATGATATTAATATTTGCATCATTTAAAATAAATGATATTAGTATTTTGCATCAATTACAATAAATGATATTAAAATTTAATTTGCATCAGTTAGAATAAATTATATTAAAGTTTACATCAGTTAATATAATTGAGGTAAACATTTGCATCAATTAATACAAATGATGTTAATATTTGTCTCATTTATAACAATTGATGTTATATATTTATATCATATATTTTAGTTGATAGTATATAAATTATAAATAAATAATATTAAAATTCATGTAAATTTTAAATTTTGTGTTAGTTTTTATAATATTATCAATTGGAGATAACTAATCATTTTGTATTTATTATTCTAAGGAATATATGTAAATACATATGTATGATTTAACATATAAAAAAATGGGCAATTCTCATATTTACCACTTAATCAAATTTATGTGCCAAAAATACCATGAGCGCTGAAAATTTTCCAACTCTAAAATTTCTAATTGTTCATTTCCGATTTTGCCCTTCTGTTCTAAAAAACCAAAAAAAAACCAAAAAGAGAAAAAACTATCTTACTCGCGAGAAATCAACATCGGAATTGGAGATCACTGAGCGAGTACGAGTCGTCTTAACTTAGTAACGATTTGACACACCATACTCCACAACCATGGAATCGTCCGGCATGAGTTCCATGGCCACTTCGATCGGCGTTTCCGTCGCTCTCCGTTTCCTCCTCTGCTTCGTCGCAACGATCCCAATCTCCTTCGCTTGGCGACTCGTCCCGAGTCGACTCGGTACACACATCTACTCGGCTGCTTCTGGAGCTTTCCTCTCTTATCTCTACTTTGGCTTCTCTTCAAATCTTCTCTTCCTCTCTTATCTCTCCTTTGATCGTCCTGCCTTCTAGTGTTTCCTCCAAGTTATTATTCACGCCACTAGCTTGGAAAGAAGGAGGAATCGACTCTACATGTATAGTCTTCAAACTGATTTCGATTTTCCGCGATTTTGATTGGTTAATTATTGGTTTATGTTCTTAGCCGAGTGTGAAATTATTAGAGATTTTTTGAAAAACTATAATCTTTTATATTTATGAATCATGGTGGAGCCATATTCTGATTGTGTTGTTCTTTAGCTAAGAGTGAAATTATTGGTAAAAGTTTTGAAAAATCTCAATGATTAGACTCTTGGTGTTCGCTTATGCATAAATGATTTGCAGAAATCTGTAATTTTAGGAATATGTTCACAGGACTGCTAGTGGAACGTTTCACGATGGAGATTTTCTTCTAAACCAGAATGGCCTCAAGCTGATTTCAGATGGGAAGCAACTAAAGGTTATTTCATTCACTGGCCTGAATCTAAAGGTTATTTCATTTTTTTTCTGAAGAAGAAACAAATCATTCAAGGAAATGTTTTGTGTTTTTACTAACTATGGCTTCTCATCTCAACAGCATTCTGATAGTAAGGAGCTTGATTTCGAACTCACCCCTGAAGATCTGGGGACTGTGAAAGTCATTGGGAAAGGCAGTGGTGGAGTTACAACTAGTTCGACATAAATGGGTTGGCAAATTTTTTGCTATGAAGGTGAATTTAATTGGGAAATTAAAGAATTTGATTCATGTTGTGATTTATGAGGTTGTGCTTTATTTTTCCTTTAATTAGATGATCACATGGTTAGAAGTAGATTGTCTTGCCCGGTTACACTAGTGAAGTTAGAGGTCACTGAGTGTTTCCCTGAATGAAGAAGATTTGGCTTTTGAATCAGATTTAATTATGAATTCACAGGTCATCCAGATGAATGTACAAGAGGAAATCCGTAAGCAAATCGTACAAGAGCAATGTTCACATGTAGTAGTCTGCTATCACTTTTTCTACCATAATGGAGCATTTTCTCTTGTTCTTGAATAAATGGACCGTGGATCTCTCGGTGATGTGATCAGACAAGTGAAAACAATTCTTGAAGCGTATCTTGCTGTTGTTTGTAAAGAGGTTCATGAATTTGTTCTCTAATCATATCCACGACTGCTAGTTGTAAACAAACATTTCCAAAGAAAACACGTCTTTTAATATTTTGCTCATCTTTTGTGTTCACAGATTTTGCAAGGCCTAGTGTACCTGCATAACGAAAGGCACGTCATACACATAGACATTAAGCCATCCAATCTTCTTGTAAACCATAAAGGAGAAGTCTTGCAAGCTCAATGAGACAGAGAGACACATTTGTTGGAACTTACAACTACATGTCGGTACGAAAAGCATTTTCAAACTTTTTCGATTTCCTGTAAACACACTCCTGAACGCGAGTTCTTGATTCCACGATTGTCCACATTTTTTAGCCAGAGAGAATCATCGGGAGCACATATGACTACAGCAGTTACATCTGGAGTATAGGTAAGCTCACTGGTTTTTTTCCTTTTATTTTAAAAGTTTAGTAAGATTCTTTTTGAAAATAACTTTTTCATAATTTGTTTTTGCAGTCTAATACAAACACTTCGAATCAAATTCCTTATTCTAACTGGTTATCACCATTCACCAGATCAAATTGATAAGGTAAACTTGTTGGGTTATCTCAGTTTTTTTTTTTTAAATCTTTGTAAAATTTAGGAAGCTTTCTTACGTGCTTAGGAAGCCTTTCCTAACGTTTTGTACTTGCAGATTGATATAGAGCCTGTGGATCAGATCACTTTCACTCCCGTAACAACCAAATCCGAATGAAGATCTGAATGCTGAGGTAAGCTGTCTCTTTTGTCACTTGTATTTGAAGTTGTATAAACACAAACAATTTTGACATTTCTTTCAAAATGTTAGTTCACGCAGTTTGTTGGATATGAGCATGATCAATTCCCGTCTCCTACACGTTCTCTACCGGAAAAAATGACGTACCACCTCACTTACAAGTCGGAGCTGTTGTTTAAGCTCTCAATTTTTTCTTAAGTCTTTGTAAAATGAAGCCTTTCCTAAATTTGTAAATATCCTTCCTATAAAATCAAGAAATTTTCTTAATTTCCCAAATTTATATAACATTTCTAGATATATAGGAAAAATTCATACAAATTTTAGTAAAATTTTCTTAAAATTTAGAAAGACTTCCAAAATTTGAAGAGTTGTATAAATATGCACAAAAGTTTTCATTTATACATTTTATAAAAACCTTCCTAAAATGTATATGACTGTTTTTTTTTAATTTGATTGTTGTATAAGTAAGCACAAGAGTTTGCATTATACGCTGAAAGCTTTCGTAATTGTATATGACGTTTCCTAAATATTTATTTAATAAGTAGTTAACATGCAATTTAGGAAGACTAACCTAAATTTGTAAGCATCATTCCTAAAAATTCAAAAAAGCTTACTAATTGTTTTGACATTTTATGAGTACACATGGAATCTAAAGTCGAGTATGAGCTCTGAACGACGAATCTTGATACATGAAAATTTGACATCTGTTTTTGAACCTTGATCTAGAGCATCCTGCTTCAGAGGCACAAGACGTACAAGTTCCCCAAATCGAACTTCTGTTTTTGAATCAATGCATATGTTTAGTGTTTCGGAATGTTAATGACTGTTAGGAATCAGTTTCATTGTTTTATGAAGGCTTTCCTAACTTTTAATAGATGTCTTTTTTTCCATAAGATGTTCATTCTCCACCATACTTTATTAGTTTTGTGTTTCTGATTTCAGTGTTTCACTTGAGATTCTAATTATAGTGTCTCCCTTGAGAGCAAGCGTCAGAATTAAATAAGCAATCCATGCATTCTCGATTTGGGATTGATATCCTAATTTTCAGGAAGGATTCGTGATCTTTTAGGAAGGTCTTCCTGAATGTTAAGAAAATCAAAACATGTAAACAGTTAAACATCAGACTGTCATAGTTTTAAAAATATTGTGTGTCTGTGAATAAGTTTTCATCTTACTTATTTAGCTTCTTCAATAACCATTTTTAACATATTTTGTAATGCGTTTTTGCCTGGTAGAGAATATGGAGGATCTATTCCCTTCTATGATTACACTTCCTCCTTTGTTGTACAAAATCGAAGATGAACCAGAACAGCTGTGATCAACCAGTTCTCCACATTCAACGTTATTACTACCGTATAAGAAATACTTGAAGACCACAAGCTCATTTCGGACTTAGGGCTTGTTTATGAAAGTCTTGAACAAGTTTGTGTCGTTTTCAAGAAGGTCTTCCTAAATGTGTAGGAGGGCTTCCTAAACAAGATAAAAGAAACATATATAAAAGCAGAACTTCCCCAGCAAGTTCGCTTAGCAAGTTATGTGGGATCTTGTTTCTTAAATGAATAACCAAATGACAAGAGAAAAATATACTCATAATTTTCCAGAATGACTTTATTTATTTTATGAAGGTCTTCCTGAATCTTTAAAAAAAAAAAATTAGGAAGATCTTCCTAAATTTGTAATAAAACTTCCTAAATTGTTGTAAATATTTGAATTAGTATATTGTTTCTTGGTATAACTCAGAATAACCAAATTTTAATTCAGTATATACGTAAAAAAAAAACGAAAGATCAAAACAAAAATTAATGGTGTTTAGAATAATTGAATAAATATGAAGGTCTTCCTAAAACATAATAACAGATTCCTTAAACGTTTGGATAGCTTCCTAAAAATTATATCTTGAACTCAAACTTCTTTAACTTGGCTAATACAAACTATAATCATTTGTGTTTTTCGATCTTTACAATTGTAGACAATAATCATATGTAGGAAAAATATGAACTGAGGTAAGAAAAGAATTACCCTTGAAATATAACATTTAGGAAGGTATTTTAGATATTTAGGAAGACTTTACTAATCATCAAGAATTAAAAAAACAAATGTACACTTAGATTATGTAAATTGTGTTAGACTCGATGTTCCTTTTTTCTTGCTAGTCTTATGTCTTAATGCATATGAAGTGAGTATAGTTTTTGTTCATAAGCTTACTTTCGTTTGTCTTAAGGATTCTTGTTCATAAGCTTTACTTTCATTTATACTTTTTATAAAAATAATTCTAAATATTTAGGACGGCTTCCTAAATTTGAATTGTATAAATAAGCACAAAAGTTCTCATTTGTATGTTTTAGGGAGCCTATCCTAAATTTGTAAAAATGCTTCATAAAAATTTAAAAAAGCGTCATAAAATTCTTTAAATTAAGAAAACAATTCTAGATATTTAGGAAAAACTCATACAAATTTTAGTAAAGTCTTACTAAGAATTTAGAAAGATTTTCTGTTCTTAATAAGACTTTCTAAATGTTTAAGAATGTTTTCATAAACATTAGAAAAAAATCTAAAATTTGAGAAACGTCACGTAATGATTAACATACGATTTAGGAAGACTTTCCTATATTGGTAAGAATTCTTCTTAAAAAAGTTAAAAAGGCTTCCTACATTTCATGTGGCAATATTTGTAGCAACAATAAATTTCTTAAAAAAGTTAAAAGCATTTTGTTGAACTTCCTAACTCTTGGAGAGTCACTTGATCTAACATGAAGTTCATGTTCTGGACTTCTTTCGCAATCCTTTCACCACTGGAGTTTGATCGTAACTTACTAGCATATGTATTATCATGCTTCTTGCTTGAATTAGGATCTTCCACCAGCATAATTTATTATCCCTTCATACACGTAGAAGATGAAGAGAAAGGCTAAAGTCATATCCACAACTTTACCTTACCAATAATTCTCCTAGTCACCAATACCTTACCAGGAATACTCCTACCTTTAAGAAACCTAAAGCCAACACAACAACATCAAAAGAGTCAGTCATAATCAAGTTTTGGTATCAATAAGGTCTCTCTCATCTAAATAATGAAACAGCATTTACATAATACAAACCGGAAAAATCCCCCAAGCCATTCTCTCGTTTTTTTTTTTCTTTTTTCCTCATTCTCTCTCGTTCTCTGTCTCTATATGAAACAAAGAATGTTTCCGTCACTAACCTACTCAAAACTACAGACCAAAAAAAAAGATTAAACAGACCGATCACAAGACTTTCCCAGCTCAACCTTAAGCCATGTTTCTTCCACACAATGGACGAGATCATTCATCCCTTTTGTACAAAGAACAGGAACCGTTCTTCTTCTTCAATGTATTGAGCTTAACCCGGCTTTTGACCCGTAATATCATATCATCTCCAGTTTTTCTTGGCATCTTGTTAAATATCTAGAAAAACAAAGCGATGAGAGTCTTTGAGAGAAATCATTGGAGCCACAACTGCTTTTCAAGTTCCCCTATATGATTTGATTTTATCTTCTTACCTTCACTGTTTAGATCACTGTTCAGATCAACTGAGAGATTGGGACTTTTTGTCTGATTTTCAGGTGACTCACAGAACGTGTGGGGATCTCCTCCTGTGCCGCTAAGGTTTTGTGAATATGCAGCAGTGTTGTTCGTTCGTGGCTGACGATTCAGAAACATCTCCAAGCTAGAGGATGCAACTCCTGGAGCCTTTTTGGTCTTGGACAATCTTCAACATCACTGCAAATACAAAGTTATAAATCTCAGGATTGAAACAGAACATTGAGACCAACACAGCGAAAGAGTAATACATCCTAAAAATCTCGTATCGGAATATGACGCTCCAGGGAATCAAATTTGTGAGTCGACTCGGATCGTAAATTGATCGTCTGCTTCTCCATAAATCCCAATCGCTGTTACATACGAGCTCAAATTCCATAATTTCTCCCAGCCGAGCTTCATTCCCTCCATGTCGCCATGCATCTCTACAATCAAACCTTCCAAAATCTAAACAATAACTCAAATCTAATCAATCGATTCTGTATATGATTGAAAACGATATCCAGTGATCGATAAATGAAGATGATGAGATCGAAGATGAACGGAGGCTTGATCGGAGATGAGGCGAGAGAGAAAGTGGCCGTCGCTGCTCTCAGAATGTCGTAAAAAGGAAGGGATTTGTTTTCTTAATGTAAACGAGGACAAAATGGTCATCCTATTAATGAAAAATGTTAA
Organism: Alliaria petiolata; assembly: GCA_020283515.1. Lineage (NCBI taxonomy): Eukaryota > Viridiplantae > Streptophyta > Magnoliopsida > Brassicales > Brassicaceae > Alliaria > Alliaria petiolata. The sequence continues at coordinate 41,700,705 of JAHZTW010000003.1, forward strand.
AGAATGTCAGTTTTAAGAGTGTGTGGTAGATCGGGAACAAAAACTAGTTTTCGTGTCATTTTAAGGAATTTCTCTAAAAAAATATGGTGTTATCTTTTATAGAGGAGAAAACTAATACTTTTCATCCTTCTTTAGCAGTGTGGGACAAATAGTTGTTTAGTTAAAATTTTGTTTGCATCACTTTTTAGTGTCAATTTTTAATAAGTGATTTAAAATAGAGTCAGTTATTTTTTTGACACCTTATAAGTGATGTTATCTACTTTATTTTTATTAATTGATGCTAATTAAGTTAGTATTAGTATCAATTATTTTAATTGATGCTAATCAGGTTAGTAATTGTATCAATTGTTTTTATTTGATGCTAATCAGGTTAGTATTAATATCAATCGTTTTTAATTGATGCTAATCAAGTTAGTATTAGTATCAATCTTTTTAATTGATGACAATCAAGTTAGTATTAGTATCAATTTTTTTTAATTGATGTTAATAAAGTTAGTATTAGTATCAATTGTTTTAACTGATGTTAATCAAGTTAATATTAATATCAATTAAAAGAATTGATACAAAATTATATATTTAATGTCAATTTTTAATAAATGATTTTAAATAACATCAATTATTTTAATGACATTTTATAAGTGATGCAAATATAGCGACAATCCCTTGTCTCAGGCCTCTTTTGCTTTGAAAGAGATCCTCAACATCACCATTCACAATCACAAAGATTGAAAAAAAAAACTGTTGAAATGCATAAGTTGATCTACTGAATAAAGGGGTTGGGAATGTTCATCGCTTAAAGATTGCTACTATTAAAAAAAATCCATTGAACCGTATCAAACACTTTTAATTTTATCAAAAATTATAAATTATATATTTAATTAATTTTTATAATTAATTTAAAAGATTACATTTTCAAACTGTCTCAAGTCTCTAAATCTCTGAGCACGACAATGTCAGTTAAATTGGGAACCTCTAATCCATATAATCAAGAGCAGAACCGGGTCATGGAGAGAAAAATATTTTGTCTTTTGCAAAAAGATTGCAACTCTTAAGGGGTGGCATCTACCTTTGGGGTTTCTTTTGTTTTCTCTAATATTAGGCTGATGTGCTCTCTTTGGTTATATATTGGCTCTGTTTGGGTTTACTATTTATTGTGGGCTGCTTTTTGCTACCTAATGAATTAATGAAGATTTTTTTTACCAAACAAAGATAAAAGGAACCAGGAGTCGAAGCGATTCCCATTCCTCTCGTCTTGGTAATCAAACTTGGATTCCTTTTTAGCTGTGGCTGCACTTGTTTGAGTAAAGCATTTTCGAAGCGACTCAGAACGAGAATGATACAAGAATCTGTCAATGTGGTGTTTGATGATAAGAACAGCTATCAGTTGGAAGAATAAGGATCGGTTGATGTGGATCAAAACCAGCAATCAGACCCTCAAGCAGAAGGATCCGTTGACAGAATCGTTTCAGAGGTAGCTGGTCTGCAGATTGAGAAAGCATGCCATTCAGAACCTAAGGTGGTGAAAGTTCCAAAAAATCACTCACTTGAGCATGTCATTGGAGGAGTGCTAGATGAGAGACTTACAAGAAAAAAGGAAATTGACTTCAAGGAGATGGTCAAATTAGCCTGTCTGATGTCGGAAATGATAAAATTCGATTGCTTTATCTCTCACATTGAACCAAGGAACATCGTGGAAGCTTTGAATGATGAGTTTTGGGTCTCAGCTATGCATGAAGAACTTGAACAGTTTTGGAGATTGGATGTTTGAAAACTTGTCCCTGAACCAAAGGGAATAAATGTGGTAGGGACCAAATGGGTCTACAAGAACAAGATTGATGAAGGAGGGAATGTAGTCCGAAACAAAGCTCGGCTTGTAGCTCAGGGATACTCACATATTGAAGGAATTGATTTTGATGAGACCTTTGCTCCTGTTGCAAGGTTAGAATCTATTAGACTTCTGTTTGGAATTGCTTGCATACTGAATATCAAGCTCTTTCAAATGGACGTTAAGAGTGCATTCCTCAACGGTCTTTTACAAGAAGAAGTGTACGTTGCTCAGCCAAAAGGTTTCGAAGATCCCAAGTTTCCTGATCATGTGTATAAGCTAAACAGGGCTCTCTATGGTCTAAAACAAGCTCCACGCGCATGGTACGAAAGATTGGCGCAATTCCTCCTAAGTACTGGTTTCACCCGTGGAAGTGTTGATAAAACCTTGTTTATCCAACAGTTGAACAAAGACATTCTTATTGTTCAAATATGTGTTGATGACATCATCTTTGGAAGCACCTGTGAGAGGCTTGTGAAACAGTTTGTGTCTACTATGACCAAGGAATTTGAGGTGAGTATGGTTGGTGAATTGAACTATTTTCTGGGGTTGCAGGTGAAACAATCGCAGAGTTGAATTTTTGTGTCTCAGTCTACTTATGCAAGGAATCTAGTTAAACGATTTGACATGCAGACAAGCAAGACAGCCAGAACACCCATGAGTACTACAAACAAGTTGTCCCGTGACAGTGAAGGTGAGAAGGTCGATGAAAAGCTCTACTGAGCTATGATTGGTAGCTTACTATATCTTACGGCCAGCAGACCGGACTTGTGTCTCAGTGTAGGGTTATGTGCATGATACCAAGCATCTCCTAGAGTATCTCATCTGAATGCAGTTAAACGAATCATAAAATACGTCAAAGGTACTCTTGATTTTGGTATTAAGCTTTCAAAAGATACTAATGAACATCTTGCAGGTTTTTGTGATGCTGATTGGGCAGGGTGTCTCGACGATAGGAAAAGCACCTCTGGAGGATGTTTCTTCCTTGGAAATAACATGATATCTTGGCATAGTAAAAAACAGAGTTGTGTGTCACTTTCAACAGCTGAAGCAGAATATATAGCCCTTGGAAGCTGCTGTACACAACTTCTCTGGATGAGACAAATGCTTGCTGATTATGGTATGTCCTCAAACTCTATGTTGGTCCACTGTGATAACAAAAGCGCAATAGATATTTCTAAGAATCCGGTCCAACATTCTCTAACTAAACACGTTGACATTAGACATCATTTTGTTAGGGAATTGGTAGAGGAAAAACTTGTAGTTATCGAACACATTTCATCTGAGAATCAACTTGCAGACATCTTTACTAAACTTCTTGATCTCAATAGCTTTCTGTATCTCAGAAATGCTTTGGGTGTGTGTGAACTCTAAGAATACAGGATGCAAAGGGAGTGGAGGCTGCAGAGAAAAATGCTAGACTATGTGCAACCTCTTTAAAACTTCATACTTGTAAGTCAACTATTTGGTATAGTAACATGTGCCTTTTGTGAATACCTATGCAATGTTACTCCGTGAGATGAATACTCAAGTTGGAACTGGACGCTAAAACGTTTTGTATCTGACCTTGATCACTGTTCGGATGGAGTTGAAAAGCTCTTGATAAGACAGAGGTGTGGGTGTGGATTATCGATATGATGTGTTTGACAAGGCCTAAAATGACTGACAATCACTTCAGCATCAGAGTGCCAATATACTTAATCTGAAGATGATCACTGTCATGATTAGGCAGGAGTAAAAATTATTGTTATTGGAATCCTCTGAGTTCGTTTCACTATATTGTTAACTCATATGCAAAAGCAGCTCGGCTGAGTGTTAAGCTACATATATAGACTCATTGGGAGGAGACCGATTGACAATGATTGATTACTACCTTGGTGCAAGAAATTTATTAAAAAAACAACAATTATGCATTATAGCAAAGGTAGAAGAAGGCTCTGTTTCCAGTCTTATCAAAGTTTGAACCCAACATGCGTAGATTATTTGCTGAAGGTGTGTGTCTAACTATCTTGTAGTTGATCAAGTGGTGTGAAAGCGGCTCAGCTGAGTGTCTGCTGCACCCTTGGATGAGTATGTTGGTATTTTGTCAAATCTTTTGTTGCATATGGCTTAGTGTAAAGTATGTGGCAACTAGTCCTCTTTGCATCCACAAACACCACACTAAGAGATAAGATGCTGGTCTTTAACCAAGGGTTTGTACAAATTCTGTTGTGTCTCATTGTGTGGTTGGTTCTCAAGATGTTTATATGTGTCTCGTATGATTACATGGGGTCATCTCTAGTTTCCTTCAAAGTGTTAGTTTTTTCTGTGTAAACAAGTGCGTAACACATGACGGTATGCGCTTTCGGCCGAGTTCTTTGTTGTTTTAAATAGTTTGGAGTTTGTGCTTAATGGGCCTTTCAAAGCCCAATTTTTATGGACTAACCGTGTTTTCCGAGTGGTGTTTTTAGGGTTTGGTACTCTTTATAAAGAAAAAGTTGACGCTTCATGTGCCACAAACCTCTAGCTCTGTGTTACCAAGGAACCCTAACGCCTCTTTGCTCTCTTTCTCATCAATTTCGCTTTGATTCCGTTCTCGCTCTGTGCTATCATGATTTCATCTCGCACCAGATCTCAGGCTCGCAAAGCTCTTCTTGAGTCCGTTCGCGTTCATCGCTCAGTCCCGGATGACAATGAAACTCTGGCGGACGCTCTTCTGCGCCTTCGAGATCCAACTTCCACTCATCGTGATGGGAAGGCCCCTGTAGTGGTTCATGACCTTGAAGATGATCGCCTTGAAGTCCAGTGGGATACTCCGGAGAAGACCGTTTCAGCTTCTGCCCATTCAACAACTCAGTCAATCAACGGTGAGCAATCAGAAGATACTGGACGAGTCTCTGTGGATCCACGAGAAGAAGGAGCTGATACTGAGTTCACGGATTGGGAACTTCGTGTTGCTGAAAATCGAGCGCTGTTCAAAGTATGGCTCAAGAATCATCCTGATCTGAGTCGTCCTTTACACAAACCGATCCGTAATTTCTCCTCCGAAGAAGCAGCAGTTAGGTATGAATTCTTCGAGCTGAGACAATTTCTTGATCAAGTGTACATGCCTCTTACGGATCCAAAGCTAGAAGGGGTAAGACAAGTTCTCACTTGGTCTGGAATGATGTATACCGTTCTGGATGTCGAACCATACTGTCCCAAGGTTGTTAAGGAATTTTATGCAAATTTGGTAAATCTTGAATCACGCCATGGAACAACTTTCGTGTTTGTGCGAGGATTGATGTTCGAGTTCTCTCCTGCTGTGATTAATCGCATGTACGGTCTTGCTGAAGATGCTCCCAATGGCGACTGGGACACTGTTGACTTGCATGAAGCCATTCGTGTTGTGACTGAGCTGGGACGATCCAATTGGGCAGGACTTCGATCTTGCCATCTTTCCAAAAGGGCAGGTGTTCTATATCGACTGTGCTGCAAAAACTGGATGCCTACAAGGAACAAGACTACTCTAGTGAAGGACAGGCTTCGGTTTGTGCATGCACTACTCCTGGATAAGCCATTCAACTTTGGAAAGATCGTCTATGATCAGATCATGCGCCTTGCTGAACGCCCTACTCCGGTGGACAGAACCTTGCTCTTTCCGAACCTCATCTTTCAGCTATTGCAATTTCAGAGGACAGTGCCATCACATCGTGGAGACGGTGATCTGACAGGTTATCCATTGAAGATCACCATGGACTCCAAAGCTAGACGAAGCACTGGGATTGATGAACCTGAATGGCTGCCCTCTCTTCAAGAGGATCTTGACCAATTGACTACTGCTATTCGTCATATTCAGCGAAAAATCAAAGGTAAGTTGATTCTTCTAATGATACAGAATGTATCACTGCTTGATGTTAATTTGTATATTTTTATCTAAATGTGCACTCAAGCAGGGGGAGATTACGGTTTTACCTTGACCACAGCAAGACCTGTCAGGCAAGCACTCTCGGATTCTGATGACGATGGTGCGATTCCATCTGAACTAGTCTACGATGATTTGTATCATGAGGAGGCAGCGAGTGAAAGATCGGCTAATGGTCGTGATGATTGAATTTTCTGATAAGGATTTGAGAGCGTTTTTTTGTGTGTTTTGTCTTAACGACATAAGACTGTCTCTCGTTTGTGTTTTCTGGTTTGGTGGATTTGTTCTTTTGGTTTGTTTCTGCTTGAACAATTGAACCTCTATGCATCCTTCAATGTTATTTGGTTTTCTATGAATATTCGTGTGGTTGCATAGTCTTTGCTGTTTGAGGTAGTTTGCGCAGGTTGCTTGAGATGTCACATTCAGCTAAAAAGGGGGAGATTGTAAGATCGAGCTTTCTGGAACATAGGAGATGTGTGGTACACACTTGACGCGGGAAGAAAGCTGACTTGAACAGATGACGTGGCATTGGTCAAATCAAATAAGCGTGAGGATCAAGGAAGACTTGAAGTTACCTTAACCATGTGATTCAGAAGATCCAGAGTATGGAAAGATCTTCTGTAGAGACTTGAAGGTTAAGGAGTATATATACGGTAATAGAGAGAGAGAGAGGTTAGGGTTAGCCGTTTTAGTGAGTTTGAGCGATTCAGCCTTCAAGGTCCTTGTGATTAAGGTTCTTGAGCAATAGGTTGTACGGTTGGTTTTGGGTAGCTTAGAAATTGGTCAGTGTCAAGTCGCAGTTGCAACGTTGTATCAAACTGATTAAACAAGTCTGTGAAGATTGCTTAAGAGATTTCTAATAAAGGAGTTTGTTTTTGAATTCATACCCAAATACTTTATACATTCATAGATCCTGGTACTTTAGTTTCTATAGTTTTGTCTCTATTTTATTTTGGTTTTGTTTCCAGATATCATTGTTTGATTGTTTGAGTAACAAAATTTGGGTGTTTAGGAGCCATCATCAAGATCAATGGAGAAGCAACCTGATAAGAGGATTACTTAATACATTCTCCTCTTTGCCATCCAAGAAAATACATTCTGATCAATTCGTGGTTGGTAACTGCAAATGGTAAGAAGATCGAGGACCATGTTTTCTAATGTTTTTTTCTTCCAAGTTAGGTTATACGTGATAATCTCCTTTGTTTTGCTTATACGGTTTTGCTTGCAGGCGTCTTCTAGTCTATCCCAAGGGAAATAATTAGGCTAATAATTTCTCTCTGTATCTAGCCATTGCTGACTCTAAGGTTTTGCCTTTTGGATGGAGAAGTCACACTAAATTTTCCGTTACTATAGTAAATCAGTTTTCGGATAAACTGTCACAACTGAAAGGTGATTGTTTCTTGATGATTCTTTTATTATAAGTCGGAAAAGTGTAATATTTATATCGTGCAGCAGTGCAGGGTTTTCTTAGTTCTGAACATTAATATTAAATCCATCAGACTCATGTCATATTGTCATGTTTTATTCAGAAATGCAAATCATGAGATGAAATATATTTTGTGATTTTTTGCAGAAACGCAACACTGGTTAGATTGGAGGAGTCCTGACTGGGGATTTGCAGATTTGATTACCCTTACCGAACTTAATTCCAGCAAAGGATTTCTGGTGAATGATGAACTCATAATTGTTGTCAAGGTTGATGTTCTTGAAGTTGTAGGTAAATTAGATGTATCAGAGGAATCTTCACCAGTAATGGAAACCATAGATGTCAAAGGCTTTCAAGTTCTTCCTTCACAGGTCAGAGATTAACAGAAATACAAAGACTTCTTGTTGTCTTGTTGATATTCTGTTTTGACATCAGAATATGAAAAATACTTTTAAAACACATAGAAAGTGAAAAAACAAATCGTAAAAGAGGCTTTCACTATATTATTCATTTTCGCTATATGTTCTATTTTCCACTTGCAGGTAGAACCTGTGAACCGTTTGTTTGAAAGACACCAAGATATTGCATCAAAATTTCGTGCAGAGAATCTATATCTAAAGTCGGCGAACATGAATCTCCTCCTAAGCTTAACCCAGACGCTGCGTCAATCGCCCAAGGAAATCTCCATGAATGATCTGGCAGAGAAATATGCTGCTATGTCATACTTGAAAGATGCGGGGTTCGAACTTGGTTGGTTGGAGAAGAAACTTGATAAAGTAAAGAAAATTAAGGAGAAAGAAGAGGCGTGTTTGGTACGGCTTCAAGACTTGGAAGCTCAAATAGATAAGGAGAAGGCGGAGTTGTTGGCAGCTAGAGCTGATCTAGGTTCTGCTCTAGCTGAAGATGTTTCATAGATCCTTTTTCGATGACGATGTTGTCTGAAGATTTGAGTTCTTATGCACTTCGATCTAGGTTCTGCTAGGTATTCTGGTTTGTTTGCTTGCGTCTTGATTTCTAAATGAGAGCTTTTTTAAAACTAAGATGTTCCCACAGTTTGCCATATAAATGTTTTTGTAGCCTCTCTATATGAAAATGATTGGAGACAGTGAAGATGAAACAGTTGACGTCAATTAGTATTAACTAATTTTAATTCTGTTTTCACCGTCCAAAGAAACAACGGCTCCAAAAAGCGTACATAGGTGTGCTGTTTACCTCACGAGCACACTGAGGTTTACCTCACGAGCACACTGATGAAAATTTAGATGAAGCAGAAAACACGCTTTTAGACCTGAAAAATGTAGGATTGGTTAAAGATGCAGCTGGTGAAAGTTTACGTGAAGAAGAAGCAAGAGCAAGAAAGTAGCGCCTGGATCAGATAACTCGGAGAAGAGGGTCAGAAGCAACGTAGAAGCTAGTGTTGTTGTATTTTGAGAACAAACCTGTGAATGAGAAGACGTGGAGTTTTGTACATTTTGTGGAGAAGTAATTTTTTGGAAAAGTGATGTCTTTGAGTATTCTGAACAAATCACAAAAATAGAAAAAGAGAATCCAAATAATTTCAAATTGATTTTCACTAGAGAAAAGTCCCACAAAGACTCACTTGTCTCTAAGCATCGCTTTGATAATTTGAAAACTGAGCACCAAAAATTTGCAATACTTAAGCCAACACGCAAATGAGAGGGGAATGATTGGTCCAAGATAACAGCCGTGTTCTGATTATATCAATTAATGGATCATGGGTTTCGTAACTACGGAAAGACTAAGATAGGCAAAGAGTCCATGGCAAGACTCTTGGACTCTTTGCGGTGATTGTTGCATTTTCTAGATCTAATGTACTGCGTCCAGCTACAAAGAGAGATGATTTTATTAACCAAAAGATACAAATATAGTGACATTGAGCACGCACCCTTGTATGAGGCCTATCTTGTTTTGAAAAAAATTCTCAAGATGACCATTTATAGATAGAAAAAAACTGTTAGGATGTATAAGTTTATGTTGATCCATTGAATAAAGCGGTAGGAAATGTTCATAGCTTGAAGGTTGCTACTACGAAAAAATCATCGAACCGTATCAAACACTTTTAAAATGTCAAGCTTGATGGGCACATAGAGGAAAAATCGTGAGCTTGTGATAACACTTTATTAAGTTACATGGGCTTCCAACCCATGCCTCTTATATATTACTTAAGATCCCTTCCAACTTTCGATGTGGGATATATTCCCTAATACGCCCCCTCGAGATGATGGCTCTTGGCCATTGATCTCGTTATGTTTGGGCATGGATCGACGGACCATATTTGGGTCACATATCGATGATGGATCGGGTTGGATTGCGTGGATCGGGCTCTGATACCATATTAAGTTACATGGGCTTCCAACTCAAAATCAATTGGCGATAATTGGATTGGCCCATGCGTCTTATATACTACTTAAGATCCCTTCCAACTTCCGATGTGGGATATATTCCCTAATACACTTTACCAACTTAGTGGTCAACAGAACATTCTCCAACATTAATCGCTTTTTAATAAACGCACTCTTGAAGATTTAGATTTTGATATTGGGATCAGTATAGGTTAATGGGCCATGATGCCTTAATCTCTAGAGACTGTGTGTAAGATTATCTTACATTGAAAGTTGGGAGGGACCTTGACTAATATATAAGTAACTTGGGCCAATCCACTCATTACAATTGGTTTTGGGTTGGAAGCTCAGGAAACTTAACATGGTATCAGAGCCCGATCTACGCAATCTAACCCGATCAATCATCGATATGTGACTCAAATATGGTCCGTCGATCTATGCCCAAACATATCGAGATCAATGGCCAAGAACCATCATCTTGACTAATATATAAGTAACTTGGGCCAATCCACTCATTGCCAATTGGGTTTGGGTTGGAAGCTCAGGAAACTTAACATGGTATCAGAGCCCGATCCGCACACTCTCGTTGTCCTGTCCAAAAAAGTGGCATTTGCCCCTCGACCCGAAATTGATGGTCATGGCGAGATTAATGGCTAGAAGGGCCATTATCTCGAGGGGGGGTATTGGTATCAGTAGAGGTTAATGGGTCATGAGGCCTTAATCTCTAGAGAGTGTGTGTAAGATTATCCCACATTGAAAGTTGGGAGGGACCTTGACTAATATATAAGTAACTTGGGCCAATCCACTCATTGCCAATTGGTTTTGGGTTGGAAGCTCATGAAACTTAACATGGTATCAGAGCCCGATCCACGCAATCTAACCCGATCAATCATCGATATGTGACCCAAAGATGGTCCGTCGATCCATGCCCAAACATATCGAGATCAATGGCCAAGAGCCATCATCTCGAGGGGACGTATTAGGGATATATCCCACATCGGAAGTTGGAAGTGATCTTTGGAAGCTCATGTAACTTAACAGGCACAATGTTGTGAATCGAATGAATTGTGTTGTATTATTGCTGAGACCAATGGTCTATATTTATAGTGATTACACAAAAGGAGATAAAAGGAAATAGTCCTTTTACTACTCATACATGAAATAGGAAAACTTCTACTAATTTTTTTGGAAAAGGAAATCCTATTTCCAATGGGACTTGGTCTTCACGCCGAGACTAGACCACGAATTGGGCCTTATGGACTGAGCCGGTTATGGACATCCAAACCTCAATGGTTTATAACACTCCCCCTTGGATGACATAACCGTATGTGATGATGATGGGATCTCAGTAATACGCTTGGGGAATGCTGCCTCATTAAAACCTTACCAAGGAAAACCCAGTGGGACAAAACCTTAGTGAAGGAAAAAGAGTACAGCACGTATTACTCCCCCTGAAATGAACATCACTGAAGGTCCTTCAATTGGCGCATGCCAATCTGATGCATAAGCTTCTTGAGCGTGGAGGTTGGAAACGACTTTGTGAAGAGGTCGGCTGAGTTGTCACTTGAGCGGACTTGGAGCACCTGGAGTTCACCGGCCTTCTGTAGGTCGTGAGTGAAAAAGAACTTTGGCAATATGTGCTTCGTCCGATCTCCTTTAATGTATCCATCCTTCAACTGAGCTATGCATGCGGCATTGTCTTCGTACATGCTGGTCGGTTCTTCTTTCCCTTCTGTCATCCCACAATCTCGTCTAATGTGTTGAGTCATTGACCGTTGTGTGGATCCGAAAGGTAACCTGCATCAGCAAAACCAACTAATCCTTCTTTGTTAAGGTTAGTATAAAATAGACCCATGTCTTTCGTCCCTTTCAGGTAACGAAATATGTGTTTGATCCCATTCCAGTGCCTCTGGGTCGGACAAGAACTGAATCTTTAAAGGAGGTTCACGGCAAAGCATATGTCCGGCCTAGTGTGACTAGCCAAGTACATTAACGCTCCTATAGCACTGAGATATGGCACTTCGGGACCAAGGACCTTTTCGTCCTTCTTTACTGGACCGAATGGATCGTTGTCCAGGCCAAGGCTTCTCACCATCATTGGGCTAGTCAGTGGGTAAGCCTGGTCCATATTAAATCGCTTGAGTACCTTTTTGCGATAATTACGAATCCCTTATCGAATTTCTTTATGAATATGCATGGGATCGTCTTTATAGCCCTCTTTCACTAAGTACTCGCTTAGTCTATTGTTTCAATCCATAGAGCGATTTATTCAGCTTAATACAATGCTGGTCTCGAGAACTTCTTTTATCTTTCAGCTCTATCCCCTCTGGGACTTTCGTATAAATTTCGTTATCCAGTGGACCATAGGCTGCTTACTATATCAATTTGATTTCTTTCTTATGTGTCCAGACATCATAAACTTTCGAGTTTGTAGCAGCACCCACCACATTTGGAGTATATCTCCTTATAATTTATTCCTTAGTCTCTGTGAGTATCCTTATGTAACCAAGCTATCTCGAAATGCTTGTAAAACATGAACACTTTAGATCATGTGGTCTCACGATTTTCTTTTCTTCACAGGACTTATTTATCCACTGGTTTAATCATCTGATGGCGTTTTCTTATGTGGTCAATACGCCTGCCACTTTCATAATCCCACGTTTCCTTTTATCTTATGAATGCATTCTTATTCGTGGGTTCTGATCCTCGCTTGTTTCTTTATTGTTCAAGTGCTACTATCTTGTACGCGCTTTCTTATACATTTTGGTGTTAACACTCTTATGTAGTTCCTATTTTGATCCAGACATGATTTGATCGATCTGAGATTTCATAATCCAGGACCTTTATTACCTTGCAGCTTGGCGTCCCAAGCTACATGGTTTGGTACCTTAGATGTTCAGCTGGCCAGCCTTTATATCTCTATGTCTGGTCTGGTTTCCTTAATAAACCCGGATTTATATTATGCACCCTTTTCCGAGGTTTCTTATCTTATGGAACTTATTGGTCTATCTTGTATAGACTCCGTAGCAACTTGATTGTGTCTCTAAGACATCAATTTCGTGGTGCTTAAGCTGATATGACTTAGTCATTCTTTTCTTTTCGGGTCAATGTGTCTGGCATCTGATTATGCTAGCTTTATATGATCTTTGTATTTGGACGTCCTTAAATCTTTATCTAGTCCGAGGATCTTGCCAAGACACCGATGGTTGATACCATTTCATTTCTCTTATCAGCTTATTACGTTTCTCCTTATAATGTTGGATATTCGGATTCACTTAAAAACTCATGTAATCCGTGTTCCTTGGCCACTAAATAGATCACCCATATTTGGCTCAAAGGTTTCTTTAAAATTCGTAGGAGAAACATTTCTTATCCAACATATATATATTCCCAATCTCCAATCTCCTTATGAGATTCCATCTTAGACGGCACATATGTATGTGGTGGTTTTATTCAAAATCTCTTAAGATGGTATATGTCTGGCTCATGACCCGTATTCAATCTGAGATGGGAATATCTATGCTCACTTATATGGCCTGATGCATATTGATCTTATATACATGTAAAACTTGTGATGTCTCCAAGCTGATAAACTTTAGGGTCTAAACCTTATAGGTAATGACTTTTCTTTATAAAATTCGGCCGAGTCTTATTATGATCATCGAATTTGTAGTATAGTCATGGACCACGGGTTTGTCCTCACTCCCCCTCATGAATATACTATAATTTCGTGATGCTTGAGACAATAAATCTGATGAGTTTCCCTTGTGCACATGTAACACAACGTGAGACTCTATGGGATAACTCTTTGTGCCGTTTTCATGATCAATCTTTGCATCAAGTTTTGGACTTGGATGGCTAGTCCAGTCATGCCATATAGTGTAAATTTCGTGGGGTATACCAATTGTGGTTACCATGGCTTTTGCCTCTATCATACTGATCTTTGGCATAGTCTAGATCAGTAGAGTATAGTCTCGACCATTTTCTTTTGATGCCTTAGGCGATCTTAAGGAATTTTCATTTCCTTTTGCCCATTGTTTCTATTTGGAAACCATTCTTATAACTCAATGGGCTTTGTATGGGTGAGAAATTCATGCCCTTTTAGGCAATGCCTTTTGGTCGAGATTTTATACTTGCAATAAAACAAGCAATAGAACATTCATATTATCAAGCAAGAAACAAACAAGATAATAGCAATAAAATAAACTCAAAGTAGTTTAATGCCAAACAAATCCAAAGACATAAAACCAAAGCAAAGTAAACATAAAAGCAACAAAGCAAATAGAACTCAAAGTCTAAAATCATTTTAAGCAATCGGAAGTCTCATGTTCATTTTAGTCAACTTTTGAACTGCCCTCACAGTCCGAGGCTTCCTCCTCATCGTATGTTTGAGGAGTCTCCATCTCACTGCGTCTTTTTATCAGTTCATCAAATCTACTGATAATTTCTTTTGTCCTCTGTCCTCTTCTGAGGTAATGAAATAGGTCATTATAGTTTGTGAAACTTTTGGCCTTAAGTGATAAAATCAATTCCTTTGAATGGAATGTAGAGATGGTCTTTTGTAAAAGATCCTCATCTGTTACCACTTCGCCACATAGCTGTAGGCCATGGACGATTTTCATTAGGACAGAGTTGTATTCATCCGCGGATTCAAAATCCCGGAAACCGAGAGTCTCCCATCCTTCCATGGAGTTTCGCCACAGTACCATTGAATACCTTTCACCCAACTTTGTCCAAAGAACAAAAGGGTCCTTAACATCTTGGTACTGGTCTCTCAGTTCTTCAGTGAGATGGAAGCGCATAATTGTTATGGCTCTTTGCCTTTGGCTTTCTAATTCATGATTGCCATATGTGATGCATCTTCCGAGTCCCCTAGTTTGCAGAGCGTATCTAGTGCTCATTGCCCATTCTAGGATATCATCTCCGGAGAGACTTAGGACCGGGTAATCTGAGTTGTTAACTTCAGACATCTGAAAATATGCATCAACCTTCTCTTAGGGCTTTTAATAAAATCATGGCCTTAGAATGATGGCCGATTTTATGCATCCGATTTTTAGACTTCAAGTAATCAAACAATCATGCAAGCGATTTCAAGCAAGCATTCATTCAATCATATAATTCGATTTTATTCAATACTTTTATCAGATTTTATTTTAACTTATTCTTTATGCAAGATTAATCCTAAAACAATTATAATTAAACAATAAAAGGATAATCATGCAAAAGGAAAAAGGATATTCTTAAACTTTCCTTTTCTAAAAGGGAAAACTAGAACTTGGCGATTTCTATTTTTTTCAGGTTTCGATTTTATGCTTTGATCATGCAACAAGAAACAATCAATCTAGTAACCTAAAAACTTAAAACTAATATCCGACTTTCATGATTAAACAACCTTAGCATGCAATTTCTATTTGGTACCAAATCCGATTTTAATAGGTAATATTATCATGCAATTTTAAACATCAAACAATCAAGCTAAGGAATCGGTTTCAATCATGCAAGCAAGTTCAACAAGCAATCCGAGTTTTAGGGTTTTATCTTTTCTTAGGTTTAATTCGATTTTAGGTTTTAATGAGATCAAACAAGTTTAAACAATCAAACCGAATTTTAGGTCTTATCTTTAGCTTAGATTCAATTCAATTCATGTTCTCAAAAGATCAAACAAGTTTAGATGAGAGAATCGGTTTTTTAGGGTTTTATAATCATTAGGTCAGATTTCGATTTTTATGTTCTAGGGTTTTAGAAATCTGTTTATACCTTGGATCCTTCTTTTGGGTTGAATGGAATGGACCGGGAGCTAAAAGACCTCTGTAAAAACGCGGTTGATCGGACTGGGAACTCGTGGCTACTCGGTGGTGGTATCGGATCACGCGGCTGCGGAAAAACGGATCACGCGGCTGCTAGGGTTTAGAACGCGCGGCTACTCGGGTTGAGAATGCGCGGCTGCGGACGTTCGTAAGCTAGAGATCGTCGGCGGCTACTTCGGGATCGGATCGAGCTGCTGCGGATGGTTTGGAAGCTCGGGATCGGATCGCACGTTAACGGCTGCGGTTGCTTCTCGGTGGCTAACGGCGGACGGCGGCTTTTAGGGTTTTTATATTTTCGGTGGCTAGAGTTTATCAGACCAAGCTCGTGCTGATAACGTGTTGTGAATCGAATGAATTGTGTTGTATTATTGCTGAGACCAATGGTCTATATTTATAGTGATTACACAAAAGGAGATAAAAGGAAATAGTCCTTTTACTACTCATACATGAAATAGGAAAACTTCTACTAATATTATTGGAAAAGGAAATCCTATTTCCAATGGGACTTGGTCTTCACGCCGAGACTAGACCACGAATTGGGCCTTATGGACTGAGCCGGTTATGGACATCCAAACCTCAATGGTTTATAACACACAACAAGAAGTTTGTAGTTGAGGAAGCTTGTAGCTGAGGAAGCTTGTAGCTGACTTGGCGAGAAGGTAAGTGGATATATTCAAAAGGAGTTCGCCGAATATATGAAGATATATGAGCGAGAGGATAAAGGCAACTTGCAGCAAAGAAGATACGCGGCTGATACTTGGAGTATCTAGGTTTAGGGTTTCGGCTTGATTTGGGTTTAATTATCCTTTTCCAAATAAATTTATTGGCTCAATTTGGCTGATGGGATCTCTTTGGTTATTTTTGATAATGACGAATTTTTTTTTTTTTTAATCAAGATAGATAAAAGGAAAGAGAGGAGTCGAAGCTATTCACATCACTCTTAGTCCTGGTAAGCAAACTAGGTTATTCCTTTAAAGCTGTGACTGCATTATTCGTTCATTACCTTGACTCTGTTCGATTTGTCAAACGTGGTTACTTTTTTTTTCTTGTCTTCTTGTTACTTGTGAAAGAAAAAGCTGTTTTTGTCTCAATATTTTTATTTTGGTTTTGTTAGTTTATTGATATTGTTGTTTGATTGTTTGAGTTACAAATTTAGGTGTTTTAGTAGCCATCATCAATCAAGCTCAATGGAGAAGCAACCTGAGAAGAATATCACTGGGGTGATTAAAAAATTCTCCTCTTTGCAATCCAAGAGAATATGTTCTGATCAGTTTGTGGTTGGAAACTGCAAATGGTAAGAAGAGAAGTTTTTTTCTTTTTCTTGCAACTTTGGCTCTAGGGGAAAATATCCTTCGTTTTGCTTATATGGTTTTGCTTGCAGGTGTCTTTCGGCCTTTCCCAAGGGAAGTAATGAGGCTAATCGTTTCTCTCTGTTCCTAAACGTTGCTGATTCTAAATTTTTGCCTCTTGGGTGGAGACACGCTAAAATTTCCTTTACTATAGTAAATCAATTTTCGGATAAACTGTCCCAACTTAAAGGTGATTGTTTCTTGATGATTCTCTTCTTTAAATAAGGCCGAAAATTGTCATCTTTATGTTGGCATGCTGTTTATGATTTTTGTGATTTTTGCAGAAACTGGCTTGATCAGAAGAGTACTAGCTGGGGGTTTCATGAAATGATTACCCTTACCAAACTTCATGCTAGAGACGGGTTTCTGGTGAATGGAGATCTCATAGTAACAAGTTGTAGGTGAATTAGATGTATCAGAGGAATCTTCACCAGTAATGGAAACCATAGATGTCAATGGGTTTCAAGTTCTTCCTTCACAGGTCAGAATTTATGAGAAAATACAAAACTTCTTGTTGTTTTGTTGATATTCCAACTACAATTGACGCCATAGAAAGCGAAAAGAACAAATCGTTAAACACTTAAGACTCTCACTAAATAGTTCAGTTTCTTGATGAAGCTGAAGATATTATATATTCATTTTCCACTTGCATGCAGGTAGAATCTGTGAACCGTTTGTTTGAAAGGCACCAAGATATTGCATCAAAATTTCGTGCAAAGGATCCATATCTGAAGTCGGCGTACATGAATCTCCTCCTAAGCTTAACCCAGACGCTGCGTCAATCGCCTAAGGAAATCTCCAAGGATGATCTGGCAGAGAAATATGCTGCCCTTTCAAACTTGAAAGATGCAGGGTTCGAGCTGGGTTGGCTGGAGAAGAAACTTGATGAAGTAAAGAAAAATAAGCAGAGAGAAGAGGCTTGTTTGGCACGACTTCAAGAATTGGAGGAACAACTTCAGCCATTGAAGCGGAAGTACTCAAACTTGGAAGCTCAAATAGATAAGAAGAAGGCGGAGTTGTTGGCAGCTAGAGCTTCTCTCTCCTTGTACCAGGACGATGTTGTCTGAAGATTTGTTTGCTTGCGTCTTTGATTTCTAAATGAGAAATCTTTTAGAGTTAAAAAGATGAAGAGACTTACATAGAATGTTCCCACATTTGGCATATATAGAAGTGTTCTGGTTTGTTTACTGCAAAATTAACATTTAATTTAGTTCATGATGATGATGCGTACGAAGATAATTAGAGATAGTACGTCAATTAGTAATTTAACTCTGTTTTCACATCAGACACTTGCACCGTCCAAAGAAACAACGGCTCAAAACAGCGTCCATAGATGTCCACCGCGACCTAATTTCTGCTGGTCGCCTCATGAGCACACTGATGAAGATTTAGATGAAGCAGAAAACAGGCTTTTCGACCTGGAAGATTTATGGTTTAGGTTTGATTGGTTAAAGTTAAAGCTTGTGAAAGTTTACGTGAAGAAGAAGCAAGAGAAAGAAAGTAGCAGAACAGGGTCATGGAGCATAACAGTGTTATGGAGAGAAAAATATTCTGGCCTTCCTCTCTGCACAAAGAAGTTATCTTTGTTAAATGGTGAACTCCTAATCCATATATAATCAAGAGCAGAACAGGGTCATGGAGAGAAAAATAGTTTGTCTTGCAAGAAGATTGCAACTCTTAAAACTCAGTAATAGCTGGGATTACTAATTTCATGTATGGTTCGTTCGTTCTTACTTCTTCCCAAGGAGCAAGGCATCAAGAGTCAAGACATTCCTTGCATTTTGGGCTTCTTTTGTTCTCTTTGATATTGGCCTTGGCTCAATTTGAGTTTAATAATCCTTTTTGTTGTGGGATACTTTTTGCTACTTTTAAAACTAATGAAGAATTTTTTCATCAAAATAGATTAAAAGGGAATCATAGGAGTCGAAACTAGGGCTTGGGCTAGGCAAAATTTCCGAACAGAACTAAAATTTCTAAACCTAAATCCGAACTGAGTTATAAAATAACTTGAATGAGAATAAAAATTTATAAACTAAATTATTTGATTATGAGCCCAAACTTTGTAAATCCAAACTAGTTAACTGAAATTCATTAAAAACTAATATTATTAATTAAGTATATAGAAAAATGTATTTAAATATATCAAAAATATACAATTTTAATTAAATCAGTTATATATCAAAAAGTTCTTTTGGTTTTGTTGATATTTTGATTTAAAACAAGCATAGGAGAAATACTTATAAAACACACATTGAAAGAGTGAAATGAACAAATAGTAAAAGAGTCTCTCGCTATATAATTCATTTTCTTGATATATAGTTACAATCTCAAGATATGGTTTATTCATTTTATATTATTCATTTTCCACTTGCAGGTAGAATCTGTGAACCGTTTGTTCGAAAGACACCAAGATATTGTATCAAAATTTCGTTCAAAGAATCCATATATGAAGACGGCGTAAATGAATGTCCTCCTAAGCTTAACCCAGACGCTGTGTCAACCCCCTTTTGAAATCTCAAAGGATGATCTGAGAGAGCAATATGCTGCTCTGTCATACTTGAAAGATGCGGGGTTTGAGTTGAGTTGGTTGAAGAAGAAAATTGATGGAGTGAAGGAGAAGAAGGAGAAATAAGAGACTTGTATTGCACGGCTTCAAGAAAAGGAACAACTTCAGCTATTGAAGCAGAAGTACACAGAATTGGAAGCTCAAATAGATTAGGAGAAGGCTGATTTGTTGGCAGCTAGAGCTCCTGATCTCTCCTTGTATGATGACAATTTTTAACACCTTCACTCCATCAATTTCTTAGAAACTTGGATTTAGTTCTGCTAGGTGTTCTGGTTTGTTTGCTTGCGTCTTGATTTCTAAATGATAGTTTTTTTAAGGTTAGAAAGATGATGAGACTTATATAGGATGTTTCCACAAATTTATTATAATCTCTTTTAAAATTACTATAATTCTTTCAAATTAACATTATTTTTGATGATATTTTTGGGTACTTTAACGGATTTGGATCGGACTCAGCTAAGTCAGGATTTCCGGATTCGGTTCTATCATATATTTGTCAAACTTTTATCACAAATTTTCGTTTTCGTTTTATCATCGTTTTCGTTTTAGGAAGCATCAGAGAAAATACAAAAGAAAAAAAGTAACAGTATTTTCCTACGACAAAAAACTACTAAATGCTACTTGAAAATTTTGAAATCATCATCATATCTTGGCCAAATCTATGCTCTCATTTTTGGTATTGAAGCCAAAGGTTATTTTAGTCCTACCGTTACAAAGAGAAAGCGTGACTTATTCTTACTGCCCCAAAAATCAAAACCTTTATCTGGAGAGTTACAAGTGAAGCTATCCCGGTGGCGAAGAATATAGGCCCCAGAGTAATGGAACCTTTGGATGGATTATGCTTTTTGTTGGTGCGTCGGATAGATTGGATAGATGGATAGTTGGTGGATCGAATGAGACCGTCAAGAGATGCGGAAGTCTCTTGGTATTCTCCACTCCACGGAACCGAGGAAGTAACCCTTAACCACGGATCTTAGGAGGTTTGCTGCGTTTGGAAGTAACCCTTGCCAAACTCAACGAAATGTTCAAGATGAACAAAGAGATTTCTCTCAAGAAGAAGATGATAAAAACTTGGATATTTTATTAGAATGAATACTTACAATACTTATAGAATTCTTAACACAGAAAAAGAAAAGAGAAATTAAGTTTGTGGATTTCCTAAACATAGAAAATGAAAACAAAGACTAGAATTAATTCCTTGGTCAAAGACCTTGAATTCACGCCCAATACTAGGAATGACTCCTCGGCTGCTTTTGCTTCCCAACCAGAAGTCTGCTGTGTATTTGAGAAGTCTGCTGTGTATTTCAGAAGTCTGCCGAACAAATCATAAGTCTGCCTTGTACCGGATGGAACAAACATAAGCATTCTCCGCCATAATGTAATCAGCTTGCTCAAGCTGAGTTATCTCACGTTCGATCTCTTCCTTCAATCCTTTAGCTCGAATAGAAAGCTTTTGACCGGAAGAAAAGTCGAATGGGTCGGTACTCGGATGCTTGACTTGGACAATCTGATTTCTAGAACTGACTCGAGTTGGTCGAGAGACTCGGTCATCAGAACGGAGCTCCCTTTGTAGATTATTCCCGGATAGTGTTGGATCAAAGCGGAACACGGCTGTGTCGGACTGAACACGATCGCGGCCAATGCTGGTTTCTCCTCGATGAACCTCACTCGTACCGTCCATGACCTGCTCTGGTACATGCTGCTCGTCATCATCCGAACCATCCGTGGATGTTTGGCTTGGTGCTCTGCCACGGAATCTATCATTCCCCTCCTCTTGAAAAGGATTTGTCCTCAAATCTGGATCGTCTGAAACAAAAGGAGATAAATCAGAAACATTAAAGCTTGGAGAAATGTCATACTTACCTTGAAGATCTAGCTGATAAGCATTGTCATGAATCTTCTTGACCACCGTGAATGGTCCATCTTTTCTGGGCATGAGCTTGGACTTTCTTTCCTCAGGAAACCGTTCCTTTCTAAGATGAATCCACACGAGGTCTCCTGGTTGAAATACCACCTTACGCCTTCCTTTGTTAGCGTACTTCTCATATTGTTTTGTTTTGGCTTCAATGTTGGCTCGGACCTTCGCATGAATCTGTTTGACAAGTTTGGCTTTCTTTTTGCCATCTAAACTGATTCTTTCACTCAAAGGCAAAGGGATTAGATCAAGAGGAGACAACGGATTAAAGCCATAAACAATTTCAAAAGGAGAATACTTTGTAGCCGAATGCACAGAATGGTTATAAGCAAACTCTACATGCGGTAGGTTCTCTTCCCATGTCCTAAGATTCTTTTTAACCAATGTTCTAAGCAAGGCAGAAAGCGTTCTATTGACTACTTCCGTTTGACCATCAGTCTGAGGATGACAAGTAGTAGAGAACAACAGTTTAGTGCCTAGCTTAGTCCACAAAGTTTTCCAGAAATAACTTAAGAACTTAGCATCACGATCAGAAACTATAGTCTTAGGCATGCCATGAAGTCTAACGATTTCTTTAAAGAACAGATCAGCTATGTGAGATGCATCATTGGTTTTCAAACATGGAATGAAATGAGACATTTTAGAAAACCTATCTACAACCACAAAGATGGAATCTCTACCTGTCCTAGACTTAGGCAATCCCAAAACAAAGTCCATTGAAAGATCAGTCCATGGATGAAATGGAATCGGTAAAGGAGAATACAAACCTTGGGACGTGTTTTTGGACTTAGCCTCCTTGCATGTCACGCATCTGCTACAGATCCTTTCAACATCCTTTTTCATGCCTGGCCAATAAAAATGTTCCTCGAGCACTTTAAATGTTTTTGCCACGCCAAAGTGTCCCATTAATCCTCCTCCATGAGCTTCCCTGGTGAACAATTCTCTCAAAGAACAGTGAGGCACACACAATCGATTATCAAAGAATAAGAAACCTTCAGAGATGAAGTACTTTCCATGTGCGTGTCTAGAACATGTCAAATAAGGCTCCCGAAAATCTGAATCAGCCTCATACAAGTCTTTTATAAATTCAAATCCCAAAAGCTTGGTTCCAAGAGAAGAAAGAAGTACATACCTTCGAGAGAGAGCATCAGCAACTATGTTCTCCTTACCTTGTTTGTACTTAATGACGTATGGAAAGGTTTCGATGAACTCAACCCACCTAGCGTGTCTCTTGTTAAGCTTTTGTTGTCCCTTGAGATGCCTTAGGGATTGGTGATCTGTATGTATGACAAATTCTTTAGGCCACAAATAATGTTGCCACGTTTGAAGAGCCCTCACCAAAGCGTACAACTCCTTGTCATAGGTTGGGTAGTTAACAGTTGCACCACCTAACTTTTCACTGAAATACGCAATGGGCTTCCCTTCCTGCATCAAAACAGCACCAATACCCACGCCTGAGGCATCACATTCAATTTCAAAAGTTTTTGTAAAGTCTGGAAGAACAAGTAATGGAGCTTGAGTTAACTTCCCTTTCAAGGCTTGGAAAGCATCTTCTTGGGCTTGCTCCCACTTAAACCCCACGTTTTTCTTGATCACTTCCGTGAGAGGGGCTGCAATGGTACTGAAGTTCGGGACAAAGCGCCGGTAGAAGCCAGCCAATCCATGGAAACTTCTGACCTCACTCACGGTCTTAGGACTAGGCCAATCCTTGATTGCCTTAACCTTTTCTTCATCCACACGAATGCCTTCAGCACCTACAACAAAACCCAAGAAAACTAGGTGATCCGCTCCAAAGATGCATTTCTTTTCATTAGCATATAAACACTCTTTCCTAAGCACTTCTAAGACTTTTCTCAAATGCTCAATATGCTCATTCATGCTCTTACTATAGATTAGAATGTCATCAAAGTATACGACAACAAATTCCCCTATGTAAGCTCTAAGAACATGATTCATCAAACGCATAAAGGTACTAGGAGCATTAGTCAAACCAAATGGCATCACAAGCCATTCATAAAGTCCATGCTTAGTTTTGAAAGCCGTTTTCCACTCATCCCCTTCCTTCATCCTAATTTGATGATATCCACTCCTAAGATCTATCTTAGAAAAGACCTTAGAACCATGCAATTCATCCAACATATCATCTAAACGAGGAATGGGAT
Organism: Alliaria petiolata; assembly: GCA_020283515.1. Lineage (NCBI taxonomy): Eukaryota > Viridiplantae > Streptophyta > Magnoliopsida > Brassicales > Brassicaceae > Alliaria > Alliaria petiolata. The sequence goes on from JAHZTW010000003.1 coordinate 41,724,001, forward strand.
GGCGGTACTTAACCGTGATGTTGTTGATGGCTCGGCAGTCCACGCACATTCGCCAAGATCCGTCCTTCTTAGGCACAAGCAGTACGGGAACGGCACAAGGACTAAGGCTTTCTCTGATGTAGCCTTTTCCCATCAACTCATCTACTTGTCTTTGTAACTCCTTGGTTTCGACAGGATTGGTACGGTAAGCGGGACGGTTTGGAAGAGACGCTCCGGGTACTAGATCGATTTGGTGTTCTATCCCACGGATAGGTGGCAATCCACTCGGAGTTTCTTCTGGGAACACATCCTGAAATCTGCTCATCAATGGCTTAAGTTCACTCGGCAGCTCCGGTGTAGGGTTAGTGGCCATTAGTGATTCTTTAAACACAAGCAAAATGAGAGAAGGTTTGGAAAACAAAGTTTTCTTTACCTGACTTGGTTTAATGTAGAAGTTGGACCTTTTGACCGGTGCCTTAGCTGCTTCTTGTTGCTTCTCAAGCTCACGGCTCTTTCTAAGTTGTAGCTGATCCTGGTGAACTTCGGATGGAGTTAAAGGAATGAGAGTGATCTTCTTGCCTTGATGATCGAACATATGCCGATTGGTGTAGCCATCATGTACAGCCTTTTTGTCGAACTGCCAAGGCCGTCCTAAAAGTATATGACTGGCATCCATAGGCAAAACATTGCAAATGATCTCATCTTGGTATCGGCCAATGGTGATTGGGACGGTGACTTGCTCTTTGACGTGCTGAACACCGTCTTCATTCAGCCATTCAAGCTTGAAGGGTCTCGGATGCGGTCTGGTTTCAAGTCCGAGTTTCCTGACAAGCACATCACTAGCAACATTAGTGCAACTCCCACCATCAATGATCAAAGAACAAACTTTATCATTTATGAAACAACGAGAATGAAAGAGGTTCTCCCTTTGTTCGGTATCATTGGTTTTGGGCTGCACGCTTAGTGATCTCATGGTCACTAAAAGATTTCCTTGAGCCGGATAATCATAAGGCTCTTCCTCATCATAGATGGGTCCGGTATCCTCTGCTTCATCGTTTTCAGCTTCGGACTCTATCTCTCCATTCTCAAGTAGAATCATCACCTTTTGGTTAGGGCATTTGTTTGCATAATGTCCTAATCCATGACACTTGAAGCACCTGATATCTCTGGCTCTACTCGTGAATTCCACGGTTTTGCCTTTGTCAAAACGAGAAGGTTGGTTAGTCTTAAACTCAGAAGTAAAAGATTTACCTTTATCTTGAGAACTAGGCTTTGGTGGATAAGAGGGTTTTGGAGCATAAGCTGGTTTTGTAAAACCCCTCCTCTTGACTTGTTGTTCTATCAAGATGGCTTTGTGGAGCATGTCCTCAACACTTTCAAACTCTTGAAGCTCCAGCCGGTCCTGAATTTCCCGGTTCAAACCTGCAAGAAAACGAGCCAAGGTTGCATCCATGTCTTCCTCTACATCCGCCTTAAGCATAAGCATCTCCATCTCTTGGAAATAATCCTCCACATTCTTTGTGCCTTGAGTCAATCGCCTCAACCTTTGGTGAAGATCCCTATTATAATGACTTGGAACAAAGCGCTTTCTCATTAGTTCTGTTAGTTCTTGCCAAGTAGTTATTGGTCTTTCACCTTTTCTTCTCCTAAGAGAAACGACCTGATCATACCAACTAATGGCATATCCATTAAATTCAGAGGCAGCAAGTCTAACTTTCTTAAGTTCCGAAAGATTTTGACAATCAAAAACCAACTCAGTTTTTCTTTCCCATTCCAAATATGTATCAGGTTCATTCTTACCAGCAAAGGAAGGGATTTTGAGTTTGAGACCACCAAGTCCATCATCTGACCTTCTAGAGAATGGGTTCTCTTCATCTCGGTTTCTATGACCTCTCCTTGCCCTGAGGTTAGAACGGTTGTCATCGAATTGCTCTTCTTCTTCATGACCGTCAAAGGAACGACTATGTCTCCTTTCCCGGTTTCTCCTTTGGGCTGGCCGCGCCTGGCCTTGTTGATCCTCCTGGATTTTGTCAAGCCGAACATGAATCTCTTCAAGACCTGTGTTCATAGATCTCATCAAATAATCAGTTAGTGCTTTCATTTGTAAACCAGACAATCCAGATCCAGGATTGTTATTTCCTTCTTCTCCACTTTCACTCATTGTTTTCCTGAAATCACTTAACAAACAATTAGCAAAAACTCTCTTTCTCTCAAGTGTTTATTGCCTCACCCACACACGTGTTTTGCTCACTGATTTTATGGTGATCACACTGAGGTATTTTCTCGATGTTCTTATCAAACACTTCAAGCCAAATCTAGCAAATACTCCCACGCAACAAAGGAGAAAGAAAATACAGAAATTTCGAAGGGAAATCCGTTTAGCCACCTCTTGACTGGATTTCTCCTCAGCCAGCAGGATTTCTCTTCCACCACCCTCACAAACTGGATTTCTCCTCAGTTTGTCTTAAACCTTTTCGGTTTTCTTTCTTTTTTTTTTTTTTTTTTTTTTTTTAAAAAAAGAGAGTAGAGGATGGCCCGGATTTTCAATGGAAAGAGGGAGAAGAGAACAGATTATATAGATATATTTTTTTTTTTTGATTAAGAAGAAAAGAAGATGAACAGCTTTACCAACAAAGAGTGGCTCTGATACCACGTAATGGAACCCTTGGATGGATTATGCTCTTTGTTGGTGCGTCGGATAGATTGGATAGATGGATAGTTGGTGGATCGAATGAGACCGTCAAGAGATGCGGAAGTCTCTTGGTATTCTCCACTCCACGGAACCGAGGAAGTAACCCTTAACCACGGATCTTAGGAGGTTTGCTGCGTTTGGAAGTAACCCTTGCCAAACTCAACGAAATGTTCAAGATGAACAAAGAGATTTCTCTCAAGAAGAAGATGATAAAAACTTGGATATTTTATTAGAATGAATTCTTACAATACTTATAGAATTCTTAACACAGAAAAAGAAAAGAGAAATTAAGTTTGTGGATTTCCTAAACATAGAAAATGAAAACAAAGACTAGAAATAATTCCTTGGTCAAAGACCTTGAATTCACGCCCAATACTAGGAATGACTCCTCGGCTGCTTTTGCTTCCCAACCAGAAGTCTGCTGTGTATTTGAGAAGTCTGCTGTGTATTTCAGAACTCTGCCGAACAAATCATAAGTCTGCCTTGTACCGGATGGAACAAACATAAGCATTTTCTGCCATAATGTAATCAGCTTGCTCAAGCTGAGTTATCTCACGTTCGATCTCTTCCTTCAATCATTTAGCTCGAATAGAAAGCTTTTGACCGGAAGAAAAGTCGAATGGGTCGGTACTCGGATGCTTGACTTGGACAATCTGATTTCTAGAACTGACTCGAGTTGGTCGAGAGACTCAGTCATCAGAACGGAGCTCCCTTTGTAGATGATTCCCGGATAGTGTTGGATCAAAGCGGAACACGGCTGTGTCGGACTGAACACGATCGCGGCCAATGCTGGTTTCTCCTCGATGAACCTCACTCGTACCGTCCATGACCTGCTCTGGTACATGCTGCTCGTCATCATCCGAACCATCCGTGGATGTTTGGCCTGGTGCTCTGCCACGGAATCTATCACAGAGGAATGAAGATTGACTCACGGTGTCAAGCATGTGGAGAAGAAAACGAATCTTCCAATCATGTACTATTCACCTGCCCTCTAGCTCGTCAGGCATGGGCACTATCAGACTTTCCGATTCCACAAGACGGTTTCAATGATTCATCCGTCTACGTGAACATCAATTTCTTGATGTTGATGAGTAAAAACATTAGAGTTCCCCTAGAAGTTAGAAGGGCTTTCCCGTGGGTTCTCTGGCTTCTTTGGAAGAATAGGAACAAGCTTTTATTTGAAGGGGGCAGGTTCCATGCAAATGAAACAGGTGAAAAGATCAGAGAAGAAGCAAACCTGTGGTTTAATTCTCAGGCAATTGAGACCGAAATTAATGAAACAACAACTTCGTCTCCTTGCTACCAGAAACGATGGCGAGCCCCCACAGACAAGTGGCTTAAGTGTAATGTTGGGACCTCACGGTCTAGGTCAACACAAACAGCAGGTGGTGCATGGGTTCTTAGAGATAAGACTAGGTCAGTGTTGTTGCACAGTCGCAGAGCATTCGACGATGTGTGAAGTAAGGATGAATCAATTCTAAAGTGTCTAACCTGGGCTTTAGATTGTTTATGGTACCATAAAGTTGATTCGGTGGTTTTTGAATATGAAGCCTCAGACGTGATGAAGGCTTTTTTACGACCGAAAGTTTGGCCATCTTTCAGATGGATGTTACCCCTTTTGAATTTTTTGGTGAACAAGTTTAAAGCTTTGAAATTTGATGTGGAAGTTAGAGCATCCAGTAGAGGAGCTTATCTCATAGCTGATTCTGTGACAAAGTTTGGGTTTTCCCAATCATATGTTGCTGCTGGTCATCCGCTTTGGCTGTCTGGTCTTTTCTGCAGTGAGAAAGTTTCATCTTCTTCTCGGATAGGTTATGGGCCCCTTTAGATCGACTATTTTTTGGTATGTGGGCTGTATTTACCAATCATTCTCTTTGTGCTTCTGATCCCTAAATGTATAACTCTTGTTATCAGTCTCAATCTAATATATATATTCAGATGAAAAAAAAAGACAATTTGACGACATTTAACCCAAAAAAATATTCCTTTCTTTAAGTTATTTTAAGTTTTACCTTTTGTTGGTTTTCAACTTTAAATGTTTTTTCCTTCAATTTTCTAATTTATACATATAAATTAAAATTAATCTTAACTAAATTGATAGAAAATGTTAAATTTGATATTACAACTAATTTTTAACAAAGTGAAAAAATTAAAACGTTTAGTTAAAAAAAAAAAAGCTGAGGGAATATCACATAATTTCTTAACTATGAGCTTACAAATGTTGTAAATTATTTTTTGAGTTATAATATCAAAAAAAAAACGTTTAGTTAAGAAAATGTTGTAATTTTTTTTTTTGTTACAGTCATTTATTGTAATTGGATTCAAAATTTCTTCTCTTTGACTCAAAATCCTGATTTCACTAAATATTGTGAACTCCCATGAATAAACTGTCTTTTGTATGCATTCCTCCTAAACGGATCATATTATTCCATTAATAAGTATCTTTTTCCCCCAATTCACTACTTGCTCGAGTCCTTTTGGGGAAATACTGCACCGAGGCTACCTTATTAGACGGTCCTATCCCGAAAGGTTGCTCCCATGGATGGCGCAGCATTTTGCATGGCAGAGACCTAATGGTGAAACAGTTGGGCTGGACAATCGGTGATGGACAAAGTGTATCAATCTGGCATGATCATTGGCTCTCTCTTAAGGAGCAAAGTTCGCCTATGGGACCTGCTACAGAAAGTACACAAAGTCTGAAAGTGTCAGACCTCTTTCAAGACAATTCAATGGCTTGGGATATAGTAAAAATAGAGCAAATCTTACCTTTCTATAAGGAAGCAATCCTAATGTTAAACCCGAGTTTGCTTGGGAATCCTGATAAACTTTGCTGGCTTGGTCACTCTTCTGGAGTGTATACGACCAAATCAGGCTACTACACATCTTCGGCTCATCAGAGGAGAGATCAACCTGCACCACCAATGGCGGAAGTAGATTGGCACAAGCAAGTATGGAAGCTAGGTACAGCTCCAAAAATAAAATTGTTCTTATGGAAAGCCCTACACGAAGCACTCCCAGTAGGACAACAACTCGCTTGGCGGGCAATTCCGATAGACCCTAAGTGTAAGAGATGTGAGGAATCTGAATCTGTCCTGCACCTTCTGTTTCACTGTCAGTTTGCTCAAAGCGTCTGGAGGGAAGCTCCTTTCTCTTCGGGCTTCGATGCGGCCCAGGTGGAGAATATACTGAGAGGTATAACGGCGGTGAATCTGTGTATACCTCTGCCTCCGATCGGAGTAGAAGCTGGAACCCTAGCCGCTTGGATTTGTTGGAATCTGTGGATTGCTAGGAACCAATTGGTGTTCAATTCTAGAGAGTTTACGTCTCAGGAAACTATTCTAAAAGCTATACAAGAGGCTAGAGAATGGAAAAATGCTCAAATCATGGGCGAAGGAAAGTTACCCTCTGTTGCTCTAAGATCGATAAATGACGAGAGACTCCTGAGTGATTTCAGGATCAGGTGTTCCTCGGATGCAGCTTGGCACGCTGGATCGAATTCCGCTGGCCTGGGATGGGTTTTTAGAGACCCTACAGGGGAGACAGCTAGATCGTCTTCTTCCAAATCAAATGTCTCCTCTGCTCTTGTGGCCGAAGCTCTGGCCATTAGAGAGGCGCTAATGGAGGCGAAGGCGAAAGGGTATAACAGATTGATTTTGCAATCAGATTCAATGCAAATCATCAAAACGATCAAGGAGAAATCTTTTATTTTTGAGATTCATAGCATTCTCGCTGATATCTCTGTGTTGTGTCTTTACTTTTCTAGTATTGAGTTTAAGTTTATCCCTAGAGTGGATAATGCTGTGGCAGATACTATTGCCAAACAAGCTTTGAGAAGCTTGGTTGTAAGGACAATTTAAGTTGGTTTTAATGAAGTAAGTGGTTTGAACAAAAAAAAAAGTATCTTTTTCCTGAATGGTTGTCCAATCAAGTCTGCTATACTTTCTTTGTAGAAGTAGTGATTACATGTTGTTTCTTTGGTGGTTTAGGTGATTATAGTGAAGAAGGAACTATTTGAATACGCAATAATTGCTTTCTTAACATGTCAGGTTGAAGGCTTGCTTCTTCTACATCACGAAACCAGATCCTTTGTTTTTTGGTTGGATACACATTTTGTTGTTAAATTAATAGAAAACAAAAGTTTATTAAATAGAAATTTTGAGGGCTGCACAAACTGCCACACCAGCGATATAGTACATTTTTTATTAGGAAAAAGAAAATTTATTTTAGATTTCTTATAAAAATTATGTTTATGCTGAGATTTATATATATATATATATATAGATTTAAGAGTTTAAACAAAATAGATTTAAGAGTTTGTAATATACATTCACAAGTTTATTAAATAAAAAAAACCTCTAAAACAAATAATATTTGCTTCGATTTCGATTATCTCGGCCTAATTTTGTTTGTTACTTACCCGAATTTACAACACATTTGATTCCAAAACTTTCCAATGTATGTCTCGTCCTATTTCTTTTATTATCCACAAGAAATCTCCAATCACTCATGTTTTGTTTTCGCAAGTTGTTTTCCACATCATGAAACATGCCATAGTGTTAGTACTTATAGTAGTAAGGACAGGACAAGTACAACAAGCTTGAAACATGCCATGTTTTCTTGATTATGAAGCTTTACATCGTCATTTTGTTTATAATCTTGTGTTAGTTAATCTGTCATTTATCGTTAATTAAATAAGATGTTTCTTCAATACCGATAAAGTAGTCCTAATTGTTTACATTTTTCTTGGTTTTTGTCGGAATCCTAAACAAAAAAAAAGTTAAAAAAAAAATTAAAATAAAAAAGCAAATATCTCACAATAAAATCCCACTCTCCCAATGAAGACTAGAAAATAGAGTGAGAGAGAGAGAGAGTGTGATAGTGAGAAAAAAGCAAAACAAACATCATCTTTCTTCACAAAGAGAGAGAGAAGCTTAGAAACAAAATATCAATGGACGAGAGACCCGAGACAGAGCTAATATCAATACCAGCGACGCCGCGAGTCTCCACACCGGAGATTCTTACTCCGTCCGGTCAAAGATCGCCTCGTCCCGCCACCAAATCTTCGTCGGCGGCATGGACTCCTACTTCTTTCATATCGCCGAGGTTCTTGAGTCCTATTGGTACGCCTATGAAACGAGTTCTTGTCAACATGAAAGGGTATCTCGAGGAAGTGGGTCATCTCACTAAGCTCAACCCGCAAGACGCTTGGCTTCCTATAACTGAGTCGCGCAACGGAAACGCTCATTACGCCGCGTTTCATAACCTAAACGCTGGTGTTGGGTTTCAAGCCCTCGTTCTTCCCGTCGCGTTTGCGTTTCTTGGCTGGTGCGTTTTGAGTTTTGCACTTTTTTATCCTTCATTATTTCCAATAATCTTTTTCTTGTGTTTTTCGCTTTTTTCTTGGTGTTTGTGTTCAAAACTCTGTGTTGTTCAGATCCAATTTCAGAATTTATTTTTGAGCAAAATGGTTTTAAAAAAATCATTGGAAATAATAATATGTTGACTAATTTACTTTTTGAACTTTGGAAACACTTCGATTTTTAGCAGTAGATATTATATTTTTCTGATTTTCTTTTTAATTTGTCATGCTTCCATCATTACACATGTGGCCACTCTCAGACATACTTTTTGCTTTAATTTGGATGAAGACAGAGCCATCTTTATCGTCGGTTTTGTTTCTTGATGATTTCCGGCAAATATACATTTATTTATTTTCCCTGTTGAACAAAATAAAAACATTTATTTATATATTCCTCTCTCTTTTTTGTATAACATTAAACATTAAATTCGTGTAGATGAATATTTTTCTATATTTTATATGAAAAAAAAAGAAAAGTTAAATAATTTTTCTTTTTGGAAAATCAAACATATTTGAAGCATATATAACTTGTTTATACCTCTTTAAGGTTGAGTATTGAGTTAGTTCAACGGCTTAGTGATGGATTATTTATTGCAATCAAGTAGTAATTAAGATTGTTATTTGAGAAGAAGATGAGAATAAACCAGTTTCTATGAATTATTATTTGTTTTGTAGGAGTTGGGGAATACTATCATTGACAATAGCCTATATTTGGCAACTCTACACACTGTGGATACTAGTTCAGTTACACGAAGCAGTCCCAGGGAAGCGTTACAATCGATATGTCGAGCTTGCACAAGCTGCATTTGGTAATCAAAAGAGAAACTGAATTTTTACATTTTCATTCATTGATTCTTGAAATTTGTGTTTTACTAAAAATCTTGGATTCTTGATTTTGAAAAACAGGAGAAAGACTAGGAGTTTGGCTTGCACTGTTTCCTACGGTTTATCTATCAGCAGGAACCGCGACGGCGCTGATTCTGATCGGTGGAGAGACGATGAAACTCTTCTTTCAGATAGTTTGTGGTCCGTTATGCACCTCGAATCCGTTAACAACGGTTGAATGGTATCTTGTGTTTACTTCTCTATGCATCGTCCTGTCTCAGCTTCCGAATCTCAATTCGATTGCGGGACTCTCCTTAATAGGAGCAGTGACTGCAATAACCTACTCCACAATGGTTTGGGTTCTCTCTGTGAGCCAACCAAGACCAGCTACTATCTCCTACGAGCCACTTTCTATGCCTTCGGTTTCTGGTTCGCTCTTCTCTGTCTTGAATGCTCTTGGCATTGTAGCTTTTGCCTTCAGAGGTCACAACTTGGTTTTGGAAATTCAGGTAAAATTTGCAAAAATGTGTTTGTTTATATGTAATGCATATTGGAGTTGTATTGTTCTGAGTATTGAGAACTTTGTAGTCGACGATGCCATCGACGTTTAAGCATCCTGCTCATGTACCAATGTGGAGAGGAGCCAAAGTTGCTTACTTCTTCATTGCTCTGTGTATCTTCCCAATTTCCATTGGAGGCTTTTGGGCTTATGGGAACCTTGTAAGTTCCATTTACTATCTTCTTTGGTTTATGTCTTCTTGTTAATTAAGGATGGTCTAATCTTGCGTTAGGTTCAGTTTTTGATTCGTTTCATTTTGGTTTATGAAATATAGAAACAGAATGGGACACAACTAATATCATTTGGTTTCGGTTTGGCTTCGGATTGTTTAGCAAAATGTATAAAGATTATCGAAGATATTATGGTTTTAATTGGTTTATTTCCTTCTCGGTTCTGGTTGGTTGGGTTCTGTTTTTTCAAATTAAGAAAAATGGATTGGTTCTATTTTGGTTATAGTTTGGATTAAGATTTCTAGCAAAATTTATCAATACTCCAGAAAATTTAAGGTTTTAGTGGGTCTATCTCCTTTTCCTTTAGGTTCAATGACGGTTTGGTTTCAGTTTCGATTTGTATTAGGCTCTTTTGCAACATGTATGTTATCAAATCTTCAAAGAAATCAAAGTTATAATCTGTTTACTTCCTTTTCCGTTTGATTTTTAGTTACGGTTTTTCGGATTTAGAAACAAGAAACCAAACCATTTCTTGATTTTTGGTTTGGTTTCGGTTTCAAAAGCATAACCTTGATATACATTTTTCTTGGTCTTATAGATGCCTTCAGGAGGTATGCTCGCAGCATTATATGCATTTCACATTCACGACATTCCGAGAGGTTTATTAGCGACAGCATTTCTCCTAGTAGTCTTCAACTGCCTGAGCAGCTTTCAGATATACTCAATGCCCGCCTTTGACAGCTTTGAGGCTGGCTACACAAGCCGAACCAACAAGCCGTGTTCGATATGGGTCAGATCAGGTTTCCGGGTCTTTTTCGGTTTTGTCTCGTTTTTCATCGGCGTTGCTCTCCCTTTCTTGTCTAGTCTCGCGGGTTTGCTCGGCGGTCTCACGCTCCCGGTCACGTTTGCTTATCCTTGCTTCATGTGGGTCTTAATCAAGAAACCGGCTAAATACAGTTTCAATTGGTATTTCCACTGGGGTTTGGGTTGGTTGGGAGTTGCATTCAGTTTGGCATTCTCCATAGGTGGGATTTGGAGTATGGTTACTCAAGGACTTAAGCTCAAGTTCTTCAGTCCTAACTAAGTAATAGTTTTGTTTGGTTGACAAGTTTGGTGTTATAAGAGATTTTGTATTGTCTGTGTTTGTTTCAAGGGTGTATCGTTTTGGATTGGAAACAATGTGTAATGTGTAATATATATTCAGTAAGCTTTTTCAATATGATTTTTTTTGAAATTTTATAGTTGGTATCACAACAGTCACAAGTGTGCATAACAATCCTTAAGCTAGAATTCTCCCAACATTGTAAATCCTTCGGGTTCAAACTTCTTTTAAAACGGAAGGTTAATCTTTAGATCGGATTATCTAAAGGCTTATTCCGGATACTAGAAGAGATTATGGATCTTCGGCGAACTTCTATGGTTTTCAAAAAAAAAAGATAGTAAATCCTTGGCCTCCGTTAGAAGTTTTTTCTGACTATAAAACAGATGATTTTTTTTTTCTTTTTTCTTGTCAAGTACATGTATACACTTTATCCATATTTATCACAGAAAATTTCAATAAATATCACCAATTATTTAGGTGTTTTTAGAAATATACACGAACATTTCGAATTTCTAAAAGAACATAGAACTAAGCATTTAACTCAGGCAGTTGATTCTATTAAATAAATTATATATGACTCTGTATTTGAATGTTATTATAAAGATTAGTAAAAAATAAACGTTCAATTGTTAAGCACAATTAAAAATCATATACCATTGATCTCATAAAAATCGGAAAATTAACTTTCAAATCTTTTTAGTTCGGGAAAAAAATAGAGGGAACATAATTAATAATAATTATTATGTAGGGATAAACAAAGAGAAGTCCCAACACACATGCTTAGAGGCAATGATGTGAGAAGCCACAAATTGGGCAACGGCATCATAGTTATGTAATTATGGACATATTTAAACTAATGTTGGGTGGTTGATCATTATAGGCAACCTTTGGATCATTATAGAAAAAAACATTCTTTCGGGGATTTAAGTTTCTTTTTGTTTTCCAAATGATTCAAATCTCATGATGACGCTAATTTTTTTAATTTGACAACTGAAGGTCAATGACACCCACTTCCAATATAGAATGGAAACTAAAGAACACTTAAAATAGTTAAAAGAGAGAAACCTTAGCCGCAAGTGGGAGAAAAAATTGTATTTTTGAAGGTCAGTCTAGTGGCTGTCCCGCCGCTGGTGCGGTGCCAGAGACAGAGATGTGTAAACTCAGTCCTTGGTGTTTGAAAGGGAGGTTTTGAAAGAGTTTTGATGTGTGTCATTGGATTCCTTGTTTTCCTTGTCATTTGAAAAAAAAAAATTTATCTCGTCAAAGACATGCATTCGAGATAAGGGGATCCAAGCAGTACACTTCAAGATAGATTGTTCGAACTTGATCCGGATAATCTAATACCTCGTAGATCGGCCAGCCTTTAAATTGGAACTATAATCATTGTATATTTCGAATGTCATTCGAAGATTGTAACTTAAGCTTTATTTTTCGTAGTCGAAATATTCATACGGGTATCCTTATTAACAGGCCGAGAGCACGAGGGACTTTATATTTTTATGCAAGTCACACTAAGTCACACCTGAACTACTGATCAAACTTGATTTAATATATAATGATAGTTTTTAAAAAAAAATTCTCACCAAAAAATTTTCATTTTTTTTGAAATGTTTATTACCAAAAAATTGTTATGAGTTAAAAATCTTCAGAGGGATTTTCTCATTTTCTGACGTTGGTTTGAGTTCGTATTCGGGGACCGTTTAGAATCTTCTATCGAAAGTTTTTGAATTATGTTGCATCAAAATCACATTACAAAGGGTTTTGATGTTTGGACTAGGCCTGGGCATACGGATACCCGTTCGGGTTCGGGTATTTCGGTTCTAGAGAATAGAACCCATTCGGGTATTTTGCTTTTTTGTTCGGGTTTGGTTCGGTTCCGTTCGGGTCCGGGTCGGTTCCGGATATCCAAATTATCTAAATTTTTTTTAAAATAATTAAAATTTGATAAATATAACTAAAAATTTTCAAATATTCTGAGTATTTTAGTTATTTTGTTCTAAACATAACTAATATATTTGGTTTATAATTGCAATTTTGAGTATTTAAATTATTTAAAGTATAAATACAACAAATGTTTTGGATATATAATTATATTTTGGGTATTTAACGTATCCATTCGGTTCCCGGTTCGGTTCCGGTTTTTCGGATATAAAAATATAGGACCCATTCGGATATTTAGGTCGGTTCCGGTTCGGTTCGATTCCTTCTAATTCGGGTCGGTTCGGTTCGGTTTTTCGGGTCCGGTTTTTATGCGCAGGTCCAGTTTGGACCTCAGAAAAACCGAACCAAACCCGAACCAAAAAAGCAAAATACCCGAATGCGTTCTATTCTCTAGAACCGAAATACCCGAACCCGAAAAAAACCGACCCGAACCCGAATGCCCATGCCTAGTTTGGAGTATGAAGATTGGACTTTAATTCATTATCTACTACTGGTCAAAAAATTAACTTTTTCAAATATCAAAGTTGAAGACTATAAGGGCATGTGCATTGAAGACTTTAAAAGTGGGTGTCTAAAAATTATTTTTTTGATTAAATTTAAATAAGTTTAATGTTTTAAGACACTTTAGTTATAGAGAAATGTCTAAAGTCCAAAAATAAATCCTATATAAGACACTTTTTATGAGTTTTAGATCTTTAGTCTTAAAATTTATTATTTAAATAATGTTATTAGATCTCTTAGAGCATGTGCATTGGAGACATTAAGAGATCTAATAACATTATTTTAATATTAAATCTTAAGACTAAAGATCCAAAACTAATAAAAAGTGTCTAATATAGGATCTATTTTTGGGCTTTAGACATGTATGCATAACTAAAGTGTCTTAAAATATTAAACTTATTTAAATTTAATCAAAAAAATAACTTTTAGACACCAACTCTTAAAGTCTCCAATGCGCATGCTCTTAATGTCTCTAATGCACATGCCCTAACAACGGAGATTGACTTTATTTCACAATCTATTGGACAAAATATAAAACTTTTCCTCAAAGATCACTTGAGTATTAGTTTGGCTTTGGAAGTAGATTACAATGTTAAGTTGCATTAGCAATTCATAGTATTTCCTGCTTTTGTTTTTTATGTGAATGCCAAGTTTCAGCAAGTTAGTTAGATATGGGAGAAGCTATTTTAGATGAGATTTTACTAACCAGTTTAGTTAAAATAGTTTTATTATGAATGGCCTAGCTATTAGAAAAATTAACTCTTAATAACGAATAAAGGAAACATAAAATGGTAATTTATGATGATTATGTATATTTAATCTAATTTTCTTTCCAACATTTTAAGATAGTGAACCAGCTATTATACAGAGAAAACGTGAAAACCGATAGCGATCTGAAAAGAGGGCAAGACTACATGCAAGATTTGGACGTTACACTTACACATCTAAATCCACATCATGCGTGGCGTTGACAGTGTTTTGGTCTACTATTTCATCATGTAATTATTTATTTACGAAAAGTTAATTTGTTGTAAGAGTAACAAATCAGTTGGGTCAAAAAAAATAATTATGGTATATCTCAGTTGATTTAAGTTTAGCACCAACCAATATGTTAAATTACTATCTCAATAAAAAAACCAAAAAAATATTAGTAAGATTAAAAATTACTATAATATTTGACATACAATCAAATGGAGCTGATTCCGCTTTGACTTAACAAGGTTGAATGATTTGTGTGGGCAAAAGTTTTATTAGTTGGTAACGAACCTGAGCATCATTTTCTCTGTCCTTGGGTCATAATGTTGTTAGTTGTTACCACTGGCGCGGAGGTAGAAATTTATTTCACCGGGGGCAAATTATATATTAAAAATTTATATAAAATTTTTAAATAAAAAAGTAGTATACTATATAAATGCATTCTAAGTCTTGTCTTTCAATATTTTACAAAAATTAAAAGTTGACATATAGAAAAAAATCATTCTTTCAGAAACTAAAAACATTATGTTGAAAAATAACAAAAAAGATATTGCACAACCATAAATTTAAATTTCTCCGTAAAAACAAAAATTTTGGTTATAAAAATAAACAAAAAAATAAAATATGAGAATAATTTGTTTTAAACAAAAATAGTTAGTAATAAATATAATAGATATTGTATATCTAATATCGAATCCATAACTATCGTTTCATAAAAAAAAAATTTTAGAACCAGATTTTTGCATGTAATAAAATTAGAACCAGATTTTTTTGGATTTAAGATTCTCACATTTATATAATTAATAACCAAAAAAGAAAAATTTTAAACAAATAAAATTAAAATAGGGAAAGTAATATTATTGAACACTTAAAAATAGAAAATTATTGATAGAGAAAAAAAGAACCGGGGGCGGAATAAAAATTGTTACGGGGGCATTAAATAGATTTGGTCATAATTATAACATAATTTTAAAATTTAACGAGGGCAAGTGACCCCCCTTCCATACATGTAGCTCCGCCCCTGGTTGTTACCATTTATATTCAGCACATTTTGTCTTTGGCTTTTGACCACAATAGCTAGGTCTAGGAGACTATGCGACAGTATCTAGTTCAGAGCGTGGACACGGATATCCGAAAATTTTATAGTATTTGTGATTTGCTTCGTTTTTATCGGATATCTAATTTTATGATTTGATTTGCTTTGAAAATATACGGATATCTGAAAATCTGAATATTCAAAAAATTTACGAATATTTGCAGATATTTACAGATATTTGCGGATGTTTAGTTTGATTCTTTTAATACAAACCAAAAAAACTAAAAATACATACTTTTATGAAAAAAAAAATATTTTTTTTTATCTAAACTATCAAGTAAAATATTTAAAAAATAATTTAAAAATAAGAAAAAAATAAAAATTTAACTTATAACTGAAAGATTTTCCTATAAAAAATAAACTTCTTTTTAATTTGTTAAATTTCAGTATTAAAATAACTAATATATAAATAGAAATTTACAAAACTTATATATACATATAAGAATTATATAATATATATATAATTGTTTATATACATATATATATGTACATATAACAGAGCAGATCGGATATCTGCCTCTTAAAATTTTAGTATTTGTGATTTGCTCCGTTTTTAACGGATATTGATTTCTAGTATTTGCTTTACTCCATACAATTACGGATATCCAAATTTTTCGAATCGAATCGAAGCAAATAACGAATCAAATCAAATATAATGGATATTTTGCCCAGTCCTATCTATTAGCTATATAATCCCACACTCGAATTCTTTTTTTGTTTTTACGTTTAACCGAGTGTTTTTGAGTGTGAAATTTTCTACTTCACTACATTGATCGAATTAAAGTTTTTTTAAGCATTGTTATTAATTGTTTCGCATACTTAACAGCACTACTCACATGACTTTGATACGCCCAATCTTTTTACACTGCAAATGAACACAATGTTGTTGTTGTTGATATTTATCTATAATAAAAACAAAACTAAGTTCAACGCGATTTCCATACTTATCTTACTACTTCTGCAACAGTAGTACTTCTGTACTTTTTCCTTATTTGGACCCACATGCCTTCACTATTGACTCTCAAGTCTCAACCATTGACTCTCACCATTTCAAAAATATTGGAGCCAATTTTGTCTTTTTTTGTTTCCCCTTATTTCCAATAGAATTGGATCACTCAATTTTAACCAACCAAATAAAAAAAAGAAATAATTTACTTTTTTTCTGCTCCATTTTTGCTACTCGGAACCCAATTCCAATATGTTCATAACACAGAAACAGAGGATTTACAAACCTCAAAAAGTAAAAAAAAAACAAAAAAAGACATTAAAAACTTCCTCCTATTTTTTTTTGTTTTCTTCTGTTTAATTCGCTTCTTTAGGTTTTTTTTTGGCTCTTCCCTCTATCCCACTAGGAAAGTAAAAAACAAACAGAAAATACCAAAAAGAAACAAACAAAAAACAGAAACAGAGGAAGAAGAAGACAATAAATCAGAAACGGTTTCTTTCTCACTTAACATCGTTGCTTTGCATTGAGATCTCGAGACCAGGCCAAATCAAACTGTCCCCACTTTTACCACCAATCTCCCCGATCTGCCACGTGTCACCACCATCCACCACCGGCACAATCTCTCCTCCGGTTCCTCCTCCAAGATACCCAATACTCATCTCTTCCAACCCGTACCCGTACGCGAACCCGAACCCGTGATCCAACCCACCGACACCGTTTCCACTCCCCAACGCAAGAAACGGAGCTCCATCGCTCTGTCCACTTAACAAAGACGCAAAGCTTCCATAACCTGAAATTACATTACTACCCTTTGCCTCGTTTGCGACGGTTCCTTGGTTCATCGGTGCTTCTGATTCGTGTGTCGTTGTGGTGATGACGGAAGAAGAGCAGGAAGAGGAGGAGGAGGCAGTAGCGGCGGAGGCTGAGAAAGAGCGGTTGCGTTTGGAAGAGCTCCGGCGAGTTCCACCGCCGACGGGAACGTCGCGGAGAGTACCGCCTTGAGTCCAGTAACGGCGGCAGGATTTGCAGAAGTAGCGAGGCTGTGAGAGGTTGTAATTGTTGTAGTAACAGAACTTGGTGTTGATGGAGTTGCAGCGAGGACAAGGCAGAGACTCGGCTAGATTCGGCGGTGGGTAAGCCGCCGTTGAGCCATGAACTCTGGTGGGTCGGGTCTGGTTCGGTTCCGACGGCATGAGTTGAGAGTTAAATGAGGAAAACGACAGAGAGAGGTTTGTTTTTTGGGAAGAGAGAGAGAGAGAGAGAGAAAAGCGAAAGAGAAGGGATGTTGTGAGAGTGGTGATGTGGGTTTTATATAGGCTAGATTTTTGTTATATAGGCTTTATTATGATGTTTCAATTTAATTTTGAATTATATTTTTCAATCTCTTTAGAAAAATGGTTGGTTGTGGAGTTTAGATTTTTTTTTTTTTTAATTTCGTTTGAAAATGAATTTAACGTTAGAGCATCTCCAAAAATGACTTTAAATTCGAGGTTTGGGGCTGTTTGTCTCCAAAAGCAGAACCTCAAAAATAACTTTATTATTATTATATTTTGTATTTTAATCCTTATTATTGATTATAATTAATTAAGATCATATAATTTTATAAATAAATATAAAACATATCCAAAAAATAATAATATTAACAATAATAACTAAAATTATAACAAAATATTTATAAATAATTATATAATAAAACATTACATTATAATATGATATTACATAAACTTAAAAAATGCAAATAAAAACATAAAACCTCAAATTATATAATAAAACATTACATTATAATATGATATTACATAAACTTAAAAAAAGAGCATGTAAAAACATAGAACCTCAAGTAAACTATTAATAAAACATATAATTATAAAGTTAAAATGATAAAAAGCAAAACTATTAAGATATTTTTAATGACATAACTAATTAGAAGGACTAAAAATGCAAATAAAAACATATAACCTCAAATTTGAAGATTTGAGGTTTCTTTTGGAGATGCTCTTAGATGTTATAAAAAATGATTTAAACGGTGACAATCACCCAAAAAAATATTTTGGAATAGTCCTGCAAAATACTATGAAAAGTTTTAATCACTAAGACCACCTCCAACGCCAAAATCCCTTTTCATAGTCTCTCTTATATATAATATTAATATAAGTTATTTATTTAATTAAAATTAAAATTATATAAGAAAATAACTAGTAATTAAGTGACATGTGTAAGAGATATGCAAGAAACGCTTCTAAAGTCTCTGGTTTTAGATCCGTTTCTACTCTCTCTTTCCTCCTTTTCAATTTTTTTCAATTTTTTATTTTTTAGAAACTCTCATTAGAGACCACCGTTGGAGGTGCTCTAAGCACGAAAAGATTCCATGTGTAAGTTGTAACTTGTAAGTAATCGGAATATAGACAATTTTAGCTGGTTTTAGGTTTTCATACGAGATATTAAATATTTTTTTAGGCTTGATAAAAAAAAATTCATTTTTATTTTAGTTTTAAAAAAAGTGTCGTTATATTAAAAATGTTAAACAAAAATCTAATTTTAGATTTATTGTTTTAATGTATTAATAAAAAATTATCTGGTAAAATTTTTAATAGTTTTTTAATATGTGAGAAAATTGTATAAATACTATTTGTAAAAAGCAGTATTTGTAAAACGGAAGTAGCATATATTATCAAACCACATTGGTGTCAAAGTCTTTTTCTAAGGTTATAAATGAAGACTAAAACACTGTATTTTACTAAAATGAAGACTAACATAAGTGTCAAAAGTCTTTTCTTAAGGTTATAAATGAAGATATTTAGCAACCAATGTGGTTGTAAAAACAGTATTTGTAAAGACAGAAGTAGCATACATATTATCAAACCACATTGGTGTCAAAAGTTTTTTTTAAAGGTCATAAATGAAATTTTTTAGCAACCTTGGGGTTATTGGGCTTAAATTCTGGAGACTGTAAATATAAACTATTGGGCTTACCTTAGTGCTTATACGGCCCAATAAACAATAAAGGAACCCATTGAGATTTCATTTTTTCTTCGGCATTTTTGTTTTTGTTAATTCCATCGAGTTTCAGATTTCAGAGCTAAACCAAACCTTCTTCTTCAATTTCATAGCTTCACGGTCGTCGTCGTCGTCATCTTTGCGTCGCCGGACCTGTAGCTGCTGCTTTGGTGGAAGATGACGCTTTTTCACTTCTTCAACTGTGCGATTCTCACATTCGGCCCCCACGCCGTCTATTACTCCGCTACTCCATTGTACGAAAATCAAATCCTTTTTCTTCGCCGTCTTTCTCGATCTGTGATTTTCAAATTGGCTATGGCTTTTAGTTTAGTCATACCCAATCTAGATTGTACCTAGATCCTCTAAAATCATCGCTTACCTCTAAACTTCATGATCTAGATTCTTCGGCTTAGTATAAGCTTCTTCGCTACTAGTTGTTGAGAATTTCCCAAATTTGCTGTGTGTTTCTTCGCGGAATCAGAATTTATGTTTAGGTATAGATTGTAATCGGAAGTGTATCTGCAGATCTGAATATGACACTCTTCGAACCTCCGTGAAGGCTGCTGTTGTTTACCTTGCTACAGCATTGGTTAAGGTTAGTCAACAGTAAACAATCCTGGGGAAAAAATCTTTGTTTATCTTGATTTGTATATGAATCTCTTTGGCTGTATTTGCATTTCGTTTAGCTAAAGCTGATTTTGTTAATTTTCATGGCAGCTTGTTTGTTTGGCAACTTTCCTGCAAGTATCTGAGACTGAAGTATTTGACCCATACCAGGTATTTTCTTGAAGCTAAAGATCACTGTATCAATCTTACTCTCTTTTTTTTTTTATGAGTCTGTGGTTTATTTCTCTAATAAGGGCGATGAAGTTGTCATCTTTCCTGCTACTACCATGGAAAATGATAAACAATATTAGCCAATAACTTGTCTTTTCTTGGTAACTTGTTGCAATTTCCTTCTTTTTTTTTCTGACTCAATTGTATAGATTGACATTGTTGACTTCTTTTACTGCTGGTTTGGTTATGTTACAATCTAGATGACTAATCATGGGTCCAATCTCTCTTGTATCAGGAAGCACTGAAAGCAATGATTGGCTTCATAGATGTTGCTGGTCTTTACTATGCTCTGGCTCAGCTGACACACAGGAACATCTCCCAAAATCATAAGTTCCAAGCTGTTGGCCTCGGTAAGTAGATCGCTTCTGCTGCAAAAAAATTCAGTTAGCTTAGGCTGTGATACTCTGAAAATATGTTACAAATCGGTGAAATGACACTGGAATTGGATTTGGTTTTGTGGATAAACAAAACAAAAAAAAACTCCTTTCATGATTTCTGGAGGAGAAGTTTCATGACTAATTTCGATTAGAGCTTTCAACCATTTCAAGACTGTAACTTAATGATTGTTTGCATCACGGGATATTTATCAACTGTGACTTAAGAGATGCGTTTCTTTTTTTTTGATCAGGATGGGCATTTGCGGATTCTGTTTTGCACAGGTTAGCACCTCTTTGGGTTGGTGCTCGTGGACTTGAGTTCACTTGGGATTACGTCTTGCAAGGGCTTGAAGCCAATGCAAATCTGGTATAATGCCAAATCTTTACTTCTCGAACGATCCATGATCTCTGTAACTGTTTCTTACTCCCATCAAAAACGTTTGTGTCAAACTCAGGTGTTCACGATATCTTTGGCCGCGCTAGGTTCGTTGATGTGGCTACGCAAGAACAAGCCGAAGACTCTGATCCCCATCATATACACTTGTGCGGTGATCATCGCGACAATGCCTTCGATCACAAGCTATCTAAGGAGAGTGATGGGATGGCATTTCCCGAAAGTTGTTGGGTTTGAGCTGTTGACTTCTCTGGTAATGGCTTTCATTAGTTGTCAACTCTTCATCCTCTGTCAGAGACCGTCTTTGTGATTCCACTCCCGGTGAGAGACCAAACACAGTTCTTTTTTGTTAAGGGAAACTCTTGCTTTACTTTTTTTTTTCTTTCAGGACTCTGTTCCATGAAACTTCAAACTTCATTTGTAGAAGAATATTGAACCATCTTTTCTGATATTATTGATTTGGTCAGTGTCATTTATTAGTTGATCAACCCTCTTTCTGAACAAAGCTCTGTCTGTATAATATATGGAAAATGAAAGGAATAAATGACTATTGAAAAATCATAAATTTATGAGAAAGTCCTTCAAATACCATGAAAATGAGTTTTCGTTCCTAAAATATCACACACGCTCAAAACTTTCCATCTATAATATGTTTCATTAATCTATTGACTTTATTGCCCTTACTTAATTATAACTAAAAATAATTAATAAAAGAGAGAAAAACAAAATTCATCGTCTTTAACATCAGATCGATCCGAATTGGGTGATCTTCAATTACTGCAAAACGAAACTGAATCACTATTCACTAGAAAAGAAAAGATAATTACTTGATATGGATTATCGATCACAAAACTCAGTCGTCATCTTCATTGATTGAAAGTTTAATTTTCTTCATTTGATCATCGTGAATATGACAGCAGGGATCTTATTTCCGGCGAAAATCTGATAATCATGGCCACCAACGAAGACGACATAGATAAATTTCCATTTCCACTTCACGATCGCCATCGTCTTCAGGACAAGAGATTCGATCTTTAATGACCATCATCGTCGGCGATATCTCACATTTAACCGCATCATCAATTGTGAGCATCGATCGTCATCATCAATCAGTTTCTCCAAACGTTCAGCAGCAACACAGAAAACATGGACCAAGGAGAAGACGAGCAGCAGAAAAGAATTAATCAAAACATGAATTAATGTCTGATTCCAGATTCAATCAGACACTCAAGAACGTCTAGAGGTAATCAATAAATCAATCTTGCATTTCTTTCTAACCTTTTTCTGATTTCAATTCAGCTTTTTAAGATTTGTAACTTTGTTATGCTATTGTGATTCACAAAATTCAAAAGAAATCATTTCCTATTGTTCAGAAAATGGGTTGATTTTGAGTGTCAATGATTTTGATATTGCCTTGGTGGCTTGGGGATTATGATACTGCTTAAATTGTTGACAAAACTGTTATATATATGTGTTGGTTTCACATGATTTGCCATTTGAATTCAAAGCGTTACGTTGGAGCTGGTTTTGGAATTATCTTAGCTTGTCTTTTGATGGACACATATGCCACAATGTATTCTTTAAAATTTAGTTTAGGCTTCATCATTCTTCTATTAGATCGTTATGCATGATAGATCGTATAACTTTAAAAAGGTTACAACTTTAAGCTATTGCTAAGCTGAAAAGTTTTTAGTGAAAGGTGAATGAGCTTAAGATGTAGATGTATCATGTTCTTGATGTATTAGCTAGCCTCAAACATCAGCACCCTTAATATAGAACACGTGAGCAGGTTAAAAAGGCTGTCTCCTTGCCTAACACATAAATTTTTGAAGGTAAAACACAAATAACCCTTCAAAATTTATGAAAATTGGTATCATACATTTTGATTTTGTAGGTCTTAAAATTTGCAGGTTTGAGATGAAATAGAACATTTAATTGAGGATGATGATGTATTTAACTGAGAAAAAAATAAAAATCCGAGGCTCATGATTCAAGGGAGCTAGAAGATAATCTCCATGAGGAATTCAAATCTTTTGGAATAGTTTCAAAGTCTGTGCTTGTTTCACCTTTGGGTTCAACAGACGGAAACTTCACGAAGCTTCAAAGAGCCTTTTAGCAACCTTGTTGGGTCACACAGAAAATTGTTAACTTCCTCCCATGGTTTGTTTCTTTTAAGGTGCTTATGAATTTGTAAGTTGGTCCCTTGCCAAACAATTCCCCCTAATCTCGAAAGCACTGTTTCTTTTAAGGTTCTTATGAGTTTGTTTTTTCTTTGTGCATGTTTTTGTGTGTGAGAGTGTGTAATCTACCATTTGATGTTAGGCTTCCTAAACTTAGGAAAGGCTTCCTAAACTTAAGAAATGCTAATTTTTGAATTTATGAAGACCTTCTAAAGGGAGAGGAAATGCTTCCTAAATTTAGGAAAGGCTTTTAGTAGGGCTTCCTAAACTTAGGAAAGGCTTCCTGAATTTATGAAGTCCTTTCTAACACATTTAACAATATTTGTTAAAGACAAAAACCAATATTCCTAAAGCATTTAACAATATTATTCAATCCTCCTAAGCATGAGAAGGTTTAGGTTTAATTGTGGCTTTAGTTTTACTACAAGTCTACAACTATAAATAGGATGATAATTGAAGATCTCTGAAAAGTCTAAGAAGTTTAAGAAACTTTCTTAATAATTTAGAAAGTTTTTTAATATTTTAGCAAATCTTTCTAAACATTTAGGAAGTTTTTCTAAACGTTTAGGAAGACCTTACTAAAATTGAATAAAATATTTTTTAAAAGAAATTTAAATGCTTTTGTTAAACATTTAAAAGACTTTTTACAGAATTTGTGAATGCTTTATAATAGTCATTGAAGATCTCTGAAAAGTCTAAGAAGTTTAATAAGTTTTCTTAATAGTTTAGAAAGCTTTCTAATATTTTAGCAAATCTTTCTAAACATTTAGGAAGTTTTTCTAAACGTTTAGGAAGACCTTACTAAAATGGAATAAAATATTTTTAAAAGAAATTTGAATGCTTTCTAAAAGTTTAGAAAACCTTTAATCATCTAAAACATTAGGCTAATTGAATAAAATATTTTTTAAAAGAAATTTGAATGCTTTCTAAAAGTTTAGAAAACCTTTAATCGTCTAAAATATTAGGCTACTGTCAGTTATAAAGTAAAGTACAGAGAAATGTGAAAGTTAACCTGCCTGAGGGAGATCGGAAGAAAAGTCAATTTTGCTGAAAACTTCATGAACTTTGACGATCTTTTTGGCGATTTCTCGACAGTTTCGGCAAACACCTGTGCAAGAAACAACATTCTTCCACCTTTCTAAATATTAAGAATTTTTCCCTGAAATTTTTAAGAAGCTTTCTAAATTGTTAGGAACAATTTTGTTGCAAGTTTAAACCACCATTAATTATTTGCATACATACTCTATAATTCATCGGAACAATGAAGACTAAAGTGTCAAAATCACTTTAAAAGTGAAGGTCTGAAGCAACATAAGTAAGAAATTCTTCTTGGAAGGCCTTACTAGAATAATATGAATCCTTCCTGAAATTTCAAAAGATCTTTCTAAATAGTTAAGAACAGTTTTATTTCAAGTTTAAACCATCATTACTTGCATTCAAACCCTATAAACCATCATAACAATGAAGATGATATTAATGTCCTAAATTCATTTACTTATAGCGAACTAATACTATTAATCTCCTGACCAATGGTTGTGCTATGAGTTTCACTACAGTAATTCTTGGGTTTCATTGTTTCTTATCGCATGATCCAACTATGTGAAGACATGACAACGAATTTAGGAAGCCATTCGTAAACTTGTATGAATTGTTCCTAAATTATGAAGCTTTTTACAAATTTCGGAAGACCTTCCTAAAACGTATGTTAATTGTTACATTCTTAAATATGTATGAATTATTGTGAAATTAAAAATCAATTTTGAATATTTCAGAAAGCTTTCCTAAAACATCTTAAGAAGGAATGTGGGATCATTGTTACTCTATAAAAAGTTAGGCTTTGCTTCAAGGTATATTCTTAAGTTCGGCCAAGCAGTGCCAAAATCATGAGAAGTTAGCCACGGGAAAGCCTATAGCATTAACACCACAAAGCCTATAGCATTAACGCAACGGGAAATTAGGAAGGTATTCCTATGTTTAGGAAGATTTTCCTATTTTTAGGAAGGTCATTCCAAACATGATCGGTTCTTGTTTTTTATGTATATATTGATAAAAATTTGGAGAGCCTTCCTAAATGTGTATAACGGTTTCCTAAATTTGAGTTGTTTTCTAGGTATAGATTGCATAAAAATTTGGTTATTGTGAGTTGCACCAACAAACCAATACATTAGTTCAATTATTTGCAACAATTTAGGAAGGTTTCCCTAATTTTGAGTTGTTTAAATGGTACATAAAAGTTTGCTTCTTTTAGTTATGCACATACATGAATATAAAGTTTGTTTAAATAATTTATCTTTAAACGGTGAAATTTGGTCAGATATGTTTAGTAAGTTCATGTAATAATGGTCTTGAATCAGTTCATGTAATAATGCTTTTTAAGAGTATATGAACCATGTGAAATTTTTTAAGAGATTTAAAATGTTTTCTTAATATTTTAGGAATCTATTTAAAATGTTTTGGAATGCCTTCCTAAATAGTTGTCTAAAATACACTTAAGGATTAAATATTGGACAAATGCTAATAGTAACATTATGTATAAATTAAAGGATGCATGTGTGCTTTCAAAACTAATACGTATTTACGAAGTCTTCATATAAAATTAGGAAGACATTCCTAAATTTAGAAGCTTTTTGAAATATTTTTGAAAACTTTTGAAGAAACGTATGTGAACTATTATTGCATAAAAGTGAATTTGTGAAAGAAACTAAATCATCAAAGACATCAATATTTTTTTTTTATTCTTAGAAAGACAACAAGTGACAAAGTAAAAAAAAAAATTTGAATGGTATTTCGGAAGCCTTTCCTAAACATATAGGAATACTTCCTAATTCGTATGTTCAAAACATTTTATACATATTTTGTTCTCCCATAAGCAAAACGTTTGTTCTCCCATAAGCAAAACGTTTGTTTCGCATAAGCAAAACGTTTGTTCTCCCATAAGCAAAAACCAGAGTTTGGTTCTTGGCTCATGCTCGGAGGCAGCTAATGCTACTTGCTTTTTCTGTAGCCTTGTCTTAAAATTGACCATAGTGAGCAATCATCATCAAGCGGCCGGAGCAGAAACAAAAGGTCCCAGTCGGAAGATAAAATGATGAAGTCTTAGGAGAGGTCGAAATCCTTCATAAATTACATTATAAAGTTTGACAGATTTTAGGAAGGCGTTCCAAAATGTATAAAACGATTTCCTAAAATAATCACAAATGATAACTTTGTGTCCGTTTATACAACAACTCAAATTTGGTCAGATATGTCAACACAATATGAAAACTAAAAATTGTTTTATGTTCTCTTACTTGAATGTTTAGTAAGTTTTTAAATGGTCAAATAATTTATATTTACACGTGTAACTAAAACTTTTGTATATGTTTATACAACAACTCAAATTTAGGAAGCAGTCATATACATTTAAGAAGTTATCATAAATATTTATGAAGATCTTCCGTCAAACATTTAAAAGGCTTTTTAAAAAAATTTTGAATGTTTTATAATAGTCAATAAAAATCTCTGAAAAGTTTAAAAACTTCAAGAAGCTTTCTTAAATAATTTAGAAAGTTTTTTAACATTTTAGCACATCTTTCTAAACATCTAGGAAGTATTTGTAAACGTTTAAGAAGATCTTCCTAAAATTTGATGAAATTTTTTTTGAAGGAAATTTGAATGCTTTTAAAAAGTTTAGGAAAACTTAAGTGGAACAGGAATCACTTGAGGAGCTGAGAAACTACAAGCAGCTCAAAGACTTGTAAAATTCTGAGTTACAACTTCCAATGTATGAAATATAAACCATGGATCAAATGCTTATATTACTAAAGGAATAAATAGCATAATAGAAATTTCTTTTGCTGTCGTTCCAAGAAGCTGAAGATCTCTTTTCCAAATGGAGAGAGTCAAATCTAGCTAATAGTTTAGGACCTTTGAAACAGAAAATAAAGAAATTCAATACTTATTGGGTTTGATAAATAGGTCAGAGAATAAAGACAAGTAACTTTTATGAGGATGGTTATATCGTAAACAAATACACCTCACACTTGCAATTGAGCAGCAAGTAGAACAGATGAATAGCTCCTTTACGAACGTGTAAGCCAGTTTCTCTTCTTTAAAGTAACGAAATGCTCACAAACACTTCCTTGGAGACAAAGCTGGCCAACGAATATAATTATTGTTACATGAAGGCAGATGTTAGCAGACTGGCAAAAAAAAAAGAAAACTGTTTTGAGTGCTTACGTTTCTCTCTCTGTATAAGAATCAATTCTCATCACAATAATGTTCATTATAGACATTGCTTCCAGTTTCACATTCTGTTCAGTTCTTCTACTAGCAATTTGATTCATCAATTCAAACAGAGAATGCCAGTTTGCATCCCAACTTGGCTGAGCTTTATCAATATCTCCTCGACTCTTCCTGCTTGACTTTGCATCAGATCTTCCCTGTAATGTCCTGAATCAGACTCTTGAACGCCATGCCTCGCTCTTTGCTCTTCTACCTATTTTAGCCACTCTGTGCACCCTCCTATTCAGTATTCAAAGAAGAACACTAATAAACCCACATTTTAAGCAAAACATCGACTACTTCCACCAAAATATATTTGTCAACATCATCGACTCATTCAGGAAGGTGAATTTCAAGCAAGCTTCCTAAATCAGATTATGAACTTAATAAGTAAGAAATATTTCACTTACATCAATTCAAATACCACTAAATTTCCAATTGTTATCAGAAATCCCTAAACTTCACAAAACTCCAAAAAAATTCACAAAATTGAAGAACAAGTCTTGAGTTACACAAATGCAGACACTTAAAATGCAATTAGAGAAAAAAATTAGAAAGGTCCTGTTTGTTTCTCCATCTCAAATTGTCATCCAGATGATCCATCCAAATGATCCATCCAAATGATGTTTGTTTATTTTTGGTTATTTTGCTTGTTCATTTGAATGATTCATCTCAATGTAAATGTGTTTGTTTGCTTAGTTTACATATCCATTCAAATGACTTTGATTAAAAAAATGATTAAAATGCCCATACTTTCATTTAATTATATTTTTAATCTAATCTTAATCATATTAATTATAATTCTTGATCTAAAATATATTTCTTAACCAAATAATTCTGAAATTATTATTTTTGACATTTATAAATTTTTATTTTCATAAAATACATATTTTTTTATAAGAATCAAAACATGAAATATCAATACTAAACATAACTTGATACTTTGAGGTTTTACAAATCAATACCAAACATAACTTGAGGTTTTATAAAATATCAATATCAAATCAATACCAAAATATCAATACCAAACCAATATAAAATATCAGATTTGAGGTTTTACAAACAAATACCAAAATATAACCAAAAATCTCAAATATGACCATACATGAGACCATCTCAAATATAACGAATGAGACCAAATGCTAAGAAACTAGAAGCATGCCCATAATTTTCAAATACTCCTCCTTCTCTGCTTTGGTCTGCACGATGTGGAAAGTGTGACTTATCCTGAGATTCTTCTGCAACATCAAACACCAAATGTTAAGAAACTAGAAGATACATACATGAACAAATATCCAATGCAAACAAATGCATACCGAAGGTAATACATGACCTGATGCTAAGAACCAAACAGAATTCTACAAGGCAAACCGAAGGTAACACATTCTGTTTTCAAGAACCAAATGCTAAAAAACGAATGTCACAAATTCTACACACATTCTGTTCTAACAAGTTCTACACACATTCTGCTAACAAGTTCTACACACATTCTGTTCTAACAAGTTCTACCAGAAACTCAAAACTGAAGACATAATGTAAACTCAAAACTGAAGACAGAATCATACATCGATTATCAATGTAAACTGAAGACATACCTAGTACGACTGGTTCCTAGCGCCATCTCTGCAGTGATAGAATCACGCAGATCCTCCATCATTCTATCACCAGCAGGAATATATGGAGCATGCCCATAATTTTCATCACCATGGACTTCATATGCTTCCACTACCATCAAGGGCTCCAATGCAATCCTTGAAGTAAGGCATATACCGACTATTATCTTCTAGAAAAGGATTAGGACTTGTGAACTCATCCCTTGTCGGTTTCACAATGTCTGCTGCGAGCTTCAAGAGAGCACTCAAGACATCATCTAATTTTCTTTTCACTGTCTCAAGTGAATGCTGATATCGCTCAGCTATGACCCGAATAGTTAGATCTTGTGCAACCATTTCTATGAACATTGCAACACTCTCTTCTAGATAAACCTGGCATGATTCCTCTAACTTATACCGTTCTTCTAACCTCTTACATAAACTACTAAATGTTGACTGTTTCATGCGTAGAATTTCAAAGCATTGTACCTCAGATTCGAACATAAACCGTTGCACACGACGCCAGCCTCCACCACGATTTGT